>OY744524.1:20667243-20694743 GCA_963556195.1 Sepiola atlantica | reverse complement strand
AACTCCCCATTCTAAATATTCAGAAAAATAAATTACTTGTTTGGTTTCCGATGTAAATCAGAATAGAATTATGTTTTTTTTCACTATACGTAAACTCACTATTCTCTTATTCCACTGATTTGATCAAAATGTGTTTATTAGTTTTTTCTTTAAATTCTGCATAACGTTATAAGTCCGCGAACGCTCAAAACTGGCAGAACGATTCACCTGTCTATCTCAAAGAGGGTTACAATGTCCCCAAATAGATATTTTCTGAAAATCTTTACAATAGTGATATGCATTACTGCTCCCACATCTATGGAGGCGCCATTAAGAACATGCTTAACTGACTTGGCTGATTTAAAAATCGAAATCTAATGTGAGATAATCTATTCTGTTTTCTAGAGTATTGATTTACTCTTCTCCAGGAGTTAGGCACAAGGCCAGTTTTTATATTACTAAGATGTGACCCAAGGTCGGGTCGGAAAAGTGGGGTTCAAAAATTGCCTGGGCAGCCCCGTCGTCATTCCCCGGTAGGAGCGCCTCAGGCAGTAAGCAATAAACTTACTCCTCCCCAAAGAGGGGAGGCGAAGCCTGGGAGGGTGGACCTCCTAGAACTGAACAGGACAGACCCATAGACTGGCGTAAATCAAGCTCCGAAGGCCAAGACAATACCAGTCTATGGGGTGCAATACCAGTCCATTCTGTTTTCTAGAGTAGTTAATCACAAAATAGACTTCTATTCCATATCGTTATTTTCATGGAGTATACTCGACTGAAGGTTTTTATTGTAAAATATGTAATGCAAAACCTCGCGTTCAATCACAAATGCAAAGAATCCCGCTTTTCTCCGTGTGCTTATCATCAGACTTTCCATAAGCAAAGTTACTTTCTAAGTATTTTCTATCTGTGAACACATCATCACGAAACTGCTTCCCTGCGGGATACAAACAATTCTTCTTTAATTCCAATGTCAACATGTACTTATCAGATATTTTCTTAGGAGTAATCATATTTTATATTCAATTCCTAATTGTCACTATTCTCATAAAAGTTTGTATCATTCAATTGACTATCCATTCTATTAACCTGTAACCTTTATGTAGTTTTAGCTTTGAAAAGTAGTGAATTATGAGTAAAAATATACTCTTAATTAGTTTTTTTTCTTCTCAAAATCCACCAAAATGTATATTCAGTGTGAAGTGTACATTCGTAAAAATCGGCATGATAAAAATTCCTGACCGGTTCAATTCTGTTGTTGGAATTCACCATTTCTTTCTAGAATTAGGTATTCTCGGGAGGCACACGGTGAAAGTTGTTAACATCTATATAAACATTTTACTATGGAACCAGAAGAATTCGAGTGTTGCATGCATATACCACCTGTTTACGTCCGTATAAATTTTAAGATCACCACCTTCCATGATATATGTTTATTTATTTATTTTGTTTCATGGAAGTCGCTCCAAACAAGACATGGCGCAACTTGATGTAAAGAGCGAAAACGAACGGAAGATGATTACGAGATTCATAGTAAGCTTAGTCTTGAAAAGACTAATGTTATTAGTAGGAGGAAAACAATCAGCAGGAATAGAGTACATGATCCCGTAGTTCTTGGAAAGAAGCTAATGGAATAGGAAGCTGTATTAGAAATAGTTTATCAGAACAGCTAATTGATGAATACTACTAGACTAATGAGTCAAACGAGATAGAACAAATAAGGCAGGAAATAAATAAACCATTCTTGAAGAACACAAACCACATTAGTCATATATGAGAAACTGAGACTAGCAACAGCAGGTCTGTAAGAGAAAGTGTACGGAGGAAATCAAGTGGTTCGACCGACCAAAATTAAATGTACACTTCTGAACCTTATTAAGAACCGTCAAATGGGAAAGATTTGCCGGCTGAAATATGACAACTACTCTATACAAGGTCTGATAGTAGGTTTGTAAGGATAGATAATATGTTTAGGTTTTAACAAGTATTTGGAGCAATAAAGAAGAACCGACTTTAGCATAAACTGAAACAGCAATAAATCCAATATATGAACTCCAAGAAAGATGTGATAAGATAGAAGAACCATGAGGTTATCGAGTCAAAAACGAACAGTCTCTCTAGCACAATATTTATTTACATGAAACTGCTGTTCGTCTAAAAAAAATACTGACTACTTACAATCTTCGTAGAAATTGTCCATCTTCACAAATATGTAAATTAACGTTTATTTTGTTTTTCCTGAAAGTACCTATAACAGTTGTCATTAATGATGAACAAAGTGACAACAGAGAAGGAAGAACGCAGACGATTTTTTTGTTAATCGATAATAGACCTGTCCGTTTAGTTAGTATTTGCACTTTTTAACGCCTAAGTAAAACGTGGATTAATGCGTGTTCCAGGCTGTCTATTATAGAGACTATATGATGTATCTGCGCAATCTAACATTGTTTATTACTTCCGTTTGTTCATTGACCCTTCCAGATTTATTATAACACAGGAATACATAAATGCGACATTACTTGACATAACGGAACGGGCATCAGCTTGGCACGTCAAGTAATTTATATGTAAGGCGATTGGTTCATATGTGACTAAAGAATTCAAAGAATAATAACGGACATGAAATGTCCAGATAAAAGGTATATCCGGAACTACAGGACAATGGAGGCTTCTATTCCGTGCCATTCTTCTCTTTGGATAAATTGTATCGCTTATACTGGACACTCACTTGTCGAAATTAAATAACGTCGAACAAACATGCATCGTATAACGAAAAAACAGCTTTTTTTATAAACCATTGTTCTGGTAAGATGACGAAACGGAGCAGTTGTTATAATATTTTTTTGGCATATCATAAATACAATTTAGTATAATCTAAAATGTATATGACAATTCAGGATCTTTCGCTCATGCTGCTCTACACAAATCCAAAGTTGTCCTCTATAAAAAATATCTATTAAGGCAACAAACATAATAATCACTAAACAAACAACTTATACAAAATTCAGTTCCCACGTGGAAAACATGGATGCATTTGTTCTTTTCAGACAGCCATCTTTTTTTCTAACACAGAGCCATGAAAGATACGTATAATATTAGTCTGGTTGGATGTGACAACAGCCAATAATTAATGAAAATTAATTAATAAAAAAAAATGTTATGCATATATAAATAATATATAGATAAGGTATACATTCTAGGTTAAGTTAAAAATATTATTTTCAAAGTATAACGATTCGAAAACGCACGAACTGTTTAAGTGCTGAAGATAACCATTAAAAATAAGAAAATTAAGAAAGTTTAATAATAGCAATCTCCACTTATAAAAGCATCTTAACTGTAGTATAAGGGGAAACATATTACCATGAGTAAAATCTTATACTTTTAATGTGATATCTACATGTATTTAAAAGTAAGACTCACCTAATGAATAGATAAATAAACCGATTAGCACCGATATACTATTGATTGATATGATAAATAATGTTTTTTTAAAATAATTTGAAGATAATAAATAAGTAACTACCGTTATGAGATTGAATTAATTTATGGAAAGGGGGAATGAAGTAAATAACTATTCAAAAGTCATATTAAACTTTTCAAAGCGGTATCGGAGATGTATTGCCTCAACCATCCTACGTAAAGCATACATGATATATATTAACAAATGTAAGGGCGACAACTACATTAGTAAAACTAAGCGAATTACATTCCCTAGTAACTAATAGGATGTCATGTGATATACCTATACATTAACCAACAATTTACCAGAACAAATTAAGAATTATTTCCGAAAATATGATAAATAAATATATTTAGGCAGGGATAAACAAAATACACATGTGTCTTATTGAATTAAATTAACTAAATGAGTTCATATTTTAGGACATATATGAAAGGTGCAATAAAATATTAAAAACTTAACCTTCATTTAAAAAAGCAAAATCTAAAAATATTTCTAAATAGTATATAGACAAACATCACAAAAGCGAAACATTTAAAAGACTAAAAAAATAAATAAAACGAGGAGGGTTCATATTTTATAACTTATATTGAAAGCTCAATAATATATTTAATTAGCAATAATATTTAACTAAAATACTTTAAATTGCTAGGCTCTAAAGAGATTTAAGAAAGTTGTTAGTCATATTTATCAGAGTATTCGATCAATAACTTATATTAGGTTCGGGTTATTATAAGCATGCATAATTTGTTGTTCACAACTGATAGTTATTAGTTAGGTATTGTTTAGACATGATTGCCTTAGGTTCTACATCATATAGTTCGAAAAATACGCTGATCTATTCAGCAATGTAACTGAAGAGTCCCGAAAAAGCTCCACAAAAGTCACAATAACCAGTAAATGATGCTAAATCTATATGCCTAGAATATCTATTAGCTACCATCCTAAACAAAACGAATATTAATATTACAACAATTGTGAACATGCTCGTACATATCCATGGTATGGATTGATTACAAGAAACTCTACAACAGAATCCCTCAAGCATGGATAACGAAATGCTTAAAAAGGTCCAACATACCTGACAAAATTATTAATCTCATTAAGAAAGCAATCGGAACATGTTGACTAGAACTGACAACTGCAGGATACAGGGTGGTCAAAAATAAGGGTCCTATTTTTAAAAATTCATAACTTTTTTATTTATTGATTTTTTTATTTTTATTTTTTTAGAATAAGTAAAGGACCCCTTCCGAAGCAAGCATGAGCCGTATTAGCCCTAAGGAACGTACCCTCATTTAGAAAACATTATTTTTGCTTAAAAAACTCAAAACAGTGTAAAAAACAATACTTTAGTTTTTGTAAGTTTTAAGAAGTGTTTTTCGGCTAAAATTTGTTTTGTTTATTTCAAAAAATCTCGGAAGGGTCAGTCTACACACACAAAGTTTGGTGAGTTTAACTTTTATTTTGTGGAAGTTATTCAAATTCAAGTTATTCAAATTTAAAGATAGGACCCTTATTTTGGCCCACCCTGTATATATATACTTACTTATTAATATATGTATTACAGAAGATCTGAACAACATCCACCGGTTTAACATTCTAACAAGGGGTGGGGCTATAATATACCTCTTTACAGGACTTTATTCACCCTCTGTTTTTGTATGTCTCCTCCGAAAATGGTGACTCGCGCGTTATATTACTTTCTAACGATATTTCTCTTCTCTGTTTAATTTAAATGTTCATGACGTTTACCAATTCAGTATTACCAAGTGAAAATGCCGTCGAAATTGTAGTCATAGCCAAGTCATTACCAAAAAAAAATGTTTCTTGCTAATGTTATCCGATCGCTTATACAACACGACTGGCTTGAGAGAATAAACATTTAAAAAGTTTAAATATTTGAAAGAAAAAATAATAATTAAACCAAGATTAATCGTTGGCACATATTAATTCCCAATTCTGATGTTCCCATTTTTCCCAGTTCGACGGTAAATTTTTAATTTTTTTTTTATTTTTAAATCTTGTGGTGATTTTTATATATTATCATTTTTTTTTAAAATTTGAAATGATATTACACTCTTATTTTTTATCTTTTTATAATCCAACACTCTGCTGTGGTTCTCCCCCCCCCACACACATATATATATATATATATATATATATATATATGTATATATATAATACACATAATATATATATATATATATTATATATATATTATATATATATATATTATACATATAATATATATATAATATATATATAATATATTTATAATATATATATATATATATATTATATATATATATATATTATGTATATATAATATATATATATTATATATATATTATGTATATATATACATTATATATATATATACATATTATATATATACATATTATATATATATATATATTATATTAAATATATATATATATATTATATTATATATATATATATATTATATTATATATATATATATATTATATTATATATATATATATATTATATATATATATATATATATTATATATATATATACAAGCCGCGCATGCGTGGTCCCCCTCTGTATGTGACTTGATGTGGCGAGTGTAAAATTCAATAAATTTGGGCAATTTGGGGCATTTTTGACCTCACTTTGAACCCTTGGGGGCGCCAACCAGAATGTTTCTGAGGTCAAGGATGCTCATTTAATATCCAAAACAATTGTCCCTACATTTTGGCCATGTTTCAGTTAAGTTGAATGGATGGATCAAACGTTATGGGAGAAAAGGGTCATATTTGGCCATTTTGGGGGATTTTGATCCCTTGGGGGCGCGAAACAGATGTTTTTCCAAGGTCAGCAATACGTATTTTCTATTAGGAACAATTGCCTCCACATTTATATATATTATATATATATATACATAATATATATATATATATATATATATATATATATATATATATATATATATATATATATATATATTATATATATATATATATATATATATATATATATATATATATATATATTATATATATAATATAGATATACATAATATATATATATATATATATATATATATATATATATATATATATTATATATATAATTTTTGAATCTATAACCAGTTTATACAGATTGTAAGTGGGCAATATGCAGACATATTTTGTATCTCAAGGATTCAACCCTCTTGGAGGCCGTATTTTAGTATTATCATAGTAACGCTGTTATTAGGAATATGGGAAAAAGTAATTCTAATGTATTATAAAAAACGAAGGTTGTTTCTGTAGATGGCGTAACTAGTTGATGTCCTATATAACTTTGTGATTTTGGCATGCATTATCTTATTTATTAGCTTTTCTGTGTCGGTGTTTCTCGGAAATGTAGGTTACTCAAGAAAATTCCGGGCCAACTTTGAACTATTCAAATATTTTCTGATGCATGCTTTTCCGGCGCGAACACAGACCCAACGATGTTAATGTAAACAAGTTAACACCAGGACGGATAGGGTAATTTTAATTACCGTCCATAACTTAAGGTTAGTTTATTGGTTAATGAAGAGCATTGTTTACTTTAGAGAAACAATCGCTAAAAATTTAGTTTACTTTGGGTTGTTTTTTTCTTTTGATTTATTACTAGTTGTGTATGCCAACCTCCGATTTTTTGGAACGTTTTAAATTTTAAAAAAGAATTTAGGAAACGTCGCAATCGAAAAACTGTAATGATAGAAAGTAGAAAAAGTGAAAGGAAGTGAAAAAAAGAAAGGGAATTACCCCTAATACATAGAAACAAAAGTGAAAAGGCCGTAGTTATACATTTAAATAGCATACATGTTTTAACAGCCTAACATACTAAGAGAAACAGTTTAGAGCCCAGTGTGTAGACGGGAGTCATGCTATAAAATTAGTGTTTGTTTCTGATGTGATGTACTAAGTAATAATCAAGCAAATGTATGGATCACTTTTGTTAAAAAAATAAAAAGCTTACTCAAAAAAGCCTACGTAGCTTATTTGCGTAAGCGAAATAACATTTAAAACATAAATAAATAAAATAAATATAATAGGAAATGTGTTGTTAAAAGTGTTTCAAATAGTTATTAGTAGCCATTTTGAAATGTTTTGCGTTTGAAAATAAGGGTAATATGTTATTCTAGAATGGCTGTTTAGCCGTGAACTAGAGTTCTAAAGAGAACAATGGATTAAATAGTTCAATTGATCCTGAGTTATCCGGTAATGATATATTTTGGTTGTTACCTAAATCGTACGATGTCTATAATGCAAACTACATGTAAATGAAAATAAATTACTGTGTATACATTTTAATAATGTAAGTTACTATTTTTGTATTGTAAACCTGATATTCCTATATTCCTGGAATTTTGGAAATACATTCTGAATAAATAATCAGATGTTGAAAATGTATATTCCGAAATAGACAATGGGAATGACGTAAAATAAAATACAAAACGTGTTAGGTTACAAATAAATCCAATTAATAATAGTCTCGCTGAAATGTGTTCGCGTACGCATTATTACAGCTGGTAATTATATTGATGGTAATATATCTACGAGTAACTAATATATACACATCATCGTTGGCAATAGATATTCTTATTTAACTAAATGATACTAAAAGGTGTATATGCCGATTGAACCAACATAACTGTTGTGAAGTTGTCCAACAGTAAATAATAAATAAAGGAAGTCAAGTCGAGGGTTGGTTTAACAAGTGTATTAACAAAGTAAGAAAGTGACTAGCACTTGGCTAGACAGTTACAAGACTGTGCTTTGTCTTCTTTGTGTCTCTGGTGACTCGCACTATTTATAGTGACAACCGGTGCAGTTTCTCCTGTGTAAGAACGGCCGGTGTAACAATAACATTCAAAAATAAGTTAAAAGTATAAATTGACTTCAAATATGCAAATGGAATTTGCATTGAAGCAAACTAAGCAATGTAAAAACGCATGTTTGTAGTTAGATAGTTTTATCGTGACTGTTTTCATAAAAGACGAGATATTAATAGTCCTCATTTAGGTAACTAGAGGTATCTTGCTTATGAGCAGACACGGCCCTCTTTTGTCAGATAGGGGTATGCTTCAGTTCGGTACTAGAACGTCATGCTATTTTGCATACACCCTCTTTCATTATGGGGGTTATTGACTATCGCATGAGGTGTCCTTACCGGGGAATGCTTACGTGTCCGTTCACAGCGATGTCTGTACACGACCAGGGGAGCTATTTCCCCCCACATGCAAACATTGTGTCCCATCTTGCTAAAACGGAAAGCAATTAGATTCATACACAATTTATACTGATACGAAGCCAGGAACTTCCTCTGCCAGTCTCCTTATGCTTCTGACACAAAACAGCATTGTTTTGTCTTTTTAAACCGACAACCAATGCATGGTTAATCTGCTGCGCCCTTACACCCCGATATCTACGGAGACGATATCAACGTCTGTCTATACCAAGTAAGCATACATTTTCATCATAACAGAGGATCTATTTCTTGCCATTGCGGAATAGGGTTTGTACTTGATTTATTTTTGTTATTTTAGCTGGCAGTTGTTTTGTTTTATATCTGTCTCTTTCTTTCTCTCTCTCTCTATATCCCCCCTCTCTCTCTCTCTCTCTATCTTTCTCTCTATCTATCTATCTATCTATCTATCTATCTATCTATCTATCTATCTATCTATCGAAGTCTCCTTCTTACATTATATCCTTTACTATTTTTATGAGATTCGAAGTCTCACCAGTCATTACTTTACTCACTTCCTGAAATAAAAATCGCCCTTTGCGTCCGGAAAATAGGTCAGAAACTGAGAGTTCATATACCGTTCGTGTTAGTGCGTACAATAACATATTCGACTGAAAAGTGTTTTATAATTTTAATCTAAAAATATATTTGAATATAATTTTAGATTAGAACATAGATACATTTACTGGAATAAAAATTGACATTCATCATTATATTGTCGTAACAATAATTGTAAAATGGCCGATTTAAGTCTACCTATGTCTCTATGTATCTATATACACACACACACACACACACATATATATATATATTATATCATTCTTTATTTATACAAACATTACTTGGCTACACATTTGCATACATGTTCTGATAAAAGCTATACAACTTATTTAATGTAATATTTTTAACTAGTACATTTTCTGTATGTAAATTATTTTAAAAGTTTCTTTTAATGATAAAGTTTACAACGAAATAGTGCACTCCATTCTGCAAGGAAATTATATTCTAAATGGCATAATGGTTGACTTATTAGTTTATGAGAGCATCGTGTACATTGAAATACATAAACAAATACACATACTTAAGTATATACATATATATATATATATATATATATTCATGTATATGTATATATACGTATATTTGCATGTATATGTATATATAGGCATATGTATATACATATACATGCCTATACACGTATTTTTGCATATATATATATATATATATATATATATATATATATATAGAGAGAGAGAGAGAGAGAGAGAGAGAGAGAGAGAAAGATATTACAGACATGTAAAAAATCTGCGACACTGACTCTCTGCGGCACGTTTCCTTCCAGTTTCATTCTTTCAAAATATGATCTGAGGTATAGATCGGATTTTCATTCTGCCTTATTATAGTTCAGTTACTAACAGCTGTTGGGCGATAACATCGACATTCCAATGTCGTAGATTTTTTACATGTCTGTATAAATTAAATAATTATACATATATATATATATATATATATATATATATATATATATATATATATATATATATATATATATATAAGCTCTCTTTTATATTGAGCAGTTTTCATAAGCCCGGTGTAAATTCTTTGTATTTTTATCCTGTTGCTGTTACACTTTACCTGGCTTATATATATATATATATATATATATATATATATATATATATATATATATATATATATATATATATATAATGGGCCAAATACAAAACACCGTGGTTGTTATGTTGTAGTAATTTAGTTACAACCACACAAAACGTGCACCAACTACAATTCCCCATTTATAATGAAAGGTATATAGTAGCAAAGGTATTCACAAGTTTGTTGGAGGGTTGCTTTCCACTTAGTGTTCTTTCAAGGCAGGAAATCACCCATGCTCGTATCACTTATTTTTTTGTATTCTTCTATAATTTGACGTATATTTTACTTCTATCATCAGGTTTACTCAGAATTTTGAAGTTGGCAGTACTTCACAAATAGATGTAAAAAAACTTGGAGAATATAAACTCATAACTTCACACTAATGTTACTTAGTCATGAGTGCGAGAGTAATACTAAACATAAACTGGTTCATACGCAAATGTGAAAGAATACATGAAGAGAAACCTAAATTATAAAGTATGAAAAGGTTACATATTTTAGCATCGATCACAGTTCTGTCATCGACAATAGTTATTTAAATATATACATAGGCATGGTTTAAATAACTCTGATCGCTAACAAATTCCCCCGCACCTGCCACAGTTAACTTATTTTTTCTAATCGCTATCATATTTTTGAACCCATAATTAACATTTTGATGCGCGTCACTTTTGGCTTACATCACATACGATTCCTTCTCCTCCCTAATGGTTTTAATAACTCTGATTGTTGCCATGTTACCCCACTTTCCACAGTGAACTCAACTTCTCCCACTGCTACCATCTATTTGTAGCTCATAATTCATGTTTTGTAATCGGTCTTGTGTACTTTACTACTCCTACTGTTACTGTTACAAATATTTGTTCTTGCGTATTATTTGCTAAGACCAATCATTGATTAATACATAAATAATAATTTTCGTTCTGTTTTTTATTTTACATATATATATATATATATATATATATATATATATATATATATATATATATATATATATATATATGTATATATATATGTATATATATTATATATATATATAGATGAGAGAGAGAGTGTAGTGTGTGTGTGCGTTGCGCGTGTGTGTGTGTATGTGTGTGTGCGTGATAGAGAGGGCGTTAATCTCCGAAGTTTTTATATCGATAACTGAAAAATCGTTGTATGTCAATTGATATTTGCATGGAGTCTATATCTTTTTCAGATATGTCAAAATCAAGAAAACACATCTGATATTAACTCACAGGGCGTATTACAAATTGATTATAAACGAAAAAGAGTAAAGTATTGTCAGTGAAAGAAAACGGATAAAAATACGTCTGTGGTAAAGAGAGGGGGCGATATGCAGTTTTGAAAACGAGTAACATATGAATGGAATGAATCATATTCACATTAAGATGCTTGAAGAAGGCCATTCTTTAAGAGTGTAACCTATTATTATGTCATGGACATAGAAACAACACGATAGCACTATGTGAATGAACCTTCTTTACGGGGAGATGTCGTTCCTGTGGCGACCATCGACACACAGATGCTATGGCATAGTGAATATCTAAGTTTTGAGAACGTATATTCTTGAGAACGGAAACATGCACTTCTTCAACGAGCGGAGAACCGTAAAAATGCAAAGTGTACAGAGTTAGCGAGCCGTATAATTACAAGCACTGAAGATACCTTTAGCTAGTAATTTAGTATAATCTGCCAAATCACACATCTGAGGAAACAACACAAATCTCACTTTCTTTTCTTCCCTTTATTGTCATGTTCACAGCACATTTCAACACATTCATGCTAACTCACTTATATTCACACATTCCTGACATAGCCAGCTGGTCTATACTCCTACCCTCCAAAAATCTAACACCTAACCACAACAAAATCTCCCCTCTCTCCCCTCACCAATCTCACAATTCGACTACTTCTTTTCCACTTTTACCCACGCACTCCGCCTACTTTCAAATTATCTTCATTTCTTCAAATCGTTTTCTAAAACTATGACACTACCTACATACCAAAGACACAGAGTATCCCTCTTCTCTCCTCTTTCCCCAGCCCCTCAACAAAAACCTCAGCACCCCCTCCCCTTTCTTCCACCCTAAGACAAATTCACTAACACTCCCACCTTTCTCCTTATGCACTCACAGCTGTCCACATTCATTTCACTCTCTGCCACTGACTGGTTTCTCTCAGCCCTGACCTTGGTTCCGCGCTCTTAGGAGCCACGGTTGCTACTTTTTCTCATCAACCCATCATGGCAACCCAATATTTCGATGTACTTGCATGACATTTTTCTTAAAATTATCATCCTGAGGAAGTTGATGAATATATAAAAAATATATATTGGTTTTTCCTTTTTCATTTCACATTACGTCGGATTACTCTCATCCTTGGTTTCTGATTCAGCTCAATGATTGTCAATTATTGATAACAGAGCAAATATAAGTCAGTTCATATTATATTCAGAATATACAGAAATGTTATGTTTTTTGGAAATGTGGAAAAATAAAAATAATAAAATAAAACCATGGTTATTGGAATATGATATGAACTGACTTTTTCCCTCTCTCAAATAATGTATCGGGTTGTTACCATCTCTCTCTCTAATTGTATTGTAATTGTCGAATGTAAATTTAATTATTTGCTTTCAGTCTCAAAAATGTAATTGTCTGGATTAGATGCTTGAAAAAACCACAAGGTTGAAATAAATTATTGCATCGATAATTATGTAATTTCGTGTTATTATATTTTATATTTTATATATACACATATATATATACATATATATATATATATATATATATATATATATATATATAGATAGAGAGAGAGAGAGAGAGAGAGAGATGTGTGTGCAAAGCAGACAGATAGATAGAAAAGCAGTGAAATATAAACGATGATAAATACTAGTAAGAGTGCAAAAATCTCTGTTAAAATGTCCTTCTTCCAGGATATACCTACTCGTAAATAGAGTAAGGAGTTTTACAGGCGCCATTGCCGCTAGATTGTACGCGTGCAAAAGCGAGACAGGTTTGAAATTTCTGGGACGCCAATTCACACATCTATGTAATTGTGTAGAGGTATTATTTCTCTAAAGTGTGGCTATATAACTACGCCTGTCGCGCGTCTTTAGTCGGGGTCATCGATTCCATGTTTAGATTTGACGTTTTTATATTTTGCCTTTGCTGCTTCGCGACAACTCATTAGATACGCCGTGTGTTGCAGGTCGAACGACAATCGCATCTAAATCTGAATACCTCAATGGAAATATTACAAGATAGTGAGGACGGGGTCGCATTTACCGCGTGCCGATCATGAACTTAAATACGTAGGGGTGGAAAAGTAAGATGATTCTCGTCTTACGAACTTATCGAATCGAATTTTGAAGATGCCATTAAAATTGTCGACTTCCAGGTGTATAATAATTAAGTTTTGAATATGGAAAAATGACTATAGAGGCGTTTAATGTTTGCTTTAATGAGCTTTATTATCATCTATAAATATGTCTGAAAAATACTTACTTTTAATAAGTCTGTAAAATAAACAGCTTTAGAACAAGGTACAGATCACAAAACCTTGTTTATATAGAACACTTATTCCGTTCGATTAAGACCACGTTTATCCGTAAGTGTTTCTGCAAAATCTCTTTTGAGAATGAAAGAATATTTTTCATGATGAAAAATATAAAAGGAAAACAATCCCAACATGTTCTCCATACAGTTTATCTTAGACAACATTATTCTATACGTGTTTCGTCTATTGTTAGTTCATTATTTTTTTTGGTTTTAGCAGGAGTTGGTGTTAACATAATGTTGTAAAAATACATTTGTGTAATGCATGAAATAATATTACAACTATTTTGTTAAATGCATGCACTATATACTAGTTGTCCCTGCCCGGCGCTTTCCTAGAATTGTTTTTTACATTGATTTCTTTTAGATAAGGATTGTTAATTTCTATTATTTTGGTTATTCGAAGTACTGTTTACGAATAATAAAACGATACAAAAAAATTATTTTTTTACTTACCGCTGCATGTAAAAAGCATGATAGATCCGTGTCCTCGTCGAGAACGCTAGTTCTTTCTTATCTGAGGATAAAATCACTCGGACGCTGATGTTTTGTACTTAAATAAAGGTTTATTACAACGGGAAGAAAAGTCACAGAAGAATCGGATAGCTGGGTTAATTGCGTGTTTTAGGGTGATAGATAAAAAGAGAGGGTGAGAGACAGAAAGGCAGATAGATAGACGGATAGCTTATCCAGCTACACCTAGTAACATTCTGCTAACCTGCCCTAAATTGGCGACGGCGCCCTAAACACGAATGTCCATTTTTAAGTATCGCCAACGCAGAGACAGAACATCTCTTTCCTGAAGTCCCGTAGTTTCGGTGACTTCCATTGTAGGGTTACCTCTGACCCATAACGTGCTACCTAAACTCTCCATTCAAATAAGGGTCCTCGTTATGTAACAATACTTCGAATAAGCTCCTGCTGATGATTTTATATGATGTCGCTTGGCGAACAGATCCATGTGCATTACACCATAAACACAATTTGACACTATAAATGACATGTCCATAATTAAAGAGAGAAAATAGTTAACTTTTATAAAAACATATATTTTGTAAAAGTTGCGTAACAAAATAAAACTCTCGTTTTCTCAAGAATTTTGGTTTCCAAATTAAGTGAAATTTTAATAACTAAATAAACAGTTGCCATTTTGTATCATTTGGACTACTGTTCTCATCTTGGATTTAATTCTCACAGCGCTTAGGTCGATGTAACTTCCAACCTTTAACACATTCGTCCTGTGGAACGCGAATATGATTTTGTCTAACTCAGAGATCTGTAGGGAATGTCAAACGAAACTCTCTTCTAAATCCACGGAGATAACTTGCTCTCCTTCCTTCATCTATGACCGTGAAAAAGTCTTAAACATTCGTAGTTTTTGACGACTTGACCGAAAGCCATCTTGTCTGCTCTCCCTCCCATAACGTAGTTCTTCAGAGTATCATAGTTTAATAATCGGCACGTATTTGTACTATGGAATGAAGACAAGCATATGAATTAATTTTTCTAATAGTATAAGACGTAGTATTATGTTGTCATATCATAATGTACAGCTATGAGCATTATTTTTCTGTGAGGCTTTACACGTTTTGAAGGAATTCGGTAAACATTGTATAAACCACCTATGCCTGTGGCATACCGTGTACAAATTCTTCGGAGTTACTTCCTATAATGATCTAGTAATGGTAGTATCACGGATCATCCTGATTATCTCACGCCATCTTGCTCTATCCCCCATCACACAAGGTAAGTTTTAATAGGTGCATTGTGAGCTCTCTGCTAGTGACCTGATTTAAGTTCTGCCCGGTGTCAACACTGAAATAGGTCCTTGTTCTGGTATCTAAAAAAGAATATCGCTGACGATTGCATCATTAGCCCCCAATAGTGACATCTACTCTCTTGGATCAGGGTTCAGATCCGAAACAGGTATCCGTAGAATTGCTCTTTCGTAGAGTGCTGACTCGCGATGTAAATAGCATCTCTTATTATTCTGGTGTACACTCTGACAATTTTCTTTTCTATTATTTTAGTAAAAGTTCAGATACTACTTCCGTATACAAATACTGATGTAACAATGACTTCAGATAGGCTACGTCTTATCTTGGTGCGACGATTTGCCTTTCAAACCGTTCAATTCACCCATAACTCCATTAGATAGGTATCCATCAATACAAATAGGTTCCAAACCGTTCAATTTACCCATAACTCCATTAGATAGGTGGAAATCAATAACAATGACTTCCAAACCGTTCAATTTACGCGTAACTCCATTAGATAGGTAGAAATCAATAACAATGACTTCCAAACCGTTCAATTTACGCGTAACTCCATTAGATAAGTAGAAATCAATACCAATGACTTCCAAACCGTTCAATTTACCCATAACTCTATTAGATAGGTAGAAATCAATAACAATGACTTCCAAACCGTTCAATTTACCCATAACTCCTTTAGATAGGTAGACATCAATACCATGACCCCCAAATATGCTTACAATTAGATGGTTTACTGAACTCAGTATTTTTAAAGGCAAATAGTCTGTAAGAGCGGAAACTGACATGCGACACATCATACACTTACATGATAAAGAACATGGATAATGTATTTTACAATACATAATCCATTATACTAATCCGTCTGTCGAGGTCGAGTCATAATAAAATAATCATATGTTGCGTTTTATGAACAATATATATGACATGTATATGATCATAACAATAAGCATCCAAAATATTGAATTCCCTTCGTACAGGAATTTGTTTCAATTGGATCGTGTATTATGAGGAACATTACCAAGTCTCTTCATCAGGCAAGTTATGGTAATTCGAATGAACGTCACATGCTATTAAAATGATTTGTCTTGCAGCAGTTGTTATTGTGAAGTCTGATGCTGCTAATCTACTTGCTCTACCACGTATTTGGAATCTGTTCTTCTCTACTATTTGACCCATTGCTAAAAGGTGAAACTTTGATTAATGATTTCCCTAGAGTATTAGTGAAAATATGTATCTCCCAAGCAAAACGTGACCAGTACACGCGTATTCTACAGTTCGCTTCGATAACCGCAACTACATCATCACAGACATGTACATGTAAGAGTTATCGAACTTAAACTATTTTGGTATCTCGGATACACAATCAGTATCCTTTTATTAAAGAGATTCTTGAAATATAATGAAATATATAATACGAAAGTCATTGTGTTACACGAAGAACACTACTCACTTTTTAGCAACAATTAGAGATGTTTGTATTAATTGGAAACAGATATACTAGTTGGTTGTCGTGGGTGTTCGACTGTTGCACTGAGAACCTCTCAGTTAAACGAGATAAATTGTGATTGATATTTTCTTTGAAACCAAACAAATATTCTAATAGATAAACTAATAGTGACGCGTTTTATATATTAAAAACTTTCAAGCATTTCTGGAGAAATCATACTATTTCCTTCATAAAAACTGAATCTCTTCATGTAAACAGAGACTCATAATTAAAATATTTAATCAATTTCTAGTTGGGCTAACCAAACAAAAACCTTGTTTACCAAACTTTAAAATTACGTTTGAAATATATATATATATATATATATATATATATATATATATATATATATAATATATATATATATATATATATATATATAATATTTATAAATAAATATTTAATAAATAGTTTAATACCTACAGACATCGATGTTTAATGCTAACGTAATCTTCAGTGTAACAACTAATTCTCAACAGTCGGTGGGCGCGAACCCCGACCACAAATCGTCACTGATTCGTAGTCGAGAGTCTCATCCCATCGGTCATAGCCAATTAGTTAGTAAATAGAGAGGAATTTAAATGTAAATAGCGAGTCGGCGGCTAGATTTACCCAAGCAGTTTAGAGTGATTTACGAACGGCGTTCGAATCGTGCATGTAGCTATTTGCACTGCTTGTTATTAAAGTCACTCAAGAGTGCCCGGCCTTTGTTGGAGGGGGCTGATTAATAATAATATTTATAAAGAAATATTTATTAAATATTTGATGCTATTTTATATATATATATATATATATATATATATATATATATATATATATATATATATATATATACATATATATATATATATATACATATATATATGCTATTTTATATATATATGCTGTTTTATATATATATATGTATATATATGCTATTTTATATATATATTCTGTTTCATATATATGTATATATATATGCTATTTTATATATATATATATGCTGTTATATATATATATATATATATATATATATATATGTATATATATATATGCTGTTTTATTTATATATCTATAGATATCGCACTTCTTTCAATGCAGTCTTCGCATCAGATAACGTGCACTGACACCACGTGATCGCCTACAAACGTCTGAGCTTCTTCTCCATTGCCGTCAGTCTATAAAACAGCCGGGGATTGTTTCAGTCCAAACTACGTGCTAATGGGTGTAGGTCGAAGGTCAGCCGTCTAAACAGACAGGTAACGACCTTCTTTCTGCTTTTCTCTCTAATAAACAATCGAAACTTTTCAGATATAAGCGTCAAGTGTTGCTCCCACTTTTCGCCTTACCGATGATTGTTTTTTAAAATCTTATTTGATTTTTTTTCTCGATTTGGTGTCTTCTGAAAGCCATTCACTACAACAGGTGAGCCTGGAGAAGATTTGAAAAGCGAGAAATTTAATTCTACTGGGGGCGGACTAAAATAAAAGACGAAAATAAATAAAAAGAAGACGAAGTATTAGTGAGCAACCAAGGAAAATAATGTAGGTAAAACCAGTGGATGTATTCACATAATTGTGCAATAGATTCTCTTATTCATCCACATTTATTTTTTTCTCTTTTTGTGTGCTAAATTTCAATAGTTTATATTCGATGAGTAATCTTGGAGTTGTGTGAAATATAATTGCGATTGATCGTTAGAAATTCGCGTTGGTTCTTGTATACAAAAACTCACATTTCAAAAAAGATTTCAAAATACTTCCAGAACAGATTATAATATCACATTGAGATTTTGTTTATATTAATTAGTCGCTTGGCAAATGTTTTGCTTTAAAGCTCAACTCCAACTGTGATTGAACTTGTCGCAATGTGAACCGTAGAGATAGTACATCAGGTGAAAATTACATTCCAACTTATTGATGCAAATATTAACAGCGGGTCAGCTAGAACCACATCTGAAAAATAGACGGTGATTTGTGACCATGACAGCGTGATGGAACAGAGATGTAAAGATTGATACTAAATCAAGTGCATGCAAGAATTGTAGCGAATCAACGTGCATGGTAAAATCCTGAAAAATAAGGGATATGGAAGTCGGATGTTCTCAAGATGAAGCATGCCGAGTAGTATCTATAACAGTGCTATTGGTACGTGTCAACTGTTGCTGCTGATGTGTTTAGGTTATTGCTGCTAATGTTGACGATATCATGTGTTTAGGTTATTGCTGCTGATGTTGACGATATCATGTGTTTAGGTTATTGCTGCTGATGTTGACGATATCATGTGTTTAGGTTATTGCTGCTGATGTTGACGATATAATGTGTTTAGGTTATTGCTGCTGATGTTGACGATATCATGCGTTTAGGTTATTGCTGCTGATGTTGACGATATCATGTTTTTAGGTTATTTCTGCTGATGTTGACGATATCATGCGTTGAGGTTATTGCTGCTGGTATTGACGATATCATGTGTTTAGGTTATTGCTGCTGATGTTAGTGATATTATGTGTTTAGGTTATTGCTGCTGATGTTAGTGATATTATGTGTTTTGGTTATTGCTGCTGATGTTGACGATATCATATGTTTAGGTTATTGCTGCTGGTGTTGACGATATCATGTGTTTAGGTTATTGCTGCTGATGTTGACGATATCATGTGTTTAGGTTAGTGCTGCTGATGTTGACGATATCATGTGGTTAGGTTATTGCTCCTGCTAATGATACTCTTTGAGCAGTTCTTATAGAGCGAGCTGCTTCTTCCAGTATTCTAAAAGATGTTGCCGCATTTCATTACTATTAAGCCATATAAGAGAACCGCACGTTTCCTATGTTGCTTTTTAAAGGATTTCGAAACCTGTTTAACCTTACACTCTGGTAATGGTGTAATAATCAAATCACCGGTTGCTTGCCAACCACTTAACCAGTTTCGGGCAACATTCTTTTTGTCAGCTTCCCTTGTAATCATTTTCTCACTAATTTGGATATGTTATGGGTGTTCTTTTGGCCACCCTGTTTGAGGTCCAGGGCATTGTACATTATGCTGTCTTTCAGACTTGGTGTGTCATTAAGCAATTATACCTCTCTTTCTTTTTAGCGACTTCCATACCAAGCAGTGTATCCAGAAGTTGACCCTTAACTGTCGCTTTACAGGCCGTCACATGTAAGAAGTATGTTGAGAAGTGTTTTTGGTCTGAAATATGTGTGTTTATAGTGCTAACACTATAAACACACATATTTCAGACTAACATTTACTTTTACGGTGTCTTTTATTTTATTTTTTATTATTTTATTGTTATTTGTGTTTATCTGGTTGATCGTGACCAAAATATGGATGCGCAGACGAAAAATAAATTAAGTTTATTTGTGTCACATTCGTTATGGTGTTAAGCTGATTACTTCCGATTAAGTGTTACTGTAAGAGTATCATCAATACATATTTGTGGTGTAACCGGATTGTGAGTATAACGTACGTTTTACATCGTGGCCCTTATTTTGCTTGTTAATATATGATTCATTTTAATATAAGTAAATATACATTTTAATAATAA
This sequence comes from Sepiola atlantica, assembly GCA_963556195.1. Classification (NCBI taxonomy): domain Eukaryota; kingdom Metazoa; phylum Mollusca; class Cephalopoda; order Sepiida; family Sepiolidae; genus Sepiola; species Sepiola atlantica. The sequence goes on along the minus strand of OY744524.1, from coordinate 20,674,049 downwards.
CTCTTAAATCTGAGATATAGTCTAAAAGAATATAATATATTGAGAACAATTGTTTCTGAGGCAACACACCATATTGACAAGTTTTCACAAAATAATATCATTATAACATAACTATGATATGATATGTAAAAGTTATTAGATACGTCCACAATGAAGAAGCTCCGTCGATCGATTGATCGCTCACTCTTACAGACGTGAAGATTAGATGGGCATCTGAAGAATATATTTCCATTTTTTTCTCATTTCGATTCAGGCATGAACCCGATAAATTACGTTGCAAGTCGTTGATTAACAATTAGCTATAGAGGTTGGAAGTTCAATCGTTTCTAAATTCGATGATACATACGTATACCATACACATTAATAAACACATTTAACCGATGATAGCTGACGAAATGAAAATAATCTACCTCGTTGATTAAATAAAGTGTTCAGTCTGAAATTCCGCAAAAATTCCCGAATCCGACATAACCATCACCAAGGTTGAAAAGATGCATCTGACAAGGGTCGATATTACATCGGGACACATTTTGTGAAAATAACAACTGAAATGAGAATAATAGTCCGAAAACTTCACATGATACAAATAAATATACAGCTTGTAAAAACAAGAAACTCCCCTAACCATAACCCTAACCCTAATCCTAACCTTACCCTAATCCCCCTCAGAGACACACTGAAAATCAATTAAAAGGTGTATATGATAAACAAAACTATGAATAATAATGTTTTAAAATTAAAAATGACAGAACACTTCCAACCAATTTTCACTCGCGAATATGTCGGCATCATTTGTGCCACTTAAGTATAAGGGTTAATCAGATGGATTAACTGAAATAAATCATCTTGCGAGATGATAGAAATTTATTAATGAAATGAACACATATTTATGACTTATGATAACGTGTTATAACCAAGTATTCACTGACATTAGATTTGAAGACGGGCATATTGTAGTCTGCAGCGAAGTATGTCAGTGGTAATTAACAGTTGATAAGTCCACAGATAGTAAATTATTTTGAAACAAATTCTGTTCATGGAAACTCCGCCTAACGCTCGGCACACAAGTAAATAAGAAAGTTATTTATTTTTGTGATGTGAATGTATTACAAGAGGGAACCGGGGATATTTGTTCAATCCAGCATGTTACCTGGAAATATCTTTAGGGGAATGAAAGAGTAACAAGTTTTGTTTTTTGGGGAAATTAGCCCCAGAGAAAAAAGGATATCATTCGCCACAAGATTGCGAAATTGATGGTGTACGCAATCAAAGATAGGAATAGTGCTCTGAGTGGCACCACGCTAAGTCAATCAACACTACTCTATCTTAGGCGGTATTTGAGGATCATATAGATAGTAGATTCTACCAGGAGTCAGGTATTTTCTGGAGATAAGATGATCTAATTAATTCTCCAACAACCTTAGGGATAAAGAAGATATGTTTTCAGTTTTAGATCTGGAGTGAAAGTCAGCCCTATGATTTTATAAAAACAAACAGCGTTTTTAAAAGAATAAGTGCGAGGCACCAATATTCACTATTTGAATGACTACTTGAATGAAGCTATCCAAAAACTTAGAAAACATCTCCCACAATGAACAGATCTCTCAAGGAAGAATTGGGTGACTCTAAACCGAACAAGAGCGAAAGTTGGGAGGGCAACCAGCAAACTTCACTGGTGGGGGCCAGCAATAACAAGCAATTGTCCTTGTGGAAATCCTAGAAAGACAATGGAACATATCCTCAGTGACTACAAAGATGGACCAACTTGCGCTGACCAAGATTGTATGGACTGTAACAAACGATGGATTCGGTATTTCAAAGATATTATGATGACCAATATCCACTAGGGGTCAGGTTAAGGGATAATGTGTGCCCCTTCTCTGATTATCTTATGAAACAATTCTCATACCTGTATACTTCTAAGACGAAATCACAACCCTAAATGCCCAGGCTTTTTCTCAGAGTTGTATTTCTCTGTGTATTACCACATGACGTATATATAGTTTTTATAAACGAGAACTGATGTTAACAAATCTATATTATGTTTACGGTCTATCTTAAGGTGCAATCAACAACAAGTCACTTTATCAAGATTAACAAATCTATTTTGGAGTAAAGATTTACGAAGTATATAATTATGATTGTAATGTTTTTTTTTGTATTATTACTATATTATGGTAGGCATTAATAAAAATGGTGATAAAAACATTCCTGGCTGGTGTCAGGAATACACGGAATCCTCATTTATTCCCGGGTAACGCCAACAGTGCAAAGGAATATAGACACGAAAAAATTGCTATCTCCATTGTGCTAGGAGGGGTAGAAACATACTAATTTATTAATTTATTAATTTTAATATTGCTATAATCATACTGGCGCTACGATTCCCATTATACCACCGAGGTAAAGTAAATGTTAGTCTGTTCAATCCTCAGGTCGGTCACCATTTTTAAATATCATGTGATATGTGTAAAATCCGGTCTTACTAGCCTATCCAATCAAAGCAAAGCTACCAATCTGAAACTGAAAAGAACAGTTCTTTGTGATCAATGAAGAACAGGCAATAATTTTAGAATTACTTGTTATAAGTAAGCACTGAAAATTACATTGGAATAGTTCAGGTTTAAATCAGCGAATTTCTTATTTCTTATTCCTTATAGAAGTCGCTCCAGACAAATCATGAAGCCATTGTGTGTACGGAGCTAAAAAAAACGAAAAATGATTAACACAAATACAGGTGATGCCTACTGACCTTAGTCTGTAAAAGACCATCGCTTTACGTATGAGGAAATCAGTCAACAGAAAGAGAGTTCCACAATCATGCAGGACTTTGAAATATTCAACTAGAAAAGGCAGATGTATTATAACGAGAAACATTAACAGCAAATTGACGAAGAGCAGCAGACAAACGAGTCAGACGAGCTGAAATAATGGAAGCGGGGATTAAGTCAGATAATTCTGAAGAATACATGCGATGATAGGCATTATATAAGAGGCTGGAACTAGCAACGTCATACTTATAAGAGACTAGTTAGAGAGAAGAAGAATATGTGGTGCTAAAAAAGATACGCTGCAGAACCTTATCAAAATCCCTCAAATAGAACAAAGAGTCACCCACCCAAATATGAGAACATTACCGGCCTTAGAATGTATAAATCAAGATTAACATACATTCAAACGTCGTTAAATTTGGTAAATAATTTACCAATAGACGAGTAAATTAATGATAAATATATGTACATAAATTAAATAAAATAAATACTTAAATCATTGCTTGCATGTTATATCTGATGGAAAAACGTCGAAAATGGATTTAGTTATATTTCGCTATATGGATTTGGTTTCATTGATATTTATATATTAATTAACGTGTACTTACTTACGTGTGTTTACCCAGTATAGCTCTATAATAAAAATCTGCATAGAAACTTGTGCTTTGTCTTGGCGTTAGTCCGATTATTGGTACGTGCTTTTGTCCCAACAAATTAGTTTCGTCGAATTTACCAATCTTTTTATTTTATACGGTCATTTATCTTCTCTTGTGTGACTAATTTTAGCGCGGGATTAAGAGGGTCTATTTTCCCCCACAGTCATAAGTTACCGCACTTTGACCCATAAAACTGTAAAAGAAATCGGGTAGAACTATAACCAGGATCTATTTTTCGCATCAGATCGTCCATTTGCATATTTCATATTGACCACTACAACTATCGACAATTACGCGGTTATTAAAGGACACTTTCTAAAGTTATGTTTTTAGATTAAAAATCATATACCAACATCTACAATCTGACATTTTTATGATATACATAAAAAATATCCGCTGCATTTATATCTTCCTATGAGAAGTGGAAGTATCCTCTACATCATAGCAGTCACCTTGTGCGCGAGCGTTTCCCAAGTACCAGTAGTGGCTAGAAAATACCAGTTCGTTCATGTCAGTTACCATATAAACCGTGTCGTCGCATCGCGCAAGAAAGTAGGTCAGTTAACATAGAAACGTATGTTTATTCAAGGACGTCGGTTATTTGTTATAAAATAATACGCATATTGCAGTGCTATTTTTTTTATTTATACATTGAATTTTTATTCATGTTTTAATTTTATTTGATTTACTTTACATTTTAATTATTATTATTACAATTTAAGACAGGTTGTGTATAAGGTTTGTCTTCTAATTTTTTCGATGCTTATAAAAAAGAAAGAAAAATGAACGACCAATATTTCAAAATACCAGCGTGCCCGGCGCATTTCCGTTCAACACAAGAACCGCGAATTACACCATATGCGGACATTACGTCAAACCAAACACAAGGACGTTTTATCGATAGACAAAATTAAAAAGTTTGTTTATTTTTATGAAAAAAAAACCCCAAGAAACTCTGAAGATAGTGTATCTCCGAAATTAATAAGATGAATGTAAAAAAAATAGAAAGAAATATATCTTGCATTGAAAAGGGCTTTAATTCTCAATTTATAATATATATATATATATATATATATATATATATATATATATATATATATATATTAGGTTAAAATACATGATATATCATAAAATTAAATGTTGTGGACATAGAATGTCTTAAAGACACAAAGGAAAATCAATTAGACCAAGGAAGGAATAGAAAACAAACGAGATATTTGACTTGTTTCCTTCGTTTCACTTTTTCTTAAGACGTTCGTTGGTCCTAGACACCAGTCAACCATTTGTTTGTCTTATTTATTTCTTCCTGCCTTTCATATATACATACATATATATATATATATATATATATATATATATATATATATATATATATATATATATATATATATATATATATAATATTAAATTATATGTTAATGTTTTACTTACATACGACGTCGTGTCGTGCTTTCAGCTCTCATCGGTGCAGGGAAATAACAATCTCAGGCGGTTACGTGGCGCGAACACGGTTCATAGAGACATCTTGAATCTGTAAGCGTTCTCCTATACGCTTGGTCATGAGAGGTTGCCCCGGGGTGCAGAGACATTTAGTAATATATACGCTGAAAGCGGCGAGCGTAAACATCAAGACAGTCTGATAGAACTAAAGCTTCGGTGAATGTCTATTTTCTAATATCTCCAAAAGTGATTGACTTTAATTTACTTGAAGGAGCTTCATATCATATAAAATTAGTTTTTTGTATTTTTTTACATATGACGCTGTCTCTAGCTTTCGGTTCTCATCAGTGTAGGGAAACAACAATCTCAGACGGTCACAGCGCACGAACAATATATATATATATATATATATATATATATATATATATATATATATATATATATATGCGTGTGTGTTTGTGTGTGTTCATATATATTATACTAAATTCGTATCATTAGTTGAGCTCTCTAGTAAGAGAAAATAGCATTTCCAGTTGCGTAAAAGCCATTTCTTTTTTTTCAATTAGAATGGTACAATGAAACCGTTTTATGCAAACTTTAATTTCCCTTGCTTTCGTTGTCTGCATAGATTGCCTGAGTCTGAATATTACCTTGGCGATTGGGTTTCGAACAATTTTGGAACTGTTAACATATCTAACCACTAAAAAAGGGGCGCTGATACCGAAAAACCAGTTGTCTGTCGAAAAAGAGAGACTAGATAAGTATACCACATCATAAAGGAAAGCTTAGGAATGAGATAGATAAAGAAAAGTAGAGAGAATGTGAAAGAGAAGGAGAAAGATATATATACACACACATATATATATATATATATATATATATATATATATATATATATATATATATATATATATATATATATATATATTGAGAGAGAGAGAGAGAGAGTGAGAAAAAATTGTCTGTTTCATCCTTGTATTTTATCAAACATATTCTAACCAAACCCCTTTGTTGTCCATCTTTACTTTCTGGCCGCCTCCCTCTCATTCAAGAAAAATGCTTGCTTCACTCTATCCCTGTAAATCTACGTCTCCAATTTAGCCCTTTTGTACCACATATATGCATACACACACAATACATATATATATATATATATATATATATATATATATATATATATATATATATATATACCCAATCCTTCTGTGTTGCCTTCCACCCGACCCATCGTTATATTGCTTCGACCCAAATACGATCCCGTTGTTTGCACTTCCCGTCGCAACTACCTTTGATGTAGACGTTTAACTTTTTTTTCTTCCCCTCTTTTACGAGAATTTCGACAATAAAATTTCGCTTGTCAGGACAAGAGCTGTAAAAATGTACAATGCAAATCGAGGCTGAGGGTGGTTGGGGGAATGATAGATAACAAAAGGTCTAGGTTTATACCGAAAAGTACTGGCAAGGTTTCCGCGCGTTGCCCAGATTAAAATATAGTTTCAGTTTATTATTAACCTTTGTAGGTAGATTTTATTTCATATACAGGGTGGGCAAAAATAAGGGTCCTATTTTAAAAAATTCATAACTTTTTTATTTATTGATTTAAAAAAAATTTTTTTTTTAGAATAAGTAAAGGACCCCTTCCGAAGCAAGCATGAGCCGTATTAGCCCTAAGGAACGTACCCTCATTTAGAAAACATTATTTTTGCTTAAAAAACTCAAAACAGTGTAAAAAACAATACTTTAGTTTTTGTAAGTTTTAAGAAGTGTTTTTCGGCTAAAATTTGTTTTGTTTATTTAAAAAAATCTCGGAAGGGTCAGTCTACACACACATAAAGTTTGGTGAGTTTAACTTTCATTTTGTGGAAGTTATTCAAATTCAAGTTATTCAAATTTAAAGATAGGACCCTTATTTTGGCCCACCCTGTAGTTCCGGTGAAGC
>OY744524.1:20652243-20659743 GCA_963556195.1 Sepiola atlantica | reverse complement strand
ATTCAACGTGTCGAAAAGTGAGCGTAAACTACCATATATATTTAAGAATACACTTGAAATACCCATGACCGGTTTGATCAAAACCACTACCACTGTTTTATTTTGAGGTTATTTGAAAAAAAATACCTTGTAAGATATGTGCTTACATATTTCTTTTGCATAACATAAAATAATAAGGGTCTTTATTTCTATATCATCCATATTATTTTTATCATTATTCTTGTTAATATCATAATCATTATAATTATTGCTGTAATGTAGAAGTATTGCTATCCTTCATTATTCTTATACGGAAGTCAGGAGATTAATATTTTGTCATCTAATTTACATGCGTATTTATGGTTTATAGAGACACATATATGCAAATTAGACGCTTGGAAAAGAGAGTCACGTGATCATAGAGGTTGTAAGAAATATTAGAGAGTGGCCGAATCAACATAGAGTCAGAGGGACGAGATAATTACATAGTTAAGAGAAATATAGGTGACATGTTTAGTCAATTATAAATTACAGCAAATTGAAATAATTCAAACAATGTTTTTAAAAAATACTTCAATCCCAGATTCAAGTATATTTTCTGTTATTAATATATATTATTAAATGCTGCATGGAAGCAAACGTTGATTAATGGTGGCTTCTATTCTTTCAAATCCAAAAGTTTATTCGTTTGTATTTTCTTTCCGTTACGAAAAAATTACTAGTAAAACACGTGCCTTATCATGCCACCCAGATAGAACCATTTCAACCAGTGAGACAATGTGTGAAATCAAATAGTAAGTAAGAAAACAAACTACCACTAACCACGCCATCTGAAATGAATTCGGAAAAAAGTTCTCCACTCTACAATAAAAGGTAAACCATGGTGCTTTTTTATTATTTAGGTCATCAGAAATGATAATAATAATTTATATATCAAAAATTAAATTATTGGCGTAATTCTTTTCTTTTAGTAATATATTTAGATTAATAGCGACTGCGAACACTGGCGATACATACTTGTTTACCGTTATTTTGAACGCAGAGTGTACTCTAGTTTAGTATAATAATAGATATAAATAAATATTTACCCAACGAATCATTTTTCGTCTAGTTGTGTTGAATAACGAAAGGTTTGTGTGACACTTTTAAAAGTCAGAGGTGACCCAAGACGGAAGTCGCGAAACGACGTGGCTGGAGATACTTAAAATAGGGAATACGTGTTTAGGGCGCTGTCCCCAATAGGGGTGCAACAAATACAGTGTGGTTGGGTGTAACAAGACCAGCTTCCAGTGTCCCTCCATCTCTCTCTCTCTCTCTCTCTCGCTTTCTCTCTTTCTCTCTTTTACACATACACACATGTACACAAGTAGCCCGTCGCCTATATAATGTATGTGACTGTCTCTCATTTTAAATACACTTTTATATAAATCAACATCGGCGTCCGAGGGGAATATAGAATAATCACGTTGACATGCCGGTTATCGTTAGATTACGGAAGTTAAATGACGTTGGGCCTGATCAGTACCAGATGGGTGGCCATTTGGGAATACCAGGCGCAGCCAGGGGCTGGGCCTTTTGGCCAAGATCAAAGTGTTGTATCTGTTCCGATAGATACTACACCCTATAGACAGGTACCGTCTTGGCCTTCGGGCCTTGATTCCGCCGGTCACTTGTTTTGTCCTGTGCAGTTCTAGGAGGTCCACCCTCCCAGGCTTTGCCTCCCCTCTTTGGGGTGGAGTAAGTTGACCGCTTACTGCCTTAGGCGCCCCTACCCGGGAATGCCGACGGGGCTGCCCAGGCATTTTTGTAGGCCAGAGTGCTCACCTTCTCGGACGCTGGCTTTTCAAATCCCACTTTCCCGACCTTGTGTCACATCTTACCTTGTGGGAGGAAGATAAATAAAACCAGGCTCTGTATATAGGTAGACATCAATACTTCCCTGCAAGAATTGTAAAAACCTTACATCATCATTTCCCCTGGCCGGGATATACATGCAATTGGAGACCGCTTGTGAAGTAATATTCCATAGGATCTTTTTTCTTTAGAGAAAGTCGGCTCAACCGTCCTAAGGTGAATGCCGCTTCGTTTCGTTTTTTGGGGTTCAGAGCTGTTTTGTATCAGCAGACAAACTAGAACCATGGTTCAACGACGAGAACGCGTGTGTATAATCGTTTATACACGCATTAGTAAGTTTAATATAATAGTCAAAACTAAAAGTGAAAAAGCACAACTGTTTTAATTTGCATAAGAACTTAGTAACAAACTATAGAATCTTGATTTATTATGTGAGTTTTGTAATGTTTTCTTTTAGCTGACTTGTAAGCTATTACTTTACATTCTTCTTTTGTCTGAGTGCTCTATATTTTCTTTACAGAAGCGTAGCCATCTTACATTCCAACATCTGACCAATATCTGTTTTCTATAACGGCGTGAGGCAAAACGACAAAAGGGGCCTTTCAACATTCAACACAAAAAGGATTATTTGGTAAAATGTAATCAGTAGCAATGTGTACCCAACAGCACAATGGATTTCAGTTTACTTATCCAACGTCGCACCCTACCAAGATATTATTTTCAGAATGTTCTACTCGTCTCACACTGGGTCATAAATTATTGGGTAATCAAGACTGCTAGGGTTGAACACAATACGCCTGTTTGCTCCAACACTGATTTTTTTCTTTCTTTTCCTCGTATACTCTCGCCCAATTTATTCTTACTTGCTCTAATTTAAATAGTTTTTTTTATGTATTATTTTGATTATTCGCACTATTGTTCTCACCTTGAGTGTTTTTTCACAACGTTTCGACCGATGTAACTTCTCACCTTTTTCCTGTGTATCTTGTAGAACTCGGGAATCTTTCTGTTGAACTCGGGCATCTGCCAGGAATTTCGAACAGAACTTTTTATTTAATCTATATTGCATATTCCTGAGTTCGACAGAAAGCCTCCCGAGCTCAACAAGATACACCTGAAAAAGGTCGGAGGTTACATCGGCTGAAACGTTATGAAAATCATACTCAAGATGAAAACACTAGTGTGAATAATCAAAATTATGCATATTATCAATCTTCACCTTAAAAATTCAGAAACATATTTTTTGTTTGATTTACTTTGTCTTCGGTGCTTAAAGACATTTTTACACTAATCTAAATATATTCTTCGGCAAATGTTATTTTTAAAAGCATCACAAACTTAAAGTGTGTTTTTCTGTGCTGAGCTGTGTGACAGTCTTTTTTTAATGTTATACTGTTTCACAAACCAGGAAGAGATCCGTAAGGAAGCTTAAAATTAAGTCCACGAAGATAACAGTTTTGCACCAGTTTTATGTGCCCTTATGAAGCTTAACATGATAATATAATTATACTACTCTTCATGGTCAGACTCCTTATTTCTATTTTCATGAACATTTATTACGTTGTTTAATTCTATAAAATGTCTAAAATAGAAGGCTTAATCCTAAATGGGTATTTTGAAGAAATTGAGATTCACTAAATATTGCTCAGTTCAGGTCTAGTGACTGAATATCATTAACTGCACATCTGGTATATTTGAATTGGTTGATGTCAGATTGTGTCCATACTATTCCCAGTAACTACTTAGAAATATCAAAAAGAAACTTTAATTTAGTTAATATGTATTGTTCAGATTTTACAATACTCATTTTCATGAGAACTAAATTAAACTAAATAATGCCCACCTTTAGACCCATAACCCCTACCAACTGTGTTTCAAAATTAATGATGATGGTTTAAAAGTAGATACTCCACAATCATTTATAGTAATATCGAAACTAGTCACAAATTGTTAAAATGTGTAGCGAAGTAATCAACATTAACTACTCTTAGGTATTAACACATACTTTTGAATTGTGTATGCGCTTTGCACGTAATCACATTTCATCGCTAAAGACGCTCATTTAAATCTCGTAAATTCGTAGACTTTAAAAATATCAAAGTAAAGGCATAGTTGTAACCACACCAAGAATAATATCGCCTGATGATTGGATGAATCAAATGGATAGTACTCGCAATCAAAGAACACTGCCACAATAAACCACATGGAAATTGCATATGTAAAGCAATTTGACCGAAATACAAATAGACTCTTCGAAAATAATTTCATCAAACAAATACACTACATGTTATTTAATCATATTGCCTATCTATCTATCTATCTATTTATCTATCTGTCTCTCTCTCTCTCTCTCTCTCTCTCTCTCTCTCTCTCTATATATATATATATATATATATATATATATATATATATATATATATATATATATTAATACGATAGCGTGTGTGTTCGTGTGTCACGCTTCCGGCAAAAGCTCTGCGCATGCGTGCCGCACCTAAATTTTGAAAAACATTCAAGTAGCCTGCGTTTAGTAATATTTGCTTGTGTTTCCCTCTGGCGCAATGGTTAGCGAGGTAGTATTTTTTACTTCGGCCCGACTGGTTCGATCCCAACCAACCTCTAAGATTTGTATTCTACATTTCGAGGGGGAGGGGAAGAAATAATACATTTTTTATTATCACCTGGCTAAAAACTACTTTTTTGTGTTGCTTAAAACTTAAAACTATTTTTTGTTTTTATGTTGGCGTTTTTAATGGCATTGTCTATTTAATTACGTTGACTGCTTAAAAAGTAGGGTATCGGCCAGTATTATTTTGTTTTTGTTTTTCTTTTTGAACGGATGGCATATCAACATTTTATAGTAGATATGTGCAGTGTCCATCGTACAGGAGTAACTATTTTAAACAATTATTTCACTCTTATCCAGAAGGGGGTGGCTCATAATAAAGCAAGCGTAACTTACTAACAAATAGAGGGTGCTTTGTTACATTAGGACCCGTATTGAAAACATAATTTCGTGTAATGTACACGGGTTCCGCTAGTATATATATATTAGTATTTCATGTATCCACATAACATTTTATAAGGAGATATAATTGTTTATGTATCAATTTTCAGTGTTTACTTCAACAGTGCTCGATACGAAAGTAGAGCTAGGTAGTAAGCTATGAAAATGTATTTATGGCATAAATATATTTTCATAGCTTACTATATATATATATATATATATATATATATATATATATATATATATATATGTTTGTGTGTGTGCGTGCATGTGTGTGTGTCCGTTTTATATGGCGTCCAATTGGGTAAACAGAACATGTATTTGTGAATAATTTAACTATGTGAGTAGTCTTATTGTATTTGTTTTTTGTTTTCTGATGTTTTAGGAAACGAATGTTACCGTTCCTTCTGAAGAGTCGCACTTCTGGAAAATTCAGTATGTATAGCTCTATAGTATGGTTGTTCATATGTCAACGAAACGGTTCGTAAAGTATTTGAATTTTGAAAGATGAATAAATACATGGTTACTGGAATCTAACATTGTAATGTTTATTATTATACTCTGGTGTTTAAAACAAAAAAAATGATATCCACCCAGTTGTTACTTTGTAAATATGACTATTAATATATATATATATATATATATATATATATAATACATTTTTTTATATTTATATATATATATTTATATATATATATATTCATGTATATATATTTATATTTAAATTCATATATATATATATATATATATTATATATATTTTTATATTTATATAAATATGTATATATTTATATATATATATATATATAATTAAATTTAAATTTATATATATATATATTTAAATTCATATATATATATATATATATATATATATATATATATATATATATATATATATATATATATTATACCTCCGTAAACGTATCTGCGCAGGGAATCTGCAGTGTAGTAACACTTCCGTAATCTCAATCAAACCTCTCGGAAACCAACATTTTTTTTGTAAGCAGAAGTAATACAAAAATCCAAAGCAATTGAAAACAATGCAGGAATAAGCAGAGAAAGACTAGTGTAATTTCAGAACTTCAAAAAAATAGTAATTGCATCACCAAATACCGCGAGGATGGCCCATCGTACTATTTAATCAAAATCTGAGTAGAAATATATATGAAGTCATAACATTCTTATATATTTCTCCCATCATAAATGACTAGCAAGATGAGTAAATATTTTCATTGGAGTTATGCTTTATGCGCTCAAGTTTCGGTATATTATACACTTTCTACAGCAAAGAGAAAAATGTGATTCTCACATCCAAGTGAATAAAAGAAAAACGTCTCAGATGAAAATAAAAAGTATTGCAAAATAAACGAAAAAAAAATACAAAGATAAAAGGACAGGAGAAATATGTAGATATTGATTTATTGTGAGCGTAAAAGGGGTAAGAAACATTTGTATGTAACGTCCTCCACAGTATTATTTAATTTGTTCTTGTCACTTATAATTCCTTATTCATTTGCAATGAGTTCTGAAATGTTAACACATTTTCTATTGACATTTAAATATTTTAAGATGGTTTCCAATACACCAAAACGTCACATTCACCGATTAACGTCACATATTTTCACTCATTCTATCCTGTAATTTTAGATATTTTCACATTTATATATATATATATATATATATATATATATATATATATATATATATATATCACAAGCCATGAATAACTACATTAAAATAGAATAAATAGAATGCAGAAGTAGCAATTAATACCCTAAATTAAAATTATCAAACATTTTTATCCACATGATAATTACCTATTAAAATAAAAATGACGGTTATAATTATAATCTTATTCTCATTTAAAATTTAACTCACTCTGCCCCCCCCCCCCTCCCCGTCGCTCCGGCTGGAATTGAGATCACCACGGCCCAAATACGTGAAAACCTTCCACGCAATATTTTGAAACACGACTTGTTGGGGTCCCCCCTCTCCTCTCATGTCTCATGTCACCGTTATAGACAGAGCTCCATCTCTGTCCCCCTCCCCCTCCAATGTATCTTCAATTTCAATTTCCTGTTGAGGTGAATTTAAAACTTATGCCATTTGGATTCCATTGTTAGCCTGATGAAGTTGACACTATTTGCAAGTGTTAACGAAACAGAATATGTTTTGTCGCAAGTAATGGAATAAAATCCACAATATATATATATATATATATATATATATATATATATATATATATATATATATATATATATATATATATATATATATATATAAGGGAGTTTGAGTTACCTAAGGTGGCGTTGAAGGGAGGTTGAATTACCTACTAGACACCATCTTCGAGTGTCTCCAGTGTCTCGGTACAAGAGTGTGTCAGGATAATCTGACATGAGGATGTTTGCCCAACAAGTAAACACTGAACAAACATTCAAACTAACATAGTATTCGAAGCCTAAATCATATCCCCTATGGTATAACTACATGACTCATACTGTTGTATAGCCCTTAAAATAATTCATACCTTCGTGTCTTCTCGGTTTGCTCTGTCGTCTAGTGGTTAAGCATCTTCGTCGCCTCTGCACTGTAGTGGCCATCTCCGTGAGCTGTCTGTAACAAAAAAACATTTCTCGCTTCATAAGACAACAATCTTTTTCT
>OY744524.1:20642243-20647243 GCA_963556195.1 Sepiola atlantica | reverse complement strand
CTGGGAGCAATGGTAATTAAGAGGAGGCTCCACATTCCCCAAAGTCCGTGAGCCGGATCTCACCATCGGATGTAGTTTAAGGTCATATCCAGGACCGGGAGTAGGGTAGGAAAAATAAAAATAAAAAGGGGGAGGGAGAAAGGGAGAGGGGCTGTTGTTTTTGTTTTTGGTTTTGTAGAACATAATTAAGTTTTACAAACAAAAAAAAACAAAAAAAAACGTCAATGTAGGTGAATTTCGTCTCAGGGAGCCACAGGGCAGCCTGATCTGGTATCACCAGCCTCTAGTTGTTAACTTCATTTCCAGGGTGCGTCTTATTCTTGATTACATGTTCCTCCTGCTCGTGTTGGTTCCTTTTTACTTGTGCCTGCTATAGTTGCTAACATTCTTTTCGGATGTCTGCCCTATATGGTAACGTTCGTTGTGTGCAGAATCTAGTTGTCAACATTGTTCTACGGGTAGTCGTTTCTTTTATTAACATGTTTCTCAGTGTGCCCGCTCTCACTTTGTGTATCTTCTCTAGTCGCTAACTTACTTTCGGTATGGCTCTCATTGATAATATTCTATCATCCTAGATTAAATTGCCGGAATTCCCCAAGTAACGCCCGGATCAGACAGCTGAATTAACCAAATGAGTTTAACATCAGAAATGTTGCAGCTATACAAACCACGATGAGTCGTAATTATTGTAACACACACATAATAAAAACAATAAAAACGCATATATTAATGGCGTTACTAATTTAAAGTTAAGCCCACCTTGTTATTCGTTGCCCATAAAAATAAAAACATTAGACTAAACAGTAAATAAGGTTAAAATAAATATATGTATCGAAACCCTAATCCTAACCCTAACCCTAACTATTTATGTTAAGCAGGAATAACTCATAAAATCCCGACGTAAAATATTTTGTTTGAAGTGAAATAGTTTTAAAACCCGAATTATCTTATTTATTGTTTATGTATTAATGAGATGAAGATTGATAATTGTTTGCATTATTTGTATTATTCGAACTACTGTTCTCAACTTTGATGTTATTCTCAAAATATTTCGGCCGATGTAACCTCCGACCTTTTCCAGGTGTATATTATAGAACTCGGAATTTCGAACAGAACACTTTATTTAATCAACGGGGGCAGCTTACTTTCATTCCCAGAGTCTATTAAAGTCTCACTCTTTCTCTAGCTCTGTCTCTCACACACACACTCTCTCTCTCTCTCTCTCTCTCTATATATATATATATATATATATACATATATATATATATATATATATATATATATATACACATACATATATACACATATATATATATATAATATATATATATATATATAAATATATATATATATATATATATATATATATATATATATATATATATATATATATATATATATATGCCCTTTCATAAATCTTTTATTACTCGAAATTAATGTCGGAGGGAAGATTCGTTCTCCGGTATATGCTTCTTTGACCACTGAAGACCACCCTTTAGCGGTAGACGAAATTTCGCCCAAAAGGTTAGCATGTGTTCAAAACTAACAACTTGACCATCCGTCATTATTAGGTCAGTATTTGTTATATATATTATTAAATGCATACCTTATTATTTTTTTGAATTGTATCCCTTTTATGAATCGAATCAAACAAAGTAAAAGTCAGAATGTCTTGTTAGAGCATAATGGATCCCTTTCCTCTAACCTCGGTTTTTCTGTTCTCGGTTTTTCTCCATTTATTATAATTATTTACATCATTTCATTACAAAGTGAAAGGATTTTAACAGTTAGAATTGATTGTGATGTCATTATAGCCTGCCTCTCACTCTTTCATCTCCTCCTTCTTTTTCATCTATAAATTATCTCTTTTATCTCTTACATCGTTCTATTCTTGTCAGCACGTAACTCACAATTCGCCGTTATGGACGGTATGCGCCCTTACTCTGAATATCCAAAACTACAGGTGAAGTGTGCACGTTGAAAGCCAAGCACGATAACATCAGAGTTCTAATAGCCTATAAAACCCCAGGGCTTTAGCCGTTTCTGTCGTAGAAAACCCGTGACCCTACTCCATGATGTATGTATAAAGTTATCATTTTGTTACGCCTTTCAATGTGCACGGTTGTTCACTATCTGTTTTAAGGCATGGGATCATAAAAATGTGCACTGGACAAATAAAGAAAAAAAATGACTTAATATAGAGATGCACCTCAACAGAATGAATCTGCGTAACAACAATATGAATTTCAACCTGTGAGGTAAACAACTGACGCTTTGATTGTAATATCTCAGAGGATCAGTGTATCTATCAACGGAGGATTCGTTTGGTGATGGATAATTTTTGATATACCAAAGGCTTTCGATGGGGTTTTGTACAAAAAGTTGCTAAATAAGCTTTATAGTTATGGGATATCTTGAAATGCCCTCTTAACCACCAAATCATTTTTCTCTGATATATCTATAATAAATAGTTGTTGACGGGCAGAAGTTTAAATCATATATTTTGAACGCCGACGATCCCCAAGGATCCATTCAAGGCTCAATCTTCTTCCTGTTGTTCATACATGATCTTCCAAAGCAAATCTTCGGTTCATTCGTTGACATATCTGTAGACGACACAAACATCTTTGGAAGCACTCCAACGAGCCTTTGATATGAAGAACATGTGGTCAGCTCTAAATCTTTAGTTTCTCATGTAAAGCATTTGCAACAAGAACTCGTCTAGTTACAACAACTGTAACACACTCTCGTTCCGTCTCTCTCTCTCTCTCTCTCTCTGTGTACTTAAAACCAGATGGAACTTCCATGATCAAAGCTAATTTCCTAGAACTATCCATCTGTTGAACAGAATCCTACAGCTGACTAAAATATAGTCGTTTCAAGTCCAATATTCACAAATAGTTTTTGAGTCGTTCTATTAAATAATCAATGTCTGTCCATTCCACTCATCGTCTCGATTCCTCGAATTGTATTAGTCATCCTCTAACTAACATCGTGTGGTCTTTCGACATTGTTAAGTGGTTACTCATAAATATAAAAAATATAATTCATAATCTCAGAAATCTAGACAAAAAATAACTTCATTTTCATCGAAAAAAAACAATACCTATACCCCCTTATCTTTCTCTTCGGATATGATATAAATAACGATGATATGTTCACATATCTTTTTTCTCTCCTGTTTTCAATAAAATAGCTTCATTTAAAATATCAATTTCAGCAGGGTAATAGATTTCAGACGTACTTAACGGTTTACTGTGGATCGCATCCAAAGGTTTAATATTAGTAAAATGAAGGATGCTGACAACGAGTGGACACCCAGGTCGACTTAACGGTCATTAAGTTCCCGTTATCAGTTGACTATTAATTGCCCGAGATGAACAAGAATTGTTTGACTAAGATGGCGGTAGTGCAGACCAAGAGCATCGATGCTGACCAATAGTTAGAGGAAATCATTAATGTAATAACATTAATCTTGATACTAAAAAATGGGATAATTCGTGCAACACAATGAATTAAGATAGGTGGACAAGTCTAAATAAGGGTGTGCAAGTTTAAATAAGGGTGTGCAAGTCTAAATAAAGATGTGCAAGTTTAAATAAGGGTGTGCAAGTCTAAATAAGGGTGGGCAAGTCTAAATAAAGGTGTGCAAGTTTAAATAAGGGTGTGCAAGTCTAAATAAGGGTGTGCAAGTCTAAATAAGGGTGGCCAAGTATAAATAAAGGTGTGCAAGTTTAAATAAGGGTGTGCAAGTCTAAATAAGGGTGTGCAAGTTTACAGCTATTAACATCATTTCTGATCTGGAAAATTATTTCCTGTTTTTCAACTAATACATATGTATGCTTTATATTTTTTGTTGGACAAATTTATTTTGCAATTTTGAACAGTCTGAATGAAATCGTCACGCTTCATAGAATTTCTGATATTTTGGAAATACATAAAATGTATTTTTCTACAAAATAGTTTAACATTAGTTACGAGACAGTTGTTAAATTAATCTAATATTTTCTTCATATTTACTGCAAAAGTCAGTAGGAATATTATCAATCATGATCTCCATATATTTTTTGTAAATATAAGGAAGATACTAAAATATAATTCTTTGAAAACATCAACTATTTTACCTATTTTCTAAAGCTCAATATAACACTCTGGAGTATGTGTGTGTGTGTGTGTATATATATATAATAGTGTGTATCACAAGTTAGTTGTGAAAGCAATGTTGTGCCCGATCGCAGGTACTATAAGAGCTATATTAATTATTTTCTACGATAACTATACATTACAGTGTTTGTTTGAGTGTACGATTATTAAAATCGTCAAAGAGAGATAAATCTGTCTGCGATTGCTAACCGGAGTTTAACTAAAACTGAAGACGATAAAACGTAACACCCGACATTACAAAAAGACACAATAATGTATTGTTTTTAAATAAAATAATTTTATATATATATATATATATATATATACATACATATATATATATATATATATATATATATATATATATATATATATATATATATATATATATATATGATAATTTTATTTACACAGACATGCATTTGTACATGTCTGTGTAAATAAAATTATCATATATAAAGCTCTATTTTGATATTGAGCACTTTTTATAAACCCGGTTAAAATTCTCTGGATTACCACCCTGTGGATATTTTTCACCTGGATTATTACCATTATATATATATATATATATATATATATATATATATATATATATATATATATATATTCTTATTTTGTGAATTAATATACACACACACATATTTATATATATATGTATTTGTATATTTAAATAATTTTTTCGTGCTACAAAATTAAATAACGGCGAGAAATACAGACGTTTGGGACATTTTTTTTTTGGGGGGGGGGTAGAAGTAAATTGAACAAGTCTAAAAACGAGAGAAATTAAAAAAAAAAATAATGAATGTACTAAGCCGGCTTTCGTCCACACTCATCAGAGTATTAACGTGGAAGTAATT
>OY744524.1:20584743-20639743 GCA_963556195.1 Sepiola atlantica | reverse complement strand
TTCATAAACATACATTCACTGTCAACATAAACGACTCGTTAATTTTCGGGTCACTGGTCGTGTATGTTCTTTGTTTTAAGGGATAATATCATTCTTTTGTTGCTTCATTATTCATGACGTCATGAATTATCTTCTTGTTTCAATAACTGACGTCATCCGTTTGTGAAAGAATGCGTCTTCATCGTCTTCCAGTGTGCAAGGAGACACAAAAACATTCACGATTTACTAATAAAATCCACTTTCAGTTGTGAACTATGCTATCTGGGTTCATAGGGTTCATCAAGTGCATATCTTTATAGGCCCAGTCTCCATAAAGGATCCGTTATCTGAGGACCTAGATGTGGTCTCTGTTCTCTGTTATAATGGCTGAAATCATGGTGTATTTCTTCATTTTTGATGTCATAGAATATTTCTTACTAATGTCTTCTAACTCATATTAATTGGATAACGTTATAAGATGCTGACGTAAGCCATATATGGCGCCATAAATGTATCTACTGATTTCTACTACATCTAGTTTTACTCAAACTGTTGTATATATATATATGTATATATATATATGTATATATATATATGTATATATATATATGTATATATATATATATATATGTATATATATATATATGTATATATATATATGTATATATATATATATACCTTCATTGCGAGATCCAACAGGTTTGTTGTTGTTTATAACTATTCACTGCTCGTTGTAAATACTCGCCGACTTGGCATGTACAAAGTTAAAGTCCTCCTAACTTCCAAGCTAATTGGCGGTGGCCGACGGGTAAGTATCTTGACTGCGAATCAGTGGCGATTTGTGATCGGAGTTCGCGGACCATCGGGAATTAACTCTCTACACTGAATATTGCGTAAGCACGAAAACTCGATGCCTGTAGGTAATATATAATCAATATTTAGTTATAAATATTCTATATATATAAACCCAGATAGCATATATATATATATAAATATATATATATATATATATATATATTTATATATATATATATACATATGTATATATATTTATATGTATATATATTAATATATATATATATTTATATGTATATATATATATTTATATGTATATATATTAATATATATATATATATATATATATATATATATATATATATATATATATATATATACACTAAAAAAAGCGTCTTGACCCAGTATACTTGTAAAAACCTGATCTTGTTTTTTTTATTTGTTCCTTATCGTGAGTGTTTGTCTCCGTGTACACTTGATTACGTCATAAAAGATACCTCCTCTAACTGATGGCGTCATCAATTAAAACAGGTAAGTAATATCATGCGCAGTAGGTGATACCACAAAATCATGGCACATGTCATCTTACAGACGACACGTCTAGATTAATACTAAAAGTCTGAGGAGTTTGTTTATTTTAATCAGCAGCGGCGTAACCGTTGGCTGTCGATATGAAAGAAGATGGACGAACAACCACAACGACAACAGCACTTAGGCATGGTAGAGGTGTTATCGTAGAAGAACGTAGCAGAATATTAATATTTTCGTTAACAATGTGAAACATAATAATGTCTCCCAAAAATTATTTTTTTTCTGTAATGTATTATACAATTTCTTCAATCAAATAAATGTTCAATAAGTATTTACTAAATACATGAACTTTTAAAATATCTATTAATGTATCAACCCTACAGGTATAGAGGTATGTACAATATACAAACGTCTAGACCATATAGAGATATTAGGAATGATGGAATACTCATAGAGTTAGTGAGGGCGACAGAACTAACATAAATAGCTAAGAAATAGATAGATGACTTGTTCTAAAATTGAAGATTACGGTTAAAAGAAACACAATTGAATGTTTTCAAAGAATACACAATCCCCGAACTAAGATGTATTTTAGCATCTATTTTTTATGAATTAGATATATAGGTAAAGGGTATATATATATATATATATATATATATATATAGTTTTAATCCCGGCTTGAGGCACTAACTGGTCTAGCCGCACTGATGAGCTGTGAAACAGTGAAACAGTCTATATGTGGATGACTATATATATATATATATATATATATATATATATATACTCTCTTGGGTTACGTTTTGTAAAACGAACCCCAGCGGGGTGCTCAACCATTTAATAATAAAAGTATAACAGTTATTTTTAATTGTGTTATAGAAAATAAAATCAAAATGATACCAGCGGTTTCAATCCAGGTTCGCTCTCCGACCCAAGCAAACATTATTTTTCGTTTTTCAAAACAACGCCTGGTATGAAACCGGTGGTATCATGTTAATTTCATCTTCTGTAACACAATTTTAAAAAAAACGACGTTACTCATAGCTGGTACCCACATTGATTCAACGGGTCACAAGTCGTGTATTCATTAAAAAAACACAAAAAACAACACAGTATTTAAATCCGAGCTCGTAAAAAACTTGTTTGTAAATAAACGTATTCATCTATGTGATCGAACGTAATAACACCGACGGGATTTGAACTTGCCTTGTCGATTCCATCCTCCTCGATCGGAATCCATTAAGCTACTTAAGTCAACCCTTCAGTAATAAATGTGCCTAGCTGTATTGCCTACGTAACATACCGTTGGCCAAATAATTATATCAGTCATTTTTCACATCTAGTTTACACAAAACCAAATAATTCGTTTTGCCTTTAAACGTGTCAATTCCTTTAAGTGTTTAATCTGTAAACGTGCCAGAGTCATTTGTATTAATCTGTCAACGACAACGCATAAACCAGTCGACGGCGAAAGTAACAAGAAACAGAAAAGATGTCTTCGTGGTATTAATATTAACAACAATTGGTGGAACTCTAAACGTTATGTTGTAATACAGAACAATCAACTGGAGACACAAGAAGTAAACATAATACAACAAAAATAACAGAATCGACATGCGTCCTCAAATCTTCGTGAAACTCGCTCGGTCTATTCGTCACCCTTTAGTTTTACATAGTGCAGACGCTCAGATTGAATGGGCGTATCTTATTTTTGATTCATTTTAGCATCTAAATATGAGAAGATGTCCGTCACTTTGCCTGTTATGGTTAAGTTAGATATAACAGTTTAACTGACCTGTCTCGAACAAGATTGAAGGTGGGTGGTCGGTGGTTTGTAATTTTTATGTTGGAAAAAGCTGTTTCTCTCAATTAAGTGTGTGTTATTATTTTCTTGTTATATCACACTTCAGTTTGAAATTGCTGTTTTGTTGGTCCGTCACGTTCCTGTTTGAAAAAAAAACGGTTTTATTGGTCCGTCACGCTTATGTTTTAAATAGCTTTTTTTATTGTCACGCTTATGTTTGAAATAGCTTTTTTTATTGTCACACTTTTGTTTTAAATAGCTTTTTTATTGTCACGCTTATGTTTGAAATAGCTTTTTTTATTGTCACGCTTTTGTTTTAAATAGCTTTTTTATTGTCACGCTTTTGTTTTAAATAGCTTTTTTTATTGTCACGCTTATGTTTTAAATAGCTTTTTTTATTGTCACGCTTATGTTTTAAATAGCTTTTTTTATTGTCACGCTTATGTTTTAAATAGCTTTTTTTATTGTCACGCTTATGTTTTAAATAGCTTTTTTTATTGTCACGCTTTTGTTTTAAATAGCTTTTTTATTGTCACGCTTATGTTTTAAATAGCTTTTTTTATTGTCACGCTTATGTTTTAAATAGGTTTTTTTATTGTCACGCTTATGTTTTAAAACGCTTTTTTTATTGTCACGCTTTTGTTTTAAATAGCTTTTTTTATTGTCACGCTTATGTTTTAAATAGCTTTTTTTATTGTCACGCTTATGTTTAAAATTGCTTTTTTTATTGTCACACTTTTGTTTGCAATAGCGTTTTCGTGTGTCCGCCACGCTTATCTGAAATAGTGTGTTAGTTGGTTCGCCGCGCTTCTGTCAGTGACATCATGCTACTGGATAAACGCTTACATTAAATGGACGCATCTTACAAATGTCCGTTTTTTTTCTGAGATGGAACCACAGTCTTAGATATAAAAGAGTTATTTTAACACGCGTCATTTCAAACTTTTAAACACGGATCGTAAATAAAGGAAGGAAAAGAAAACGGCGGTAAAATACTTCACAACTGTCATTTCTAATTATTACTTCGTCTCAGGAATGTTTTTTGTATACTTCCTGTCGTTATAATACTTATGTACCACACATTTTAGAGTAACGCGCATGCACACACATTATATAGTTGCTGGTGCGCGTGCACACACACATGTATATATTGTAAGAACACATAAACAGAGACACACACATATGCATATATATATATATATATATATATATAGCAGATACATGCACACGCACACACTTCTGAATTCATACAGAGGTAATATCTTTTGCTGACTCTGAGTGAAGTTGGAAGGAAAATTGAAGTAACTTAATAATTATTATTAAGGATATTTTTTTTAATATACAAAATCTGTTTAATCCTCACACACAGACACAGACACACTCACACACACACACACACACATATATATATATATATATATATATATATATATATATATATATATATATATATATATATATATATATATACGTAGGATCAAATATAAACCAAAAGTAACACTTTTAGTAGATGGAACCTATTGTTAAGATGTTTAGCTCAATATACGAGATAGAGCAATTATTACTTATAATCGAAACAAATTGTTTCAAACAATCTATCCTTATCGCTTAAACTGTCCCTCTCCTCTAAATCTTTAATATAACTGAGTAGAACAGGCTAGATCTTTAATATTACTAAACTTATTCCTTAATATCTTTTCTCCTTTTTCTCCTTTGTCATTTAATTTCTCTTCTAATTATTCATCTAACCCTTAATTTTGGTTTTAAAATAATTTTTAATTTTAATTAACTATTCTCTAGTTCCTTTTAAATTTTAAATTTTAATCATTCACTCTCTCACATACCTCTACTTATTTTATCATGCTTTTAACTAATCTGTTTAACCCTTTTTAAATCCCTAGAAACCCTAGCTAGTAACTGCAATTACTTTGCCTTTTAGTCGCCCAATGTTTACTTGTTACCTTTGAAATGTTAGAAGTTCACTCGTTGGAATTCTATTTTTAGAATCGGCTAACTCTATACTTTCGAATTTACCCTGCCAATCCCTAAATTCATTTTTATACGACTTTTCTATACCATTCCTTCCCGCTTCAGATAAATCCTACCCTCAAAAACCTATCTCTTAACCATGACAATATCGCCCGCCCATACCTTCAATCCCCCTTTCACTTTAACCTCCTCCCCCTATCCAACCCTTTTTCTTTTTTTTTTCTTTTTTTCTTCTTCCCAACTCCTACAGCGGCTATTTAAACCAATCCGAACCGTACTACCCCTCGCGCTTTAACCTCCCCTCCCCCTAACCCCAAATTTAATATTTTTGTTTCACTCGGATTTAGACCTTCTTTGGACGATATGTCATTTGCTTTTTTATGGTCCAGGAAGTATATCAATAATGGCCAGCTTTTCTCCTTTCAATTTCTTTTTAAGTGCGTTTGGATTTACTAATAATTTTGAGCACTTTCTCCACACTGCTCCTACGCAAAGTTTTTTCGCGTTCTACAATTCATCGGACTTCATTTCAACGGAAATTTACCACCCGGACAAACCACATATCTTTTTTACGGAACTTTTCTTTTCTTTCACTGTATTTTTAAATACTATTTTTCATATTTTTCAAATATTTGAACTTTGTTTTTTTCGAAAGCCAACTTATCTATCTGTATTTCTCCTCTGATGATAAGATCTCGATCTTTGAAAAGCCTTGGCTTAAGGAAAGAATAATAAACACTAGTTTATTACTGAATACACCTTGCATTGAACAATTGAAATATCTACAATTCATCGGACTTCATTTCAACGGAAATTTACCACCCGGACAAACCACATATCTTTTTTACGGAACTTTTCTTTTCTTTCACTGTATTTTTTAATACTATTTTTCATATTTTTCAAATATTTGAACTTTGTTTTTTTCGAAAGCCAACTTATCTATCTGTATTTCTCCTCTGATGATAAGATCTCGATCTTTGAAAAGCCTTGGCTTAAGGAAAGAATAATAAACACTAGTTTATTACTGAATACACCTTGCATTGAACAATTGAAATTTCTACAATTCATCGGACTTCATTTCAACGGAAATTTACCACCCGGACAAACCACATATCTTTTTTACGGAACTTTTCTTTTCTTTCACTGTATTTTTTAATACTATTTTTCATATTTTTCAAATATTTGAACTTTGTTTTTTTCGAAAGCCAACTTATCTATCTGTATTTCTCCTCTGATGATAAGATCTCGATCTTTGAAAAGCCTTGGCTTAAGGAAAGAATAATAAACACTAGTTTATTACTGAATACACCTTGCATTGAACAATTGAAATTTGAAATAAATTTGGACAATCGTCACATATTTATAACTCTTTTTTCTTCTATCTCTATATATATTTGCTGACAACACCACGCTATATTAACGGCATGGCGGTAAATGGAATGTTTTCACACGCAAGGTAATCACTGAATCCTTGGATAATGACGAGACGTTTGTAGTAGAATAAAGCCAAAAAATAAATTCTCACATTTTATGCTATCAAGACAAATCTATTTTCTTCAACAACGATAAGGAAACTTTCTCACGAACCAAAGTATCCTTTCGTAGAGTCCAACGTTTTAACTCCTCGCCCAGATATTTTCAGGCATATTGGGATGGGACATGTACAGAGAAGACACTGCTAAGTCTACCGCGAATAATGTGGGATATATCTCTACGAAGCACCTATTCGCCAGTGCATAGATTATGTTTTCCACCTATAGACTGGGGCACCAATCATAAGGCCCCCTTTGTCAGGCTGTAAAAAAATTATAAATTAATAGGCCCCGAATTGGCTGCCAAGTACCTACCCCTGTTAGATCGCCGCGGTCTTGTATATAAGTGTATAGCCCCACGCGACTATAAACAAACGTAGAGGTACATATGCCCGAATATATTCTTTAAATGCTTCTTTCTTGAGACCAGTTGCCTTTGGAACTCCGTTTCTGCCTCTTGCCTCCCCGATCCTAGTAACATGCAGTAATGTATATGTAACGCGAACAAACATCTTGCTACCCCATCTCCACATCGGGGTTACTATAAATCTGGTCATTTTCACAGTAGCCCTTTACACTCTAGTGGCAATCTGACTTGGTCGGGGTTTACAAATGTTAAAGAGAAAAATGATGATTAATCTTACTATTATAATTGCTCTAGTCTTTTGAACAATTTAAGAAATGCTACTTAGTTTGTATAAAGAAGAACCGATATTTCGGTCGATTAAAATAAACTTAATCATTTAATGTTGAAAACTTATAAATGTCCTTTTAATCGACCGGAATATTGTTTTTTTTATATATGTGTTTGTATTCTAATTTCTACTAGTCTGTTTTCATACCTATCCACAATATCATATTCAAAACTATATATATATATATGTATATATATATATATATATATATATATATATATATATATATATATATATATATTTTATAGTTCATTAACAAATAAATTCACGAAGTATACATTTATATCCCTTGTAAAAATTCAACATCTACAACTGTATAGTATACGATCGCTTCCAAGACAAAATGGACCTTTATTGATACCAATCAATACAGGGTACTGACACAAAGTTCGAAGGTAATCAAAGCAGTATAAATCACAGTATAGTAAACCCTTAATTACACAGTAATTCGAGAAATTATGGAACTATAGGGCCATGATCAGTTTATTCCTCTTCGCAAAAGCAGGCAAAACAATGAAAGCAGATATATAAAAAGACACAATACGAGCAAAAAAGAATGTTAAAAGTACACGAATAGAAAATGTGGATACCATTAGAAAAAATTGCTATTCAAAATAAAATAGTAAATATTATATATATATATATATATATATATATATATATATATATATATAACATTTCTCATGTTACTAACACATGCCGATTTAATATGCAGTATTACATTTGTTTTCTCTTTTTTCTTGTAACTATATATTTCTCGTTGCGTTTTATTTTGTTATACGCTCTATTACCGACGACTCATGCTTTCGTCTCGTTGAAAACGGCATTGATACAACCGGACTGTCTTGCTGACGAGGACCCGCCCGACGCTAAGCAAGCAAGCGAGCCAGAATAGATTTATATCTCGTCATTACCGCTGGCGTTGACTTCAATAAAAATAGACACGGCAAGGAGCCACACTTTGAAGACGAACCGGAGGGTCGACCATAAGCTGTCACACAAGAGCCGAAGGACGCCAGCGATCCGTCACGCTTGGCCCATGGTGTTAACCGCTGGCTGCCCTAACTGACCACCGATATACTTCCAGCGGAGTCATTTTACGTGCTTCTATTGGATATGTTATTAGTTTGAGGAGCGTAACTTACTTCAATGCCGGCCTCTTTATGAGCTTGCAGCTTGAGAGGAGCTGGTATATTGGATTTGCTTTCGTTCAAGACACGTCTCGGTTCCTGCAAGTTTCCTTTAAACTTTAATTGATAGATTATCTTTCTATATTCGTCTCCCTCTGGTATTACCAACCAACAAAACTAGTTTTCTAACGACCTGTAACTTATATATAGGAAACCACCATATCGGTTCTAAGTCTTTTATCCACGCTTCTAGTTGAAATTACAACTGACCTTGAAATTAAGACGTTTTGGCCGACGAAGAATTTGTAGCGTGACTTGTGGCTTGGATGAAGTTTTGAGACGGTCACATTTTTAGAATGTACCAACACCCACGTTGAGAATTCATAATGGTTATGAGTATTTATTTACTCCTCTCCTGGAGTTAGGCACAAGGCCAGTTTTATCCTACTCCCACAAGTAAGATGTGACCCAAGGTCGGGTCGGGAAAGTGGGGTTTGAAAAGCTAGCGCCCGAGAGGTGATCACTCTGGCCATTAAAAATTGCGAGGGCAGCACCGTCGGCATTCCCGACAGGGGCGCCTCAGGCAGTAAGCAATAAACTTACTCCTCCCCAAAGAGAGGAAGTGAAGCCTGGGAGGGTGGACCTCCTAGAACTGCACAGGACAGACCAATAGACCGGCGTAAATCAAGCCCCGAAGGCCAAGACAATACCAGTCTATGGGGTGCAGTATCCATCGGAACAGATACTACACTTTGGTTATGAGTAGCAAAAAAGAAAATTAGATAAACCTGGGTGTTATAAATGATTCAGAATGGGTCACTATTTAGCAAGTGCTAAATTCATTAACACAGTGTTGTGATGAACAGTGATAAAAAATATATTTTCGTTTTCGTTTAGAAAAAATAAAGGCTTTCTATCTTTAGAATTCTCAAGTGTGAAACAAGATACGAGTGTTATCAGTGTGTGTGTCTATGTATGTGTTATGTCAGTGTGAATAAGTGGCATTGTGTGTGTATTTTGATTGCCTTTATTTTGTCAGTGTGTTTATATGTGATAAGTTGCGTAGTCATTTTCGTATTCGGTCTTTGTCTGAGTCTGAATATGCGTGTGTGAGTTCAGAAAACATGACGCGTATGCGAACTTTGTCAGTGGGTAAATATGTTGCTGTTATATGCTATATGTTGATATAAATTTGCTATTTGCAGTGTTATATTAAATTGTATCCATTATAGATGTCTAATCGATGATCATATTGCCATCGAGTGTTCTGTTGCTTTTTATTTTGTCACAGTTCGACACTTATTGATCTGTTGTATTTTCGCTATGAAAACTTGAATCTGCTTTGCAAGCATATATAATGAATAAAATAAATAGAGACTGCTTCAAGATGCTCAGTCACATATTAATTGGCGCATGGACAATCCCCTTGCTTTTTGGGTAAAGGCATTTCTTGACACTTACCTACACACAAATAGTCCCCGCATGTGAGTGCGCGGACTATTTGTGTATGGGTAAGCGGAGTTATATTTTGCTTCGGTGTGCCGGAGTTAGGTATCTCTTTTCTCTCCCTTGCCTCGGTAATGTTTTACCGCGTTTAATCTTGTTCCGGGCTCTGTCGAACTGTATTTGTTGTACGGATTTTGGTGTTGTCTGTTTTATTAGGATTTGACATGTCATACTGTCTCGTCAATATTATAGGTTCGATTGAGCAGGAATTATTTTTATTAGTAGAAACTTAAGATATCGCACATGTATGCGTAATGTGTGTTTATTTAATTCTGGGGCGGCGAAAAGAAAAGTCTAATCTAAATGAACTGAAAAAGAAAAAAAAGAAATATACACACTTCTACGTTCGTTCGCATCACGTATCTACATTCACCAACAAGTTAGGCTTAAGTGAATTTCACTCCAAATATATGTATGATTGTTTCAGATATTGGATATCTGATTAAGTTAATTCACAATTTATTCACGTTTTGCGGTCATACTATAAACATATTTTGTATTAAACCTTTAAATAAATATAATTTATTATTTTGTTGTCTTCATTTCGGTCCCCTTAAACAGGGTCACAACAATATATATATTTTTATATATACTTAATTATTTATTATAATTATTATTATTTTATTATTAGTTTAATTCAATTATACATTTGATAAAATTGTAGTTAGTGAACACTGTTAAGAAAATGAACGGTCAAGGGGAGGGAACTGTTTAAATAAAAAATATCTGGTTAGAATTAATTTAAATTCAAAACTAAAATCAAATGTGAAATAAAAGGTAAATTTATAGTAATATGAATATTGAAATCCAAAAAGGTCAAACCTCAGTTAAATGAAAAAGGGAATGGTGAGGGTATTTAGAGATTATAAATATATATATATAAATATATATGAACTGTATATTTTAAATTTCTTAATTCTTGTTTAATATATTAATATGGTATAGGGTATAATTATTCCTAAAATTAATTAATTTATTTTTTAAAGTTTTTTTAATTTATTTTTTTAAATTTTAGGTAAAATTAATTGAGTTTCATATAATCATAAGTGATATTTAAGCACAGAATAGAAGTATGTGAGAGCTAGATTTGGAAGGCGGGAGGTAAGGGGAGAGGGGGGAAAAAGAAATCCGACGTTGACGATATTGCGGACTGAGTTGAGGATGCGGACATTAACAGAGTGATGTGTGTTACCACATGATACTATGTGTGTGTGAAAGGATCAAATGTGGGTATTCAAATGTTCCATGATGCGTTGGTGCAGAGGCCTGATGGTGCTACCGATATAGAATCTTCAGGCACTTAGCGCATTGGAGGCTGTACACAGTATAGGTGTGGAAGCAGAGACTAGAGTTGGGGATGGAGCAATTAACTATGGAGAAGGGTTTCGGGGTGTAGTGGCTTTTTTGCCAAATGTTGTCGGAGAGAAGTGCCTGTGTGGGAGAGTTGTATATGGAGGTTCTCGCTACGTATAGCTTTGTGGATAGCGGAAGTGATGCGGTCGCTGAAGAAGTGGAGCTTAAGGAAGCAGGTGTTGGTGAGAGTGTGGTGTCTGCGTCTTCTGGTGTTATTGAGGCTGGATATGATAGTGGGGGGAAACCGTTGGTTAAGAGGGTCTGGTGGAAGGCTTTGGTGTGCGTTGTTTTGTCGGTAGTGGATGAGCATTTTTTCTGTATGCGGGTGATTTCGGTGTGCGCATAATTAATTTTAGCTTTGAGGGGTAAAGCGAATTGGTAATTGATGAAAAGGTTACTGCAGGCGGGTTTTTTTATAAAATGTGGTGTGAAGGGATCCATCGTCAGTTATGCTAAGTTTAAAGTCTAGGAGTGAGAGAGAGCCTCAGGTGTTGGGATGTTCGATGGTGAATTTAATGTGGGGGTCAGTATGATTGAAAGCATTGAATATAGTAGTAGCTTCTTCTCGAGACGAAGTGAGAACAAGAATGTCATCAATGTATCTCGAGAAGAATATGTGGGAATGAGAGGTGCTAAGAGCGTGTTGTTCCAGTCGTTTCATGTAAGATATGGCGAGGAGGCCGGAGAGACTAGAACACATGGGTAAACCAGAGACTTGTTTGTACGTGTCCTGCTAGAACTTGAAATAAGTGTTATCCACAATGATGCGTAGGGGTTGATGTATGTCTGTCGGGGTAAACTCAAAACAGTCAAGGTTATTAGAAGAGATGTGGTCAGTTATGAGGTTAATGGCGGGGTGTGTGGAAATGGAAGTGTAAAGTGAGACAACGTCAAGGCTTAAGATGTAGTTGTTAAGGCGGAGTTGTTGGGGTTGAAGTAAGTGAAGTCTGTTTAATACCTGGTCAGAGCTGCTGACATGTGCCGGGAAGGTGGGGAGTAGAGGTTTGAGTAAATGGGAGAGAAGCCAGGAGATCTTGTAAAGTCGTCCCTCTGTACTGGAGACTATGGGTCTGATCTGTGTGTGGTTACTAGTTTTGTGAGTTTTAATGAGGTGGTAAAAGGTGGGGAGTCTGCTGTTCCTAGTGGTGAGATTGAACCTGTATGCTTTGGGAAGATTACGTCTAGCGCAAATTTGGGAGCAAGCGTTGTTAATAGAGGTTTGTATGTGGGTAGCTGAGATGGTATAAGCGGGTGTGTATAGGGCGGTATTGCTAAGGTGTTCAATGGCGAGAGTGTTGTAATGTTCCTGGGAGATGATGCAGAAATCCTTGCCTTTATCAGAGGGTAGGTAGACCAGGTTTTTATTCATAGTAAGGTTTACTTATCTGGTAATCACGGTACTAGATATCCATTGATGCTGTCTAAAACGTTATTGTCGCTGGTATGACCAGTTGATTAAAAGTGCCTGTTTTCTACAAATACATAGTTTGAAACTCCCTCTTGTTATGCAATTCCTGCTGGGATCATTTATAGCTCGTAGAATATAGTATTTCTCCGATCAATGGAGATAGCATGAATTCGAGCTTCTCTAACATTTTCCATTTGATTGTAAAAAGGATCCTCTTATCTGCCAATTCCCATACTTGGGTATCAAGTGTTACGTTTGTTTTATCTCTTTTAAAAGTGTATCAGTGTACATATAGTATTTACATGAAGTTTTATCGTGCCATACCTATTTATGCTTCGGTGCTGTCATTGGTTTAACTTGTGATGGTTAGTTTGTACACAATATATTAAACTTTGCAATCTCTGTAAAGGTTACTGTTCTCTGCAACTATGTAAGAACAACCTGTTCATTTATCTTTAGTTTAGAATTAGTAATTCTCTTTCTAAATGGGGTACTGAAATATTTGATTTACATTGTATTGATATGTAATTGTTTATAAAATTTATGTTGCGGGGGAATTTTTTATCAGAGCAATCGTAAGAGAACGTGGCTACGCGTGTATTGATATCCAATGAGAATGGTGGCGAAAACAAGATTGTCTTCCTTTTTTTATTGTAGTTAGTGAGTGTCTGAGCTTATTCGGACAAGAAAGAAAACTTTTCTTAAAAACTAGGTACTATAAAATATATGTATAGTATTTATTATATAATGAATGATCATGTTTATTATAAATATTTGTAATATACACACACGCACAAACATATATATATATATATATATATATATATATATATATATATATATATATATATATATAATGAAGAAGAATGGAAAGGAATTAGAGAAAGCAAAAGCCAAATCAAAATTCAATTCAAAAGTTCAAAGCAAACGACCTACCTATCTACATCTTATTCTCTCCGCTGGACTCTTCGACACCGGACTTTTTAGCAATCGGACATTTGATTGCACCCTGGCACAGTTTTGCCCTGCGTTTCTTTCCCTACAACTTTTATTTCATTTTTTCAAATTTTAAATATTGGCCATTGCCAACTTATCTATCCCAGCGACTTCCTCTGATGATAAGATTTTGATCTTTGAAAAGCCTGGCTTAAGGAAAATTTAACTTGAATAAATTGCCTTTTTGCGGAATATACCTTGCTTTGAACTTTTGAATTGAATTTTGATTTGGCTTTTGCTTTCTCTAATTCCTTTCCATTCTCCTTCATTTCTACCTGCTCTATCCTGGATATTGAGTTGTATACTCTTCACAATAGGGTTTTACCTTTCCTAAAAGTTCGCTTTTAGTACACCTCTTTATATATATATATATATATGTATATATATATATATATATATATATATATATTGATTTTTATTTCTTGGAACACTGTTAAAATTATATTGATCTCAATTAACTTGAAATATATATTTGTGTGTGCGTGTTTAATCTTAACCAAGTATATAATTGTACCACTGGTTGTAGGATTCGAACATTGGACCAAAATCACCTTTGATTTTTATCCGAAGCCATTATCTACAGGTCTGAAAAAGGAAATGAATGGAAACAAATCCCATATGCGTTTTACAAATAAGTAAGCTCTCTGGGAGTATTCTGTCCTCTTAAGTGCAGTTAAGTTTGCAATTTATATCAATAATGAATAATAAACTGTACTTGTGACTACCATTTTAGTACAGTTTGACAGTATTCACCGATCAGCAGAATTGGCATAAGAATCCAACTCGATTCTATCTTTTCATATAAAATAAACATGCGATTATGCAAGGTTTAGCAAGCTTGCACCGGACATTAGTTTGGTAGTGTTGCCAGTTGAATCCAAATTGTATCTGGATGCAGTTTAATGTGTAATTAGAGTTTTTAAGTTCGAACCATAACTTACTAAGTTATCAAATATCAAGTAAATCAGCAGATAATATTTCGTAAATTATAAGTACAGCCACATTCGTTGTATTGTGGCAATATATAAGGACTCCTATATTACTTAAACCCTATCGTTGGTCCCCTCCCTTTACCCCATATTAACATTTTAAATGTCATTGTGTAATTTGTATTATTTTCAATTTGCCAGATTATGAATAAAATAAAGCACCATATTCGCTATTCACGGACGTCCAGGCCAAACGCAGCAACCACACTATTAAAATAAATACGCTCATTTATATAATAATACGCTAAGACATTACACGTGCTTGTGTACGTTATAATATTTCTACATACATTTAAAAACATGAGATCGTCCGATCAGTAATTATGGTCATTGCTCACAAATCTAAAATTATGATAAACCATTCCATATTTACACATTTTAAAAATGAAGACTTTCAAAATATAACTATGACGACCCTTCGACTAAATCAACACATTTTAAATAATATTAAGCGTAAAATTATTTTTACTGTACAAAAACAAACAACATTTACCGTTCAAAAAAGTTAATTGCTACAATGTTAATTTTTTTTTTTAGGCCCTCTGGTCAGTCTAGAGAGACTATGGATACCCCTATAAGGGGCTGGCTGCGCGTGTAATTATGAAGCAAGGGTTGCGCAATTCTTAATCAACACCTCTGCTGAGTCGACACTGCTTGATTCCAATGGCAAGCAGTTCAAGACGACTGGAAACAATGCCGAGATAAACAGAGAGCACATACAGCACCTGTAGTCCCAAATGGTCACCCATTTAATACTGGCCAGGCTCAACGTCGCTTAACTTCGGTGATCTAACGGGAACCGGTGTGTCAACGTGATTTGTACCGTATCAATGTTAAATAAATAAATAAATAAGAGACATATTCGTGTAATGTATTTAAAGAATATTTTGCTGACAATGGCAATTATTTTTACGGAAGAAGTAAGTCATTTCTTCTTAGGAGTATTGATACTGGCAGATATTTATTATTACCCCAAAAAGAATATTTTTATTAACAATAAATTATATATATTAATGTAAAAAGAATCGTGGAATGTGTGTCTTATAGAATGTTAT
The DNA here is from genome assembly GCA_963556195.1 of Sepiola atlantica. NCBI lineage: Eukaryota > Metazoa > Mollusca > Cephalopoda > Sepiida > Sepiolidae > Sepiola > Sepiola atlantica. The sequence goes on along the minus strand of OY744524.1, from coordinate 20,623,984 downwards.
TCAAGAATAAGTAATGTTTTTATATAGATATAGGGATTTTGTCAGTGCATCTCCGGAAGCAGCGATTGAGAGACAGAGTCAATATGAATATATTACAGATTGTATGTTAATTTTTTTTCTGATGAGACACGGCGATTCTTTTTCGTGTGCATGTATCTGTTGTTAATCACATGCATGTATCAGAGTATTTAGGTTCCAATGAAGTAATGCTAATATATATTACTATAGATCCGCCTATGTATTAATGTGTCCATCAGAGAAAGAAGTCAGAAGACAACGCCGCTCACTCAAGACACCCGCCTGTCTTGCCACGTTCATGTTGCGTTGGGTCGTAACGTTGTTAGTTTACTACGGATATCGGCATAAAAAGACTATAATAGTAGATCAAATAGGAATATAACACGTTTGTAAGTAGTATTTGATACCTAGCAGCGATTATGCATATCAGAACAATTTACATAGCCTTTTCTATGACATAAAAATCGAATTAGCCAATTATGTTGTAAAATGTAAATGTACCGGTTATAAATGCCATTTCAATGCCATGTTACGGTGTATATGATGCGGGGTGTTTCCGCCGTAATATATGCGAAGTTATTTTATTATGAGCCAAACTTAGAGAATGCGTGCGCGTGTCAGGGTTTGCAAATACATTAAATGAGAAGTAATTAAGACATACATCTATAATGTAAATAAGCTCTCTCTGTTTCTCTCTCTTACACACATATATATATATATATATATATATATATAATATATGATACATGAATTGTATTAGTTACTGTAGATGTAAATCCGTTGAAACTCAAGTGTTTATAAAAAGTGCTCAATAACAAGTAGAGCTGTTCTTAAGTATACATTTTTATATATGAAAATATTATTGGTTACATATGTGCATACATGTTTCGGTTGTACTCTTCACAGAGAGTGAACTTCTGCATACCAAAGAATCCTTCTTTGGTCTGAAGAGGTTGACTCTCTGTGAAGAGTACAACCGAAACATGTATGCATATGTAACCAATAATGTTTGTATAAATAAAAATGTATACTATATATATATATATATCTATATATATATTATATATATATATTTATCTGTATATGTATATATGCCTCTATAAAACTCTATCTCTCTCACCCTTTCTCTCTATCTCTCTCTCTCTCTCTCTCTCTCTCTCTCTCTCTATATATATATATATATATATATATATATATATATATATATATATATGCATGCGTTTATGTATTAATGCTCCTATCAGAAACCAAGTCAGCTTTCTCACCATGACGGTCACTCAAACGACACCACCTTTCTCTTAATATACCTTCTTTTGTGTCCCTTTCTTTATATACCGCGATTATAATATATATATATATATATATATATATATATATATATATATATATATATATATATATATATATATATAACCAACTCTATATGTCTGTCTTTTTATTTCCATATGTCTCTGGGCCTCTCTCTCACTTTCTCTCTCCAGTAATGCAATTTAAAACTCCACTGAGATCAAATTGGTTTTCTTGAGTAACATTTTACTAGTAATCCAATAGTTGTATTTATTACGTGTTATTCTATATTATTGGGGTTTGTGTTCCTACTGGACTTTCATTCACAAGAAATCGTTTGTATAATACAAACAGCTTGATGATCTTGTTTGCTTGCATCTTTGCACACGTAGTGAAGTGTGAATGAGACGAGAAGTGGTGGGAGGTAAGAATAGGAAAGGAAGCATAGTGAGAGGAAGAGAATAGAGGAAGAATTAGTAGCAGCAAGTAAAACGTCAGATTAGACGAGGACGAGGTAAATCAAGAGAAGAAGAGTTGGAGTAGATGCACACGAGGAGACTGAGAAGAAGAGTTGTAGTAGAAGCACACGAGGAGACTGAGAAGAAGAGTTGTAGTAGAAGCACACGAGGAGACTGAGAAGAAGAGTTGTAGTAGAAGCACACGAGGAGACTGAGAAGAAGAGTTGTAGTAGAAGCACACGAGGAGACTGAGAAGAAGAGTTGTAGTAGAAGCACACGAGGAGACTGAGAAGAAGAGTTGTAGTAGAAGCACACGAGGAGACTGAGAAGAAGAGTTGTAGTAGAAGCACACGAGGAGACTGAGAAGAAGAGTTGTAGTAGAAGCACACGAGGAGACTGAGAAGAAGAGTTGTAGTAGAAGCACACGAGGAGACTGAGAAGAAGAGTTGTAGTAGAAGCACACGAGGAGACTGAGAAGAAGAGTTGTAGTAGAAGCACACGAGGAGACTGAGAAGAAGAGTTGTAGTAGAAGCACACGAGGAGACTGAGAAGAAGAGTTGTAGTAGAAGCACACGAGGAGACTGAGAAGAAGAGTTGTAGTAGAAGCACACGAGGAGACTGAGAAGAAGAGTTGTAGTAGAAGCACACGAGGAGACTGAGAAGAAGAGTTGTAGTAGAAGCACACGAGGAGACTGAGAAGAAGAGTTGTAGTAGAAGCACACGAGGAGACTGAGAAGAAGAGTTGTAGTAGAAGCACACGAGGAGACTGAGAAGAAGAGTTGTAGTAGAAGCACACGAGGAGACTGAGAAGAAGAGTTGTAGTAGAAGCACACGAGGAGACTGAGAAGAAGAGTTGTAGTAGAAGCACACGAGGAGACTGAGAAGAAGAGTTGTAGTAGAAGCACACGAGGAGACTGAGAAGAAGAGTTGTAGTAGAAGCACACGAGGAGACTGAGAAGAAGAGTAAGCGCAAGCCGTAAATAAATAAATGGTGTCAATAGAGAAAAGGACATCAACAGAATTTGTAACAGCATCAGCGATGGTTTGGCCACTAAATACATGCACTAGTGTACAAAGATTAACCAAATGAGTAACGGGTCGTCTAGTGGTAATTATAAGTTAATCCGATGGTGTAATGTCTGGGATTTACGATATAAAACGGGATGTTTGAGTGTTATGAATAACGCAGGAACTTAAATTTTAACTTGTGTAATATCAAATAACACTCTTTACCTTAAATCAATTCTTACTTATGCTTAAATAATAACATTTTGCCCAGTTGCAACCATCGTGTTTAATCGTCATTGCGTTTGTGTCATCATCCAGCTGATAAACTCTTTGATCCTTATCCATGAGTAAACTTTGTGCATTCAGTAAAAAGTAACTTATTAGTACAAAAAATATAAGATTTTCAGAAATTTGTGCACAACAATAATAAACACACGTTTAAAAAACATTATTCAGCATATTTTACACCCTGGCAAAGCCGAAATTATTTGCCAGTATTGCAATAAACTGCATTAGTGTTTTCATAATAAAACATAACTATATTTCTTGTTAACATGATGTTACAATTGATGACAATTATTAGCGAATCGAATCTAATTCGCTGTCCACGTTTATGTCAAGTCAATGTAACACAACTAGAGAAAAATTTTCTCGTATAACAACCCACGTTTAACTAGCATTTCATGTTCGTTTTGTATGTAAGCGAAACTGGATACATCAACACTTTTATTCATTCTAATCTTAATAGAGGATTCATACGCGATTTGAGCCATCTAAAAACATTGTGTGTTAGGTTATGAATTAATATGGCATCTCAACTGCAATGACATTGTATGTTTAATGACAATACTTTGGCAGGCATGTTTTCTACAGGTCTTCCTTCAAGGATAACTTATTGCTGTAGTGAGAGTTGAAAAGGCAGACAAAACCAACATGCCTTTAAAATTGCTTTTGAAAATAGCAAAAACACACAAATCTCGTCGACGGAATCAGCAGGTATAAACGCCGCACTTTATCTGACTTCTAACCATCTCGTTCTCCTCAGATAAAAAATTCGCTTCTTTTTATCGAACTTTCACGACTACCGAAAACACTGAGGACTTTGCTAAATCACACACCTTATACAATCGCTTTTGAAATCTGAGCAATCAAGGTTTGCCTCTGCGCATTACCTTGCTCTCTATATCTGTCTGTATCATCTCTTTCTCATCTCTCTCTCCTTCTTCATCCCGACATTCGTCAGCGTTGGCTGCTTATCTCGCAGACTTTCCTCCCCATCACCAGATTTAGCAAAAAGGAGGAAGGATAAATCTTTTGTCAGACACTGAATGAAAATCATTGTTGTTGCAGTAATTGACATCGGGTCGTGCAATAGTTCGCTTGTACGAGCGAGTAGTACTTTCAACAGGTCCAAGAGTTGCCATTACGCAGACAATATATTGGCAAGGTTACTTTTCTCATTTATTTTTATTTGTCTATTTCTCTGCAAGAATACAGCAAGAAGATGTTGCACTTAATTTTATTTATACATTGTAAATAGATAATTATGGAAAATAAATCACAAAAATAATATGGAATTCAACTTTGGGTGTTGGATTTTACTACGTTTCCTTGCCTTTACGTACAATGCTGGGACGCGGATTTCGCTTGTTTTATATGGATTTAAAAGTAAAAACCTTAAAATTGTTCATGCGATTTAAAAAGATAATAAAGCAAAACAAATATGGCAATCATCGCATCGCTTGCAACGCTGGAGAAGAAGAGCTTATTTATAGACAAATATTGTACATCTGCCAAAACAGTAACCACATTCATGTATTTGGTGTATATCATAAGAAAATATCAATCTATTTCGATACTGGGTCCAAGGTGACAACTTCGTAGTTATCTACCTAAACAATGTATGTTGTTCTGCCTAATATACATAAAGCATTGCACGAGAAACACCTATCATTTCAAGTAACATTCATTAAGCTGATATATTTGTCATGTTTAATGAGCAAGTGAAGACATATATATCCGAAGACAATATAATTCGAGGAGACAAAGTTCATCCATGAATACGCGTATGGTAAGTTATGTCATCATATCAGGAATAATTAGGCTTTATTATTATTTGCATTTATAGAGTTACTATCTTTTATCGGATTAAAAAAAATACAAGAGAAAATGGTGTTAATTATCGTCCAGATGTTTTTCTCTCGTCTTTTCATTAATATTAAACGCGACATTTGTATCTGCGAAAATGTTATATAGGTTTACAGGCGGCGATGGAACTGTTGTCTGTGCCTGGCATGAAGTAAACACGTCCGATCTTCTCTCTGACTCTAGCAAGTTCCGAGTTACGTCTGTCGAATATCCTTGTCTCTATGTTACTATACCACTTATGTGATAGTTAAACGTCATACACATTATTTTGCATTCATTCCGATTTAGATATTTTTGCGAATATCAGTTGTTTAACATTTGTTATTGTTTCATTGTTCTATCATGAAATTGCATTTCCAACATTTAGATACTTATAATTCATCGACTTTTTCTCATGATTCTGAATCTCCGTCAGTAATTTATGCTAATTGAAAAGGTTATTTTACTTTAGTTTATTTTATTTGATCAATTAAATACATTTGAAATATGATCTTTTCAAAGACAAGGCACTTTCCATTAGAAAAAAGATATTCTTCTACTGATGTAGTATATCGCCGTTATGATTAGGAGAAGATAGAAATGTGCGTATAAAGTATATATTCGTATATGTTAGAGTAATTAAATGTTGGAATATGCAAACAAAAACTGAAACGATTGTAAACATCGACCTCTCTAGCAAATCGCTAATTCAAGGTGTGGTTGACTTAAAATTTCCATTTGTATTACATAAGACTTGCAAATAAATTATACGTCTCAATCTTCAAATAAACATATCTAATAACTGATGTAGTAATATTAAAATATAATCTTAATCGTCAATATTTCAGAATAAAGACTATTTGAAAACAATATACCGAAGTATTTTATTACTCAGATATATATCAATTCTTGCTTGTTGTTGTTGCTACAATCCCCATTGTTTGTTCTGACATTATTAAGAGCGATACGATGAAATGTGATTTGTATACGTCCTAACTTTGACTAATGCTAAAATGAACAGCTGAAAAATAACGACTGAAAAACGAGACTCCTAGGAATTTGATGGCATCTGGAATAAAAGGAAAAGAGAAATCTTTCTTTGAAAATATTTCAATTAAAATGGCCTTAAGTTGACGGGCAAAGTAAATTAGAAATTAGATTTTACCACCGGGACTGACAAAAATATAAAATAGAGAGTGGGGAAAGAGTGATCAAAGAAGGAATGATAATCGAGGAAGCGCCCAAAGAAACAACAGTTATGTTTTACAGCCTTTATAGAAATATAAAGAGAGAATGGTTAAAAGAAGAAGAAAACATCGACTTAAACTAAATGAAATCAAATAGTTATGCATTGCGTAAACTTTAACCAAGGATAACTATAATGAGGATCGTGAAACCAAGCATTACATGAAATTAAAATGAAAATTAAATGAATAATAAAAAGGTGAAGTAATTATAAATTATTTTAAGTATAATATAAACATTTTTGTTTGTTTTTTTCTTTAACGACTTATGATATATTTTGGGAAAACAATGATTTATCCATACAATTACACTGGATTATGTATTATACACAATCTACGATGAACGTTTTGATGCACACATACGAATATAGACAATTAGTTGTAGACAAAATAAAGTAGACTAATGAAACAGATGAAATGTTGTAGAGTAAAGAAAGTAGACAATTTGTAAACAAAATGAAGTTTACAATTTGTCGTAAATCAAATAAAGGAGACAATGTGTGGTAAACCAACTAGAGTAAATTATTTGATAGAGACTAAATAAAGTAGACGATTTGTTGTAGACCAAATAAAATATACATGTTCTCGTAAACTAAATTATGTAGACGATTTGTTGTAGACCAAATAGAATAGACATGTTCTCGTAGACTAAATAAAGTAGACGATGTGTTGTAGACCAAATAAAATAGACATGTTCTCGTAGACTAAATAACGTAGACGATTTGTTGTAGACCAAATAAAATAGACATTTTCTCGTAGACTAAATACCGTAGACGATTTGTTGTAGACCAAATAACATAGACATGTTCTCGTAGACTAAATAAAGTAGACGATTTGTTGTAGACCAAATAAAATATACATGTTCGCGTAGACTAAATTATGTAGACGATGTGTTGTAGACCAAATAAAATAGACATGTTCTCGTAGACTAAATAACGTAGACGATTTGTTGTAGACCAATTAACAGTGACATGTTCTCGTAGATTAAATGACGTAGACGATTTGTTGTAGACCAAATCAAATAGATATGTTGTCGTAGACTAAATAAAGTAGACGATTTGTTGTAGACTAAATAGAATAAACATGTTCTCGTAGACTAAATAACGTAGACGATTTGTTGTAGACCAAATAAAATAGACATTTTCTCGTAGACTAAATACCGTAGACGATGTGTTGTAGACCAAATAACATAGACATGTTCTCGTAGACTAAATAAAGTAGACGATTTGTTGTAGACCAAATAAAATAGACATTTTCTCGTAGACTAAATAAAATAGACGATTTGTTGTAGACCAAATAGAATAGACATGTTTCCGTAGACTAAATAACGTAGACGATTTGTTGGAGACCAATTAACATAGACATGTTCTCGTAGATAAAATGACGTAGACGATTTGTTGTAGACCAAATCAAATAGATATGTTCTCGTAGACTAAATAACGTAGAATATTTGTTGTAGACCAAATAGAATAGACAATTTTTGGTAGACTAAATAATGTAGACGATTTGTTGTAGACCAAATAGAATAGACATGTTCTCGTAGACTAAATAAAGTAGACGATGTGTTGTAGACCAAATAAAATAGACATGTTCTCGTAGACTTAATAACGTAGACGATTTGTTGTAGACCAATTAACATTGACATGTTCTCGTAGATTAAATGACGTAGACGATTTGTTGTAGACCAAATAAAATAGATATGTTCTCGTAGACTAAATAAAGTAGACGATTTGTTGTAGACAAAATAGAATAGACATGTTCTCGTAGACTTAATAACGTAGACGATTTGTTGTAGACCAAATAAAATAGACAATTTCTCGTAGACTAAATAACGTAGACGATTTGTTGTAGACCAAATAAAATATACATGTTCTCGTAAACTAAATTATGTAGACGATTTGTTGTAGACCAAATAAAATAGACATGTTCTCGTAGACTAAATAAAGTAGACGATTTGTTGTAGACCAAATAAAATAGACATTTTCTCGTAGACTAAATAAAGTAGACGATGTGTTGTAGACCAAATAAAATAGACATGTTCTCGTAGACTAAATCACGTAGACGATTTGTTGTAGACCAAATAAAATAGACATTTTCTCGTAGACTAAATACCGTAGACGATTTGTTGTAGACCAAATAACATAGACATGTTCTCGTAGACTAAATAAAGTAGACGATTTGTTGTAGACCAAATAAAATATGCATGTTCTCGTAGACTAAATTATGTAGACGATGTGTTGTAGACCAAATAAAATAGACATGTTCTCGTAGACTAAATAACGTAGACGATTTGTTGTAGACCAATTAACAGTGACATGATCTCGTAGATTAAATGACGTAGACGATTTGTTGTAGACCAAATCAAATAGATATGTTCTCGTAGACTAAATAAAGTAGACGATTTGTTGTAGACCAAATAGAATAAACATGTTCTCGTAGACTAAATAACGTAGACGATTTGTTGTAGACCAAATAAAATAGACATTTTCTCGTAGACTAAATACCGTAGACGATGTGTTGTAGACCAAATAACATAGACATGTTCTCGTAGACTAAATAAAGTAGACGATGTGTTGTAGACCAAATAAAATAGACATTTTCTCGTAGACTAAATAAAGTAGACGATTTGTTGTAGACCAAATAGAATAGACATGTTCTCGTAGACTAAATAAAGTAGACGATGTGTTGTAGACCAAATAAAATAGACATGTTCTCGTAGACTTAATAACGTAGACGATTTGTTGTAGACCAATTAACATTGACATGTTCTCGTAGATTAAATGACGTAGACGATTTGTTGTAGACCAAATAAAATAGATATGTTCTCGTAGACTAAATAAAGTAGACGATTTGTTGTAGACAAAATAGAATAGGCATGTTCTCGTAGACTAAATAACGTAGACGATTTGTTGTAGACCAAATAAAATAGACAATTTCTCGTAGACTAAATAACGTAGACGATTTGTTGTAGACCAAATAACATAGACATGTTCTCGTAATCTAAATAACGTAGACGATTTGTTGTAGACCAAATAAAATGAACATTTTCTCGTAGACTAAATAAAGTAGACGATGTGTTGTAGACCAAATAAAATAGACATGTTTTCGTAGACTAAATAACGTAGACGATTTGTTGGAGACCAATTAACATAGACATGTTCTCGTAGATAAAATGACGTAGACGATTTGTTGTAGACCAAATCAAATAGATATGTTCTCGTAGACTAAATAACGTAGAATATTTGTTGTAGACCAAATAGAATAGACAATTTTTGGTAGACTAAATAATGTAGACGATTTGTTGTAGACCAAATAAAATAGACATGTTTTTGTAGACTAAATAAAGTAGACGATTTGTTGTAGACCAAATAAAATATACATGTTCTCGTAGACTAAATAACGTAGACGATTTGTTGTAGACCAAATAACATAGACATTTTCTCGTAGACTAAATAAAGTAGACGATTTGTTGTAGACCAAATAGAATAGACATGTTCTCGTAGACTAAATAAAGTAGACGATTTTTTTTAGACCAAATAAAATAGACATTTTCTCGTAGACTAAATAACGTAGACGATTTGTTGTAGACTAAATAAGGTAGACATTTCTTTGTATAATAATTAATTAGACACTTTGTTGTAGAATAAAATAAGTAGAAAATTTATTGTACAGTCAATAAAGTAGACAATAAGTGCTGTACACAAAATACAGTGGACAAGTTGTTGTATACCAAATAGAGAAGGCAATTTTTTGTAAGCTAAATAAAGTAAATGATTTCTCGTAAAGTAAATAGAGCGGACAATTTGTTGTAGATAAAATAAAATAAATATTTTGTAAGCTAAATAAAGAAGGCCTATTCGGAGTAGACTAGTTAAAGTAAGACATTTTTGTTGTCGACATTTTTTATAGACAAAATAAAGTAGATAATTTGTTGTATAGTAAATACACCCTTGTAAGTACAGACACATTTATTCATTTTTTTCTACCAAATATAACCCCTCTTTACCTCATTAAAAGTTAAGTTTCAATGAAAGGAATCATTAAAATGTGGAAAGTGAAGAAAACTTCATATATTGAACGAATAAGATGGATAAAATGATACAGAAAAAGCAGAAGTAAGAGCAAATATCTAACATTAAGATAAACAACGAACAATAAAAGGTGATGAAAAAATAGTTAATTAACATTGCTGGTGTAAAACAGATACATATTATTGAGAATAAATAATAAAAACACCAACAACAAGAGAAACTGTAAGAAAGTTCATTAAATGACTGCACCTCTTCCTCAAAAAAGTAATGGTACGAGCATTGGCTGATTCCTCACAAAATAGTCATAGAGGGTCAAGGAGAATGGGAAGACTGAGAAGGGAGAGCACTTACCAGACCTCCATTGGAAGAGTTCGGAGAGTGCTGGGACCATGGTGAGATTTATTACCACACGGATTTCATAGAAGATCAATGGCCGTTAGCAACGAGAAATAAATGGTAAGCAACTGCTGCGATACTAGAATGTCATTTGCAATGGTTATCGAAAAGAGGTGGAGAGTACTGAAATTCTGGGGAGGCTTGTTGTAACTAAGACACCAGGGATCACCACTGGTTATTATAAGGAGCAATCACTGACGATGACTTATTTGAGATCTCCTAGTGAATACTACTACTACTACTACTACTACTACTACTAATAATAATAATAATAATAATAATAATAATAATAACACACTATAGAACTAAGAAATAGAAACGCCATAATAAATAGACAATATACGAGGGCCTGTGGTTATAGCACTTGTCTTTGGGCTGGACGACCCGGGTTCGATCCCACTCACGGCATGCGAATTTTCGGGTCTGAAAACTCCCTCTGTCCACCCAGCAGTAAATACGTGAGGGAAGGTTCAAGGCAGCGGAAGGAGAGGGATGGGCTCCGCCTTCCATATGCTGTGCCCTAGACACGGTGATTCTTAACAAATCACCGTCGCTACGGCCATGGGCAGTGTGCGATGTCGGCAACGACACTCGTGCGCGTCCAGGCTATGCGACAGTTACCTTTACCTTTTATACGAAGTGACAAGAGACGATTGACTATCGAGTAAAAACTAAAACTAAATATAAAGTCAAATAAGAGAGCGAAAGATGGGAACAGAAAACATAGAAAGATGGAAGATGAAATGATGTCGAGTATGGAAGGAGAGCGCGAGAGAAAGTAAGAGCGAGTGAGTACAAGAAATAAAACTAAGGGAAATCAGAGAGGGTGTTAAGAGACAGTAAATAGTGGAAGAGAGAGAGAGAGAGTGAGAGAGATTGAGAAAACGACAGGAAAATAAGAAAGGGAGTGTGAGAAGGAGTGAGTGGAAAAGTGAGAACATGTGGGAAGAGAACGGGGAGTGGGGAAATACGGAGAGTGAATGGTGGAAGGGAGATTGTGTGGGGAATGAGAGAGAGGAGTAAGATGGATGGAGAGTGGGTAGAGAGAGATAAGGGGAGATAATTAAGGGCAAAGATAGAAAGGAAGAAGAATATTGCAATGTATGGAAAGAAGATGAATATCGAAAAAATACAAAAACAAAGAAACGGAGAAATTGAACAACGAAATAAAGAGGATAAAACTAAAGAGAAATAATAAAGAAAAATGACGAAAGAGGAACATGTTGATGGAGATATAAAGTAAAAGGCAGGTAAAAATTAAAAAAAGAAAAGATAACTCGAAAAGACTAATTGAATAAACGGTTAGCATAAAAAGCTATGTATTTCATCAAAGCTGAACATAATTACATAACACATACTTGCAAAATTCGAAAAAATAATCGCTTCGAGATTCCTAAGATTTGTTATTGTAATACTTATCATGTTTTCATAAAAATTGCAAATCAAACATTTGTTTTATTGTTTGCTTTCATTTTTGTAATATTAATCCATTATTGAAAATTATTTCGAAAACGGTTCATCCAACAATTAACCTATGTGCGTTCGGTGGAATCTCAATAAGAAGGAATGTAAAGATAATTGTATGTGAAGGAATTTATGTGAGACAAAAAAAAGAAACATAGCGTATGATTATATTTTTTGCAGACTATTAAATATATCTGTATAGAATTGCAGTTTTTAACACTATAGACCAGTTTCGAAAACCTATAAAAAAGACTAGGTAAATCTGGAATCAAAAGGAAATACTGACACTTTATAACTCGCAGTACTGATAAAAAGAGTTAAAAAATTAAAAATAATCATCGACTGTTGAAACTAATTCACATAATCAGGTAATTTTGAAAATCCTCTCATAATAGTATTCATCATGTAACTGACAATTACTCCATCTCATTAACCCTTATTCTAGAGTGTTATTTTGATTTAATAAATGATTAGTTATTTTAAAAAATAGAAATAGAAGAAAATGTATGAAAACTCATTACAGGGTAGGAAGGGAAAATAAAGTTCCATAATAAGATACTATCTCCCCCTCCCACCGTAAAATGGCACGAATATCGGTTGGTATCACGCAGAATAGTCGTAAAGACCCAAAGATAATAAAAGACCGGGGATGGAGAGCACCATCCAGACATCCACTGAAAGGGCACGGGGAGTACTGAAATTCTGGGAACCCTTTATGTCATTTCAAATTTTAGAGAAAGACAATTACGTTTTGTAGTGAAAAATCCATGGTAACCGATTGGTACGAGAACGGAAAGTAATGTGCAAAGGGTATCTAAAGTATTCATCAGAGACTTGTTCTTACTTCAACTCCAGGTAACAAAACATGTTTTTGCCAGTGACTGATCAATGATAATGATCCGTCTGATAATATTTATCTAGTAAATGGCTACACTAATACAATCATGAGGTATTGTCTTTGTTGCATCCCTTTTTCACAATCCCCGTCGTTGTGACCTCTAGCCTTCCTTAGTTGCCTTTTTTCGGTAACTGCCAATTTCGAGTTCTTTATTTAACCAACTCGTTAAATAGCTTTCAATACGTTTTTCATGCCTTTGCTGATGTTGGCTCGGATTGAATTACACGCCTCGGTAGGTGGAATACAGTCTAGAATGGGTTTTTACCAATGCCATTATCCACTTGTCTACGCGTTCATTTAAAAGTATAAGATGATATTTGGGATTTCTGAACCATATTTCTAGCATAATTGTCTTGTCCAAAACTCATAGTGTATAAAGACTTTCCGAGAGTGCAATAAACGAAATGTTATAAAAATGAGAGCGCTCATTATGAAGAAAACAGTAGGGGAATTTTATTAATGTAAATACCAATAATCTATCTTAGAAATATCGTCGCATTGAATAACTCTATAAAAGATGGTTAGCTTAATAATATTTAATCATAAAAACGAGGGGCCATATTTACTTATTATTTTTATCCAGATGAACACAGCAAATGGCACGGGAAAATGAATACAGCCAGCATATTTTATTTGCACTTCCTGCTAAGGCTGACGTGTCATTTTTTGCTTGGCTATACACTCTCTTTCTTCTATTTTAAACACTGTCGGTCGGCAACGCGCACATCTATTTTTCACACCTCATAATTTTATCAGCTTTCCATTTTATTTGAATGCACACATCATAATAAAGTATATGTTTGTTTGGTCACGTTAGAATGATCTTTTTAAAACATTATTCTCAATTAAAACCTTAAAATTACAAATAACTTAAAACAAATATTACACAGCACATTTATACTACCAATACAATAGAAAAAAAACCCAGATCGAATTCATAGTTCCCAATCATTTGCAAGATCGAGGAAACTTTTTTAAATTAAAATCTACGCTATATGCATATACAAAAAGGGATTTTAAGTTAAAAAAAATAGATACACATGGACAGTTGCGACTTTTCATATTGCTTCTCCAGCTGATGTATGTCTCCCTTTCATGCATTAAGAGTGAGGCTTACTGTTCCAGAAATAAATGTGAAAACCTATTGCATCTATTGTTTCGTAGCGACGTATTATTTCATTAAAAAAGTAAACACACGTTAAAAGTGGTAATTCTATAGAGTGTCCCATAAACGAATTTCTGCTGACCCATGGGTCCCTCTTCTTTATACTCGCATAGGTAGTGTGAGTTTTTTTCTGGTTTTTCAGAAATATAAACTATGCTCTAAAAACATATATAATACATTGTTTTGTATCAAAACTAATTGATTTCATCGAATTCGATGTCAAAAAAGAAAATAACATCAGAAGAAATATATAAATAATTTGTGAGGGGGAGACCTTTAGGAAAACTAATAAACAAAATAAATTTGGCCAAAATAGGGACAACTTCAAGTTATCTCCACACATATCCCTTTCGATATAATGCCCCCAACTGACCTTACACAGATTCTAAGTGGGGAAATAGCAACTTAAAATCATGTGATATGAAATATACATACAAGTGTATGTAAGCATATACATGTTGAGTATATAACCGTTAAAAATTATATACACGTGTAAGACAAATTTAAAATAAACCAATGATCATATGTTTACGTTTGGTGTCTACGTATTACAGCATATTGATCTTATTGGGGATTATATCATTCCTTATCGATATCGATTGCAATCGATTTATTGTATGTTGTGTTTTCTGTCTTCAGCGACAATGATCATTTGAATGGAATCCCTGGGCGACGTGTACTTTATAGTGAAGCAAGACATTCAGAACAGTATTCTTTTCAAACCAGCATAGTTTAAATCCAGTAGCAAAGAGAAATTCACGATGTCCAGAAGTAATGATGCCATTTTTTCACACTCAAACTTTCTAAATCCTGAGACAAACTGCTGGCATCACTTATTTGCTACTGTAACACTGCGTTCTTTAAAAACGTCTGACACTTTATCACATTAGGACACGAGCAAACTTTGACCCCAGCCCTGATCCCAACACTGATCCAAACCCTAACCCTGACCCTGAGACTTACTCTAACCCTAACTCCCACCCTGACTTTGACGCTAACCCTAACCCGAACCCTAACAACGAGGTCATAGTTTGCTCGGGCCCTAATCTAAATAAGAACTAAACTTCTATCAAACCAACACATGCGTTAACTTGCACACGTATAGATTGATTTAAAAAATCGTCTGAAATCTTAAAGAATTAGAAAACACCAGATCGAAAAGACGATAGGTTTATTTAGTCGCACCCGATAATCACATCACAATAAATTACAGTCAATTGGTTTATTCTGATGTCTCCTAGTCCTTTTTCTAGTTTTTCGGGACTGTTTCTGATGTTCTTACAATTATTGTCATTATATTGACTTTCTACGTGCACCATATCCCTTTCAGTGTTCGCGAAAGTTATGTGTACTTGCTTGTTTTTTTTTTGTTTTCCTTGATATTCTCCCTGTTGTCGTCTCGGACAGCAATATCTACGATTTATCAGTCTTTTTTAATTCTTGTTGACCATTATTACATCAGGTCTCCTTCTTTGGGTGAATTTATCTATTCGAACGTCCATGTTCCAGAAGACTAAGTGATTTGCGTTTTTCATTACTGTTTCCGGATGGTGTATGCATGTAAAAATGCAGTCGTTTTCATAGTTCCTAGTAAATTGCTGTTTCACACAGTTGTGTCTGTTCTTGTAATCTTTTGGACCTAGTTTGCTGCATTCAATTATCATGTGATTCACCGGTTCGTCTCTTTATTCACAGTCTGTTTCTAGCGTTTTACTACGTTTTGTCTATTTTAGCTTTGATGTAGTTAATTCTAATCACATGTTTATGTGCAGCTGCCATTAGAGATTACGTTTCTCTGTTCAACTGTCCTTTTCGTGACCACGTCCAAGTGATTTCGCGAGTCTTATCTTTTGACATTCTTATGAATCCTTCAGGTAAATGTTTCTCTTCCCAATTTTCCTTTATCGTTTTTTCGTTTATCGTTTCGCTGTTCTCTGTCTTATTTCTTTTTACGGTGTCTCTTGTTGCAATAATATCCCTTTTTGTGTTTTGAGTTATGCATTTTTTCAATTCCTTTTTAGTGTCATCCACGCAGTTTTCTATACTTAGCAGTCCTCTCTCCCCTTCCCTCCTTTTCAAGTAGAGTCGATAAATTATTGTTAGTATTATTATAAGCAGGGGAAGATTAAAGTCATTCCATTGGGTTCTCCATGTCTAAAACTAGTTGCTCTAAAAAGTCCTAATAGTCTAATCTGCACTTCTATTTCACCCTTAGATGTGGGAGAAGAAATGGTTCTTACTTTACACATTAATATAAGAGAAAGTTCATTTGAAGCTAATTATACTTCTAAACTAACGACACCAGGTAGTCTCAAATGACAAAGTGTCTTGTGAAAGACATGGATGATCCTAATGTCGGATCTTTTAGAAAAATCGACTGCACTGAAATTCAAAAAGCTAATTATTAGCAGACCGATTAAACAGTAAGTAAATTATCTGAAAACATCCGGGATCACGCTAGGTGTGAATGTGCAATATATATTAAACTAGTAAATATCAATACGAAAACCGACGATGACAGAAATATAAAAGCGAGTGTTCTAATCTAGTCTACCGAGCTTGGGACGAAATCCCAAACTAATAATTACAAAAATATACACTCTCGAGTTAAGTTCTATTGTGGCAACATTACTTTCCTGGACGGCTGGGCGATCTTTGGGACGATATGTGACGACGGGACGATGTGTGACAACATGTGCACGTATGTGCAATGTTTCATCTTGTTATGGCCAGTGAGCAATCATTGGTTGACGATGTCGTCTGCTTCTAGGACTGGCTGGCTGGCTATTTGGTCGGGACCATCGGGCTTCAAATCAGACATTATGTAATAATGGAACAAAATATTTTACTTATTATATAAAAATATAATTCATTATATTTCGAAAAGTAACATCTCAGAGCGCGCGACAAACACGTCTTCCTCGTTCGGATTTCAAACATGTCTCTTAATGTTCAATCTCTTAACTAGCGAGAGAAGGGAGAGAGAAGGAGTATAAGAGAGACAGAAGGAGAGAAAAAGAGAGGCGTAGAATACAGCCGTCATCGTTGTACGCCTTGTCAAATGTTTTGTTTTGAGTTTCATAACTGATTGTATCGAACGACGACTGGTCTGATCTCTGATCCCATCACGTGCACCTGTCATTGAATTGGTTTGACACCGACCTTCAGTCCTCCAAATATGACTGCACTCAGTGATCTCAAAGCGCAGAGAATTACTGTTTTTGTAATATGCCTTGCATAAGGATTACGAATATAACGGGGAGAACTTAGCTCCCCAAAAGGTCACGCACTGTGCCACACTATATTGGGGTGTAAGGTTGTTACTCTATGAGTTTAACACTGAAATATCACATCTCGCGTGATTGTTTGTAAGCTAGTACAAAATATGAAAAATCTGTCCAATACAATTTCTATTAGGAAAAAAAAACATTTAATAAACCGTATTATTTCCGCACAATATAAAATCGCTAATTGAAATGTTTTTATTAGTGTTATCTTAATACTGAAATAGGCTACATTTATCTAAAATTTATCTTAATTTTATTTCAGGTCAATCAAATATATTAGGTCCTCTATATGTTATTACATTTTGTTTTTAGACAAGACTTTGCGTAACAAAAAAGAAAAAAAGATGTAAAGCAACGTCTTTCTCCACCATTTTGAAACGAGGCTGAAACACATTTAACTGCCATAATTTTTGCATTTAATTCTCTTTGATATGTTATTTATATTAGGCGAAAACAATGAATGTGAGAGTGGAAAATACTCGTAAAAAAGTTGAAGAGAGAAGTAACAGATAGAAGAGTGAAAGAAGAGAAACATCTAAAGTCAATAAAAGGTTGTCTAGAAAATTGAGAGCGGAGGAGGAAGAGACTCGAACCGCCGCCATATTGCAATAACCAGCTGAGTAAGGTGAAGAGAGCTGGACATTAAACACGCCATAAGAGGGCAGTACATTTCGTATAAAATCAAGTCTCACCATTCAGAACTTGTCGCCTATCATCACTAGAAACCAACATTACGATAGCGATTAAGAGTTTATAAGTGTTTTGGCGTAGTAAGGAAATGGTCTCCATGTTTTCTACATTTCATGGAAGCAGGCATTTAAACTTGGCATTAAAATTAAGATGGCTGTAAAGAAACATGCTTACAAGTAAAACACAGTGTTGATTATTAGAGCTTATGTTCGAGGAACTATGGAGGGTGTCTGAAAAGTAACGGTACTACTTTCACAGAAACAATATATTTCGATTCTAAGCAGTAAAGTGCATAGGTGTCTCTTCAAATATTATCCGGCATCTCTTATAGAAGTGTACACCTATCTCTTCTAGGTCTCTATTAACTGAGAGAGGATCCGTCTAGCATCCTCTTCACGTTCGTCATTACGACCATTTCGATTCCTCCTTACACTATCAAAACTGATCACTTTGATAGTCCATTTGAGTTTTGAGAAAAACGAAAGTCACAAGGATCAAGTTCAGAGAAAACGGAGGTTGTCCCAATACGGCGAAATGTCTTTAAGTTTTTGGTGTTGTCCATTTCCACTTTCACCGTTCCGGTTCTCGTCTGCATTGTATACAACCTTACTGAATACATATATATATATATATATATATATATATATATATATATATATATATATATATATATATATATATATATATATATATATATATATAAATAAATATATATATATAAATAAAGGACAGGAAAAATAAGCATTCTTTTATTGAATACACCTTCTTTTGAATAACTAAAAACGTAATACATTTGTCATTCTCATATTCGTTATTTCTCTTTTTTTGTTGGTAGTTGTTCATCAGAATTGAAATGGGACGATGCAGTTATTTTTTTATTTCTATTTTATATACATAGATGGATATACTCACACACACACACATATATATATATATATATAAAAATAGGGAGGTGGTGTCTGATCAACACTGCTGGGATGCCATGATAAAGAAATACTGTTTTGTTTTTAAAATCCCGAAACAGTTTTCATGGTAAACAACTGACGATCCCTTATATATAAAAACATATATAAAAATATATTTATATTAGAGTATATTCTTGGAAGTAAACTAAAATAGTGATTGCAGTAGATTGATTGACTTACTAGACTAAAATCTTTCAACAAATTTTTTTTTTTTTTTTTTTTTTTTTTTTTTTTTTTTCCCCAGTTTTGAAGGTTAAAAGAACTTCCGAGACTATATATATATATATATATATATATATATATATATATATATATACATATATATATGTGTGTGTGTGTGATAAACAAGTAAATGATGAGAAAAAAATTGTGCAAAATTAATAATCTATTAAGTCATCAATTGTCAAAACAAGTGGGTTTATTATTCTTTCCTTAAACTTTTAATGCTATATATATATATATATATATATATTATATTAGAAGAAAATGAATTCCCCGTACAGAACAATTATGCACTACTTTTATGTCCGCGTACAAAGATTAAAGTCAATGTATAATAATAATAATATATATATATATATATATACATTCATTAGTATATATATATACATATATATATATATATATATATGTGTGCGTGCGTGTGTATATATATGTATATATTTATTAGTATATATATATATATATATATATATGTATGTATATATATATATATATATATATATATATATATATATGTATGTATATATATATATATTCACTTTACTTCAGTAGATAAGTTTTCTAAAATAAACAGGGCCCTCTTCCTGGCGATAGAATTTGATCTTTATATGAAATGCATACATATCCGAGAGTACTAATAAATGTATATATATATATATATATATATATATATATATATATATATATATATATATATATATATATATTCATGAGATGCATATATATCCGAGAGTACAATAAAGATTCCACTTTATCTTTCTGACCTTTAGTTAGTAAAGTGAAGAACAGTAATTTTAATTTCTCCCAAATTGGCCACTTAATTATGGTATAATTTACATTAATTGTTGTCTTTTTCTGAATTTTCTGGATTGCAGGACAATAATTTATATAGTTATGTTACTTGAGGTTATACCACAATTAGAAGGTGCATCATTGCTCGAATGAACCAGTGTATATTCGTGTCGAGGGAATCTTATTTGGGCTTCGAAAACTATGCTATTTGTAACATTAGGTCAGGGTTAACTTGTAGGGAGAAGTATCTTCCTATCAGTTGTGCATATACATATTTTTAAAGAGAGACCGAAGACACTCGATGATGTTGTCTAGTAGGTAATTCAAACTCTCGTGGGTGTGTGTGGTTGTATGTGTGGGTGTGGTATGTGTGTGTGTGGCTGTGTGTGTATGTAGTTTTGTGTGTGGTAAATTTCGCATTCAAAACAGGACATAAAACTGTCATAACTTATCACAATTAAATAAACTCATTGTCTGTTCTTTTGTTTTTATCCGATATATTTTCTGAAATTTTCGCTGGATAATGTTTCAACGATTATTTCTCAGTGACTATTAATGTGATCACTTTGCCAGATGATAAATGGTTTTGGATACAACAGATATGCCTCTCATCATTATACTACAAACGTATGTGTCTACTAAACAAAGTTTCATGTTTTTGATCAAGAAGAAAAAACACGTCAATAAAATCTAAGAAAACCTTAATCGTGACAGTCTGAATTCTCGCTGTACAATTCGCATGACTCGAACAAGTATTTCTTCCCCAGTCGATTTCTTTTTCGTGTGGTCGTTAAAACCAACGAAACATGTTGTCGTGACGCCATTCTGACATTATGGTCACGGATTGTTTTAATTGCACTTCCGACCCATTTAATGCTCGCCGTCCGTAGATGATACGAAATGCTTATCATCAGCGACGCTCTTCAAATGTGAAGCCGTGTGCAACGCAGGTCGTCGTTTTCTTTGTGAGCGACAGTCAGGCGATGGGAGATAATAAGAGGTGGAGAGATTTCACGTACGAATCATGGCCAACTTACTAACAAGTATAATACATGAACAAAAAAAACAATAATATTCAAAATTGATGTGAGGGGACAAAGGTTTTGATTAAGTCATTACTGAAATAGAATGGACAATTAATAGCGTTATAAAATGTTGTGTTGGAAAAGATAACCAGCTACGCGTAATTACGTACAATAGGAATGAAGTCACATACATATCCATACATATGCACACATTAAAATAGATATAATATACACACACTAAAATCGATATAATATACGTACATTAAAATGATATATATAAACATATGAAACATATATATATATATATATATATATATATATATATATATATATATTACTATTTCATGCATCCACATAACATTTTATAAGGAGATATAATATTGTATGTATCAATATTCAGTATTTACTTCAACAGTGCTCGATACGTAAGTATGGCTAAGTAGTAAACTACGAAAATATATTTATAGCAAGTAAGCTACACGGAGGCTCCCGCGTTTCATCCCCGGGGGAAAACTTTACTAATAAGGAACAACACACATGGAAAATACTTTTCTTTTTTTAAAATACTTATACTTTGCAGTTTACACCGATAAACTCAAGATGTTTGCAGAATAGCTGTTACATTCAAATTCCTAATTTCTATATACTTGCTAACAGTGTTTCTTTCCCGAGCTCCTATTTTCCATTTTATAATTTTATAATGATTAATCCTATTTTGTTCTTATCCTTCCAGATCAAATGTACAAGATTGAAATCCCGTTCTCTGGCACAATCTTCAATGGAATCAATCAAGTATAGGTCAACATTCTGCAGCTTATTGTCTAACAGGATCAGCATCTTAGTCGCTGTAAGACCGAGTTTTGTAACTTGACTGATGTGATGACAGGTGTGAGTATAATGGAAATCTGCCTGAATGCCAACGTCTTCAATTCAATTCGGGAATCAAAAGGTGTTCCTGGAGAATTAACATTAAGAACAAGATCAGAAATTATCCTTATCTTCATAATAATTTCACTAAAAATAACAGTAGTATTTTTTTATTATTCGAAAGTATCTGATGTTTCAAAGGAGAGATATTGTGTAATATCTGTTATAGGGCATATTGATCATACTAAAATATTCTTAAATGATTTGATAGAAATCGGATCTAAAAATAACTTGAAAGTAATCAAAGACTTACTGAAAAATAATTGAAACAGGAAGGTAATTCATACCCGAGATTCTGTTTATTAATGCAAGAGGTTGGGCGACAAAATATATGAAAGCAATCAAAAACGTACACTCGTTTATTCAAATCCAATTCGATCTATTGCGGTCATTAAAACACTAGTATTATTAGTGTTGTGAAGTAGTCCAACAGTAAAAAGAAGTCGAGGTTGGGTTAAGATAACAAGTGTATTAACATAAAAGGTACAAAGGTAAGGAAACTGACTGGCACTCGGCTAGACAGTTACACTACTGTCCTTTTTTCCCTGATGATTGTCTACTCGCACTATTTATAGTGAGAACCGATGTAGTTTCTCATCTGTTAGAACGGCCTGTGTAACAATTAGGAAAGGTATGAATTCTACCCTCGTCGACAGATATGCGTAAAATAACAATGGAATTTTGCTTAAGGTTATACAAAGTCAGATCGGCATTACATTTCAGAAAATGGAGTTATTTATTTGTTTTAACTCAGAACCTAGATATTATCATAAGTGTATTTTTTCTTAAACAATAAGTTCAACATAATTTGAAAAAATAATTTGTCGATTTAAATATATAGAAAATAATTTTTTTATTAGAGTTGAATCCTCATATTTATAACATGGTATTTCTACTTCTTATACGTGTGTGTATGTTTATCGCGTTGACGTGACCTACAAACTATATATTTTTTTTACTATTAGTGCATTATTTTTTAAATTCTAAATTAAATAGCGAAAGTACTATATAAAAGTAATTTCCTTTGTTCTTTTGCTGAAAATAGTTTCTATATATAAAAAGCTATTTTATAATTTGGTATTAATATATAATATATTTAATTCTATTTATCATACAATTTAAGTTTTCAGTGAATTGCATAATTTTCCTAACTTTCATAAGTAAAATTCTGCCACTGATCGATCTGATAACATAAGGAAAGGTATATACAATATTATGATTGTCATGTTGCGTGTAATATTTTATTTAATTTTACATACACAATTGTTATTAATGTTACATAAGACATTACAATTAATGTTACACACGATATTGTAATTAATATTACAGACGATATTGTAACTAATGTTTACACGATATTGTAATTACTATTACAGACAATATTGTAATTAATGGTTTATCAATACGATTAATAGTATAGCTGCTAACACACAACTACTAAATCTAAATACGTAATACAATTACAATAGTAAATGAATAGCTTGAATAGTATAGTTTCGGATTCAGACCGACTGATACCAAAATATATTAGTAATAAATATAAGCATGATAAAAAGAGAAGAGGACACTATTCAAAGTTCTTTATTGGCTCGTATAACATACCTGTCAATCAATAACATATTTTACAATAGACCGGATGGAATGTCTTAAGCATCTGATGAAGGCAAATTTCTTGCAAAAAAACTTTGCTACAAATTACATCCTCTGCGATGAGGGCTGGATTTTACTCTTGGACAGTAAACGCTCTGAGCGACATCCATATATGTGTTTGAGATATTTACAAACTTATCAAGAACAGATGCCAGCATGGCCACTGCCTCTGACAACATTCAAATTATAGTTCTTAAGAATCGCATATTCTTGCAAAGCTGTTTAATTGTTACTTAAAAAAGAAATTCTTCAAATCACTTTGCAGAACTTTGTCAGTTTGCTCAGTATTCAAAAGTAATAGAAATCGGTTTTCTGCGTCTCAGTACAGAAAAATTAGACATTTATGCGTCATGAGTCAATTGTTTGAACTCTAGAATACAACTTACACAGTCACAAGCAATATGGATTAATGCCCGCAAGATCAACTGATGATGTGCTGACTGTAATATCAGACAACATCCGTGAATCTATTGACAGAAGTTTCGCCTCTAGAGTAATAGCTCTTAATATATCAAATGCTTTTGATAGGGTTTGGCACAAAGGTTTGCTTCACAAGTAAGCCAGCTCTGAAATAAACGAAAATGTCTTTTCAACCATCAAATCCTTTCTCTCTTTAATAGTTAATAAAAGTAGTCGTTGATGTACAGATTTCTAAAGTGCATATTTTCAATGTCGGCGTGCCTCATGGATCTATTATAGGCCGAACCCTCTTCATGAACTTCATCAATGATCTCCCAAATCACATACTAAGTTAATGTGTTGTCATTTATGCAGATGATACAACCATCTACGGAAACACATCGAAGAGCATTAATGTACACGATCTGTTTCTATATCTTCTGTCCTGAAGCACGTAGTGCAATGGGGAAAGTGGTGGCTGGTCACTTTCTATAAGTCTAAAATCAAGCTTCTTTATTTTCGCGTATAATGCTCTGATCCTGACTTTGCTTTTATTGAAATGAATTGTAGACAATTCATTTGAAGAATACTCCTGCTTTCATAAGCTTTTAAGACTGACCCTAACCTAACTCCTGCTTTTATCGGCTTTTAAGACTGACCTTCACTCGATACCTCAAATAGAAGACTTACACTCAACTTGTTAGTAAGGTCCTTGGAAAGATTGTTAGATTATTCTACCACTCAAGAATGTATCTAACTCCTGAAGAAATCTGGTATATGTGTAAGAGTCAAATTCCCCCAGAGATGGAATACTGTTGCCACAACTGAAGTGCTACCACTTAGAACAACTTTTTCTTACTTTGCCAAAGTACAACAGCAAATTCGAAATTTAGTAAAGGTGTTTTATTCTCTTTGCTAATTCGGTTGCTAATCTTTCTGTACTCAGTCGTTATTTTGATGGTAGGGGATCAATTGAGCTCCAATCCATGGTTCCCCTTGTAGAACATTAACATAAAAAAACCCGTCTAGCTACAACGAATGTAAATCATTTTCTAGTCACCCTCTGTTTACCAAAACAAAACGTAAATTCCCTGAGAAAATTTTCTTTTCAATAACTATCCGTTTGTGGAACACAATACCACGAGACTTATTCCCAGTGGCTATAGCATGGTCGTTTTCAAGTCCAATGTTACCAAATTCTTGTGTAATTGCCCTCTTAAATAGTCTAATTAGAACCATACTAATAATGTGTATAATATCAACGTCTTAAGGTTAACTTATTTGTGTATTTCTTTACAAAATCTCATTAATAAACTAGCACACACAAACACACACACACATATATAAATATATATATATAGAGAAAATGAAAAAGGAAAACCAAAAAATGGATGTTTTTTTATGTGTACATCAACGTTTCGTCTTTATTTATAAGACTTCATCAGGATGATAAAATAGAGAAAAAATGTCATGCAAGTACAGATACATGTAGGGTAGACATATTGGGAGAAAAATAGAATGAAATAGTGGCCACTGCTGGGTGGACGTCCGTATTTGTTGGAGAAATAGAAATGAATGCGGACGTCCACCCAGCAGTGGCCACTATTTCATTCTATTTTTTCTCCCAATATGTCTACCCTACATGTATCTGTACTTGCATGACATTTTTTCTCTATTTTATCATCCTGATGAAGTCTTATAAATAAAGACGAAACGTTGATGTACACATAAAAAACATCCATTTTTTGGTTTTCCTTTTTCATTTTCTATCACGTCGGATTACTTTCATCCTTCTCTTCCCATATATATATATATATATATATATATATATATATATATATATATATATATATATATATATATATATATATATATATTAGTTAATTACAGTTTAAATAGTTATCAACATACATGTGTTTCGACCTTACTGTAAGCACTCCCCTAAAAAAATCTAAAATAAAATAAAAAATTTAAAAAACATAATAATATAAATATAACACGGTCACACTTTAATTACACCCAACATCTAACCTATTAACCGATTAATAATATACGCCATACTCCATGCCCCCTTAATATGAATACATTATTGAAGCAGGGTAGCATTCAATATTAGTTATCCGAAATAAAATTATTGTGAATAATACTTAGTTACTTTTTAGACCTATATCAACACACAGCCAGCCCCTATTGAGTCGGTACTTTCTCCAAAAGGAAAACTTGTGCGAATTTACCGGTACACGCTAACGGTGAGTTTTTAACTAAATTATTCGATCTGCTTTCATTTAGTGAGTCGCTGATGATTTAAAGGGAATCTAACCACTCTTGTCAATGGAAAATGTCAATCAATGTCAATGAAACGATGGTCCGCCTCTGAAATATGTTACATAGTTTTTAAATTAATAATTTGTATTCAAGCTCTCTCATTATTGCGATAAAGAACTTTATTGATTTCTTTTCACATACCGTGAAGCATTATATATATATATATATATATATATATATATATATATATATATATACATATTAAATAATATTTAACTACATATACGTCGCTTCGAGCTTTTGCTCTCATCAGTTAAAGGGGGTTATAATTTCAGACAGGTATAAGGCGAAAACCCTGTTCACAGAGCAACCTGTTAATTGATACTCACGGTCATATGAAATTATCGTGTGATACGGAAAAATTAAGTTATATAATCCAATTAAAGCGTAAACATCAAGACAAACAATTAGACTCAAAGAACTTACTTGGAGACTTGCTTTGTAGTTTAAGTGAATGTCTATTTTTTAATATCTCCTAACAGTTCTCAACTCTAATTTTCTTAAAGAGGCTTCATAATAACAGTTATGAATAAATATTAAATTATATTTACCTACAGACGATGGCGTTCCAACCATCATTTCTAATCCTTATATATATATATATATATATATATATATATATATATATATATATATATATATATATATATATATATATATATCATTAAAAATAACGGACATCTTGTGTCTGGATATTTTTTCTATGATCCTTTCCGTTTTTCTGATTAGGTTCTTAGTTTCAGACGGAGACTGGCTGATAAAATTGCCAAAGCTTCCCAAAGCGCTTTCGGACCCTTCCAGGTCCATCGTCAGTGGAGTAATGTTAACCAGGCATAGACCTAGGAGTGAATATATATTCTATTTAGGCGGGAAAAATAAAGGACTGTGTTTTATTTAAATTTATATTTATAGGCATTTGAGTATATTAGTACTAATAGTATAATTAATCTTGTTAATAGCTGGTTTTTCTGTTTTAATATATATATAATATATATATATATATATATATATATATATATATATATATATATATATAATTATTCATAACCTCAAGACACTCGCGTTGCAAGCTTATTGCTCAGATCAGTGCAGGAAAGTAAGACTTTTAGATGGTTGGGAGGTGCAGACCCGGTTTACAAAGTCAGCTTAGAAACTGCAAGAAGTAGTCCTATCCTCGCTGCCACTGGAAACTCTCACGTGATTAAGAGAAATGAATGTGTATATGTCGATATAAGATGCCACAGACAGAAGACTCATTGGGAGCGTTCAACGAACCTATTCGAAACTGTGCATTAGAGTTTTTTGTTAGTCTACTTTTAACATCCCCGAGAGTGCTCGACTTTAATTTCGTAATAGGGCTTATTATAATATTAATACATAAATCTTAAATTATTAACAAAACGCTACAAACTCTAGCGTTTCAAATTTATTTCTCTTATCAGTTCAGGAAAGTAACAATTTCAGATGGAGTAAAAATGTGTGTATGTGTGTTATATTACACATACTTATATGTATATAGATCGTAGTTACAAATCTAATTAGCATCGATTCAAAAGGTTCGGACTTTAAATACTCACGAAAGATAGTAAGAAAGAAAAAACACATATACAGATGGTATCTATTTAAACGCAATGCAGGGTTTACTCTTGCCGTCTTTGCGCCAGTGTTTAGCGCGCAGCACTTTAAAAACTGCTACTTCGACCTTCAGACAAATAGTAGTTAAATGTTATTGATCTTCCTCCCACAAGGTAAGATGTGACACAAGGTCGGGATAGTGGGATTTGAAAAGCCAGCGATCGAGAAAGTGAGCACTCTGGCCTACAAAAAATGCCCGGGAAGCCCGGTCAGCATTCCCCGGTTGGGGCGCCTCGGGCGATTAGCAATAAACTAACCCCTTCTCAAAGGGTGACAAGACAAAGCCTGTGAGGGTGGACCTCCGTTACATGTTACTCTGATTTTGTCTATAAATGAACTTAATCATTTCATATTGCAATTTAAAGGGTATTGTGAACTTTCACTGGGTTTTTTTTCTGTAATCTGCGTAATTGACGGAAATTAGGATTCCCAGCTACGCCAAATGTCTTTGTTAGCCATGTATAAGTTTTCTCCAAACACATTTTTATTGGAACTTTGTTTTTACTAATAATTCACCGCTTATAAAGGACCGAAAACACCCATAGATAAAAGTTAATAGATTTGTCAGATAAACGGTGCTACAGCACCTTGAGTATTGAGGATGATGGTTGAAACTGGACCAAATTGATTATCTGAGAGGACAGCCTTACCAGCACTTGTTAATATTAGACTTGAAAATGTCTATGTTGTAGTCAGCTGGGAAGCACGCCCGCGGTGATGTGTTCAACAGACTGGTAGTTCTTGAAAAAAAACTCTGCCCATACAAGGCCTGCTTAGCTCCAGGTACACGCGAGAAAATCATTTACAGTGGTTTTGTCAAATATAATTATTTCCTAGGAATAAACCTTTATTTTAATTAATGGTCAGTGGAAAAATGTGCTTAAAGATTGATTGATTGCTACGGTGACAGCGGGATTAAATCCAGTATTAAATGAAACAATAGATGATCCTCGGACACCATTTTTATGTGGCAAACAATATATGTATGACTATTTGGATTGTTCGTAAAAGGTCAGTAATTGTTCCGGTTAATGCCAAATGCTACAATTAATGATCAAATACGGTACCAAAACTGTAAAATACATACTAAAAACAAGAAACACTAATAAAACAATAAAATAGGTACCAAACAAAGATACAACACACAAATCAAAACAATCATAATAATACAATAAAAAAACGCAATAAAACAAAACCATTAAAGGGTACAGTTTTTATTCATTATAAAACAAGACTATGAAGATGATTATCTCAGCGCTTGAACAGAGAAAAAACATACATTTTCCATTTGAAAAACAAGCTAACACTCGTCCTACGCATAGTGATATGCTATTAATGGGCAAAAAAGTAATAATTTAATAATGACAATATATCATTCAAAACATTTCGGTAAAAAAGTAGTATAGTATCCATATTTTGGGAGGCTCTGCGCATGCATCAGATCTCATTCATGGAAGGTCGTGGTGAGTCGCTTGAGCTAGCGCATGCGTGTTGAGCGCACAATTCAAGTGTAAACGGATGAAAGCATTTTAGTTTTTAATTAAAATAAACGTGTTTTTCTAATACTTTTTAGGGTTGTTGATTCTGCCATTTTGATTTATTTCAAACACTTACATAATTAATAAAAAAATTTTTCAATGTAAATATTCATTAAACCAAAAACAATTTGTGAAAATCGTAAAAGAAAACAAAAAATAATTAAACAAATGTATTTAATTTTATATTCAGCATATTTTTTGTTTTATTCCAAACACTTACATTATTAATAAAATATATTATTATTATTATTATTATTATTATTATTATTATTATTATTATTATTATTATTATTATTATTATTATTATTATTATTATAGCATATTTACTAAAAAATAAAAACGTTTTCTCTGTTGTTTGCATTTGAATTGTGCGCTCAATACGCATGCGCTGGTTTGGGTCGCTCGCTGCGACTTTTTATGAATGAAATCTGACGCATGCGCGGAGCCTCCCAGGGCCTCCCAAAATATTGATACTATACTACTTTTTTACCAACATTTCTTTTGTTTCGCCTATTAAAATAATTTTGCAAAATTAATATTTTACTTCAATTTTGTAGAGTTGCTAATTTTATTTCTGCTAGACGAATTTTCGTTCTAAGAAATAGGTTTACGATCCGAATATAAATAAATTGCTGGTAAATCTTTTATTCGTTTTGTATGAATCAGATGATTTTATTGTTCGCTTTGGTTCTCGATATGTTTTCTAAAAATACATTGGGTCCTTAGAGAGGGACAACGTTAAGGCTGCCATCATCCTAAGTGAAAGTGTTTTTGTGCAACGAACTGGCACACCCAGGTTGTTAGTCCGTGTTCTTAACCACTTAGCCACGGACACTTCACAATGACTGGTAATGAAATACAGGTTCTTGTTTGATCACCGAAGTTAAGCGACGTTGACCATGGCTATTATCAGATGGGTTACCATTTGGGTATAATAGGCGTTGTATGTGAGAAACGAAAAAAGACAACCCCAAATGGTGAACAGGGTCACCATCTCTCGGACTAAGGAGTTGTGTTATATTATGTCATATGACTCACAACAGTGTTATCATTTCGAACACAAAACGTATAAAATATTTTGCAGGTATATAAATAAACTTTTTCTAGTGAACAAGATATATTTATAATTGATACGCATATGCGAAAATATAATTTACTCTTGCCAAATACTCTTTAACATTTTGGCAAAGAGGAAAGTGTAGTATCTGTTCTGATATTACACTTAATCTTTTCTGTCCTTGAGCAGAATACTTCTAGTCTGAGAAAATTTAAATTTTTTGTTCCAATTCAAACTGTCTTTTTTTGAAGAGCTGCATTTTTTTCACATTAAAAATCGGCATTGTGTCTAACTCGACTTTCACGTAGAGGCAAGTAAACAGGGACTATTGTATAATTGTAGAAATTGAGATACTACTATGTAAGCATGTATTTATGAAAATCACAATGCTATAGTTTTAGAGCTGAGATTAAAGTCTAGTATCTGTTCTGACTTCAATCAGAAGAAGAGATATTCTTTTACGTGAAAGAAATCCGGCGTGTCGCATTTTTGGAGCTAGATTTTACTCATTAAACACTGAAATTGTGTTTAATTTTGTCCTGGTGGGTAGAAAACACCCCTTTGTTCTCGTGGTGGCAGATATTAAATAAAACCCACCCATTTTAATGTCCTCTATATTATTTGAATACTGTCTTGGTCTAAAATAGTAACTCAGCAGTGACAATCACATATTCACATACTAAAAGAGTAATTTATTGAAATAAATACGTTATATTTTATATGTATACCCACATCGACACTGCTGGTTTAGTATCACATTTGAATGATGGGGTTCGTTTCCAAGGGAAAACTTCTTGGTCGATTCAAAGAACACGTGATTTTCGTCGGATGGGGAAAAAATGTTGGAGCTTCTTGTTGTGGAATCTTCTGTCGCTGGATCGATAAAACAATAAAGACAGTCGTAAAAATATAGTTCAGTTTTATTTTATTTTAAACAATGTGCCTACTATGTCGACAAGTAAGATAACGTGAGAGAGATAAAGAGAGATTAGGATAAAGGGAGAGAGAGAGAATGGTGGTAGAAAGAGGGGAAATCGAGAAAGAGAAAAAGAGAAAGAAAGAACACATGTAGGAAAACAGAGAAAGAGAATTTATAGAGAGAAAGAGAGGGGAGAGAAAGAGAACGCGGAAAAGAGACAGATAAGAAAGGGAGATAAATTGCAAGTCAGAAAAGGAAAAAGAAGAAGAAAAAGAGGCAGAAGAAAAATTCGAGAAAATATAAAGAGAAAAGAGAGAGAGAGAGCATGAAATAAAAAATGAAGAGATAGAATAAGAGATTAAGATAAATAGAAAGAAGGAGATAGATGAACAAAAGGGAGATCGTGAAAAAGTGATAGAGTGAGAGAAATAACACAAGTTAGAGAGCGATGGAAAATGAGAGTCGGTGAGGAGAGATAGATAGAAGGTGAGAAAAAGCGAGTGCTAAGAAATAGAGAAATTGGATAATAAAACGAGAAATAAAGGGGAAAAGAACGGAAGAAGATAAAGAACGGGTAATAGAGGGAGAAACATTTAGAAGGGTAGAAAGAGAAAGAAAAATAGCTACCAAGAGAAAGGGGAGAGAGAGCGAGAACGAAAAGAAAAAAGTCAGGGAAAGAGAAAGAAAGACAGAAAGGTAGAGAGTGAGACGAAAAAACGACAGAAAGAGAGAGAAAAAGAGCGAAAGAGAAACAGAAAAGCGGAGAGAGAGAGAGAGAGAAGGAGAGGAGAGAGAGTAAAAGAGAAATGACAAAAGAAAAAATAACAAGAGAAGAGAAAAACTGAAATAGAGCAAAAGGGAGAAAGTAAAAGAAACTAACATAAAAATGACAAGAGAGAAATAGTAAGACAGAGAGAAATAGGAGGGAAAAAGGTGAGAAAGAAAGACAAGAAGCAAGCGAGTGAGTAAGGGAAAAAGAAAGGAAGAAAGAGTTAAATAGAGAAAGAGAAGAGAATGAATCAGGGTGGAAAAGACAGAGAAAAAGAGGGAGAAAGAGAGAAAGAGAGGGAGAAAAAAGAGATAGGGGAAGAGAGAGAAAAAAGAGAGAGAAATAGAAAGTATGAGAGAGAGAAAATGGGGGAGAGAGGGAGTGCGACAAGGGACAGAAAGTTATAGTGAAAGCAAGATGGACATTGAAAGAAAGATGGACATTGACTATCTCCAGGGGGAAACTTTAAACTACATTAGACAAATAGCTTTTAATTTGTTGAACTGAAAATCGATCACATTGTTTTACCAGATAATTGTACATTTAAATAGTAATCATCAAGTAATAATCACATCAATTACACCGTGTACCTAATCTACCTCTTTAATATCCCATACAGTATACACATATAAACATACACTATATATATATATATATATATATATATATATATATATATATATATATATATATATATATATATCGTACATGTATTGTATTAATTTCTGTAAATGTAAATCCGTAGAAACTCAAGTGTTTATAAAAAGTGCTCAATAAAAAGTAGAGCTGTTTATAAGTATAAAGTTTTATTTATACAAACATTATTGGTTACATATGTGCATACATGTTTCGGTTGCACTTTTCCCAGAAAGTCAACCTCATCAGACCAAGAATTTTCGAGGACTTTCTGGGAAAAGTGCAACCGAAACATGTATGCACATATGTAACCAATAATGTTTGTATAAATAAAACTTTATACTTATATATATATATATATATATATATATATATATATATATATATATATATATATATATATATATATATATAAAATTAGCACGCAGCATCCATAATCTGACGGTTCATAAAAACAAATATTATTGTACAATCAAAATTAAACATCAAGCAAGGCCTTAGATTTCAAATCCATTCTGCTATTGTCAAGTATATATTAACAGAAAATGTTATTTTTGTCGACCATAACTAAACCAAGTTGATCTTAAACATTCCCGCATCACATACACACTATCCAAAACTGGTTTATTTCCTTAACCCATTCACTTCTACTCTGAGTATACTAATATTTAGTTTCCTTGTCCACTGACACCCTCTACCTATTCTTACACGGTAATATAGATTATCTCACGACTTCCTTATAGTGTAAACTGCATGTCTTCTTCCCACTCTGGCGCAATTTTTTAGTCTTACTAATACTGCCAACCGCTGTATAGATAAATACTTCATGCTTTCCTGGTATAATGTATCTTCAAAAAGCCTTAATAATTGTTCAGACGAAATATCGAGTCATGTGCCTTTGTGTTTATTTGCAAAGTTCTATTTTGATCGTCTTTATTTTCATTATTTCATTTATATACATAGTATATAGATAAAAAAAGATGAGTTCCTTGAGGAAATCGAATTGCAATTTACATATTTTCTTTTTACGATGATTTTAATAATGCTTTAAAATTATTAATAATCTAATTGTTTTATGTTATTGCAATATATATTCGAAATAAGAAATTCGATAAAAAATTAATAATTGTAATGTAATCATTTATTTTATTTACTTGTTAAATTAAGTAATGCTATAATCAAATAGAAATAAATAGACGATTCATCAAGCTGTTAAACTATTCTGTCGGTTTATAGGATAACTGACAGTTACGGTTCCTTTATGCTCATGTGATGTGATATCCATATTTGTGTTTAATGTACTTGTAGCTGGTTAGCGTTTGTTGTTGCTGTTTATCATATAGTTTAATATCCTCCTTGTTTTTAAAAAGTATTTTCGGGACTGTGTTTAGTATTCCTACATTCTTGGTATTGTAATGATTTTCTTCATATACCCTGTTCCCGCCAGTTATTTGACAATCATTCAAGTGTTACATTATTGGAACAATGTTTTTCTGTTGGTTTTTTTTTATTAACAAAACATAATGCAAAAACAAAAAGAAATAACCCATTAATAAGGAACCAATTTTAATGGGTTTTTTAATCTTCGTAGTGTAGGATCGTACGAAATAGAGGACAATTTACGCAAAGTAGAACTTGAAATCATGAACAAAAACAAAAATAGAAATATTGAAAAATGATTTACTTCTTTATATTTTTGTGATGTACACTTCTATTACAACTGAAGAAAGTCATGTTTTATGAACTTAAAAAAATCATAAAATCGCGGGCACGTGTAATATTATATCTATCAATTATATATTTTGAAAAATGTATATACGATATATTCATTTACCTACCATATATATATATATATATATATATATATATATATATATATATATTATACTATATCTACATTTATACACCATATATACATGTATATAGCATATATATATATATATATATATATATATATATATATATATATATATATACCATACATAACAATTATATAATTTTAAAAAGTTAAGTAAATATAAAATTTCTGTAAATTTCAAGTCGCAAAATATATGAAAAACGCTCACCTTAAATGTGTTATATACATGTGTATTTTCTCTATTGCACCTAACGCTAAAAAAATGTTATTTTGTCAACCTTAAACACACTTCACTGTTTCCGTTATCATTTCTATCATTTCATGTTTAAGAAAATTACTTTATTTTCGCTGTCTCACTATTGCAGCCTATAATAAACCGTTGGCATAGACAAAGAGTGAGAGGGGTGACCGTTATTTGTCTACCCACGTCATTGACGGACATAAGAGTATCTTATATTGGAGACTCCTCCGACGTGATTTGAGTACCCAACTTCCTACAACAGTGTCGGCAACCCAACAAAATCTTATACTACCGTAAGTCTTTACACTGGTGTTACACTTAAACAATACATGACATTCTACTTCTCTTTAAACAATTATATGCAAAATGCTTGGGAAATGTATACATAATCGTAATTTAAAGAAATCTTTTACAATATCATGGATATCTCTTACCTGTATTAGTTTGACATAGAATAACAGCCCACTTGCTGATCAACTTCTACTCTTCAAAATTCGTCTATTTTTTCCTTGTAAGCAATATGGACCGAAATTGGATGATCATTCTAAGTTAGATTCATATAGGCAAAGTAAATACTTACTCTAGAATCTACATAATGTGTGGTGTTGTAAATTACTATTCTGCAGATATTTTACGAGAATGTAATCACCGACAAATAAATAGAATTTCATTTTTAGTTCTTGCTGCAAAATCACGAATATAACCCTACAAATATACCTAACTATCATTTAATAAATTGCCTAACATTTATTGCAACTCCGTTAATTTACAGAACTTTGTAAATACCTAACATTTTAGAAAGGTGCTCATTTTGAACGAATTGAGAAACGGCACAATTTTACATAAATAGAGCATTTTTCTTACGTCGTTTTCTGAAAAAAGGATGTCTTTAAAATAACTTTCAATTAAAGATTTTCTTCGGTTTTCGCACAGACAGAACCCCCCCCCATATATATATATATATATATATATATATATATATATATATATAAACAACCTCCCTGACGACTTTCAGTATGAGATAAGTATATTTGCTGGTGACACCACACTTTACTCTCGTCATGTGAGCAAACGGACGCGATCATATCCGAGGCAATGACTGAATCCTTAAAAAATGACCTCCAGGCTGTAGTGGATTGGTACCATAAATAGTTGGTAACTTTTAATGCATCAATTACAAAGCTCGTTTCCTTCAATAACTACAAGAAATCTCTTAAACAACATAAATTAGAATAACTACATTGAAGACATTGCTAAGGCTGCAGCAAAGTAGGAGAGCTCCCTTGTACCGTGCTTGTAAACTCCTCACACCTGACATTACCGTGTATCTGTACAAAACCACCATCTACCCATGCATGGAGTATTGTTGCCACATCTGGCATGGTGCATCATCCACTAGTCCCTCCCTCTTAGACAAGTTCACAAAAAAGAGTCGCCAACTTAATAGGTCTCTCACTGTCAACCAAGCTCCAGCCCCTGTCCCATCGCCGCAATGTAACATCCTTGTGCTTGTTTTACAAATACTTCAATGGGTTGTGCTTCGATGAACTGGCTACTCTGGTGCCCCTTCGACGTGAATTCACTAGCGCAACTCTACGATCAGCTAAATCCCATTCATTCACTGTGGAGGTCCCCAGATGCCGATGTGCTTTCTACTCTAATAGCTTCTTTCCTCGTGTTGCTGGCCTCTTGAACTTCCTCCCTGTCCCCTGTTTTACCGACAGTACCGACATGCAGAGGTTTAACACTAATGTAAACGGACATCGCGCTGCACAGCTCCCAACTTAGAATGACACCTTAAACCTACTCCCTAATTCTCAGTAGCCCCTTACGTTTACAGTGGCGTCTTGCTTTGTTTGGAATGAAATATAATTAAATATATATATATATATATATATATATATATATATATATATATAACAACGTACACACACATGTAAATATGACAACGTTCAGACACACAAGCACACATATAAAATAAAATTACACGCACAAATATATAAAAAAAAATCACACACATATGTATAAAATAATGTACATACATATATACAACAACTTACGCGCACACACATATAAAATCTAACGCGGGCACATATGTAGAACAGCTAACGTATATGTGTGTGTATATATATATCCACATATTCACACACATTTGTATATACGTGTGTGGTTGTAGCTATTTATTTTATTTTCTGTTTTGTACTATTCTGCACATGTATATTGAATCCTCTCATCTCCTTACCCACAAGTAGAGTATTTTTTTTTTCTTCTTGGCAAGTCTGATCCCTCACCCCCACCGAACTCTCTTAGGAACTTTCAGTTTTTATAACTATTTTATTTACATTTTATGGACTCCGGGTTTAGTTTGTTGACCATCTACATACACACAGACTTACACAAAGCGATAACACAACAATAAACGCTCTCACTGTGAGAAAAGACTACATTGGCTAAATGCAAAGGCTATCTTATAAGAGATCACACGCATATACATTGAATGATATTTGTAAATAAATATTTTTGTTACACCTGCTTCATACAGAATTTTACTTTCATATTTTTGTACACAATAAATAGATATACATTGATACAAATCAACAGGTTTGTCCATGAATACAAATTCAAACATGTATCATTTGTAAAACGCGGTACACGATAAAAATGGCACAGGTAAAAATGACCCCGGAAAAATGACACGGTTAAAATGGCACCAGTAAACATGGCATAACGTGAATGAATAGGAAAAAATTGCACAAAGCAAGAGCAATTCGGTAACGGAAAATTAAGACCGTTCCGGATGTGTTGAACTACGCTTCCTTCCATCTAGTTTTTAATAGGAGCTAAACCCCCTTCCAATATTTAAAAGATATATATTTACTTTGTTGTTTTCAAGCTATTCCAAGTTTATTTTTAGGGGGGGGCTAGTTTCTCTCTCCTATAGTTTTAAATTGAGTTTGTCTACCAGTATTTTAATATAAATATGTTTTAAAATGTTATTCTGTTCTGTTTAAATAAATAAAACCGATTATTTTCTAACTGGTTGTTCATGGTGAGGATGCTAGATTCCCACCCCTAACCTATTAAATAGGAGCTTAGCGCCCCCTCCCAGTAAAAATCGTAAATAAGGAAAAACAACAATAAATAACTTATACCAAACGTAGTAGAACTTAGGGTAAGTGGTAGGGTAAAGAAAAAGTTTCGGGGGCTGTTGCCACCCGGGCGTAGTGTTAGTGATAAACCCTACCACCCGGGTGGCAACATAAGGCTTTTTAATTTTACCACTGACCCCAAACAAAAATACGCACAATTTATCTCACCTACCCCCCACATGTTTTTTAGTTATATGCCCTTAGAACGCTAATTGGTTAAACACAGGCTAGGAATTTTACATTAAATTCATGTGCGAGACTGATCACAAATCTTCAATTTTAATTCAAAAATGTAGTTCTGTTTTTCAGTGTTGGACAACAGTTACAATTTAACCTCAAAATAAGAAATATTATGATTTAACTGTACAAATGCAATGCCAATTATTTTTTTTTATCAAATAAAAATAAAACAATTAAACTGATTGTTGGTCTTAAATTTAATTTCTCATGCTTAAATAAAAAAGCTAATTTACTTTTTAAACTCTGGAAAATCGAAATTTAATTTAACGATTTAATCGCTGGGAACACTGATTTTTAATTTTCTTACACCAAAAGCATTAACTTAAAAAAATGTTATTATACAGAAAATAGGCGAAACTGTTTTTTTTTTACCCAGGATGCAGGGTTAGTTTTTGAATTAAGGAAGGACATGTTTTGCTTTTTGTTAAAAAAACAAACAGAATTAATACTCGAAGCTCATCTCACATTGTTGTTTTACCAAATTGTTTAGGATGTGTTAATACGTAAACATCTAAAAAATAAAATCCCATTTTTTTAGGGGTGAAGATTTTACCAAATTTTTCAGGATGTGTTAATACGTAAACATCTAAAAAAATAAAATCCTATGTTTTTAGGGGTGAAGATTTTACCAAATTGTTCAGGATGTGTTAATACGTAAACATCTAAAAAATAAAATCCTATGTTTTTAGGGGTGAAGATTTCGTTGCAAGTCTTCATCTACTTTTAAATTGTGGAAAAAAATGTTCTATTTAATTTGACAAACTTTTCATATGTTTCTTTTAAGTACACTTAAAGATGTGCATCTATATATTTCCTCGTGC
>OY744524.1:20554743-20579743 GCA_963556195.1 Sepiola atlantica | reverse complement strand
CGATTGAAAATAGATTTTAGAACCGTTTTTGCAGGAGATATACTTGTACATACGAGGCTACACACCCCCCAGTAGAGAACATTTTGTTATATTATTTTTTTGGTACTTGTGCAGTTTACGAATCGGGCTATTTTTTAGATAAGATTTTCAAGTTAAATTAAATTTTCCTGTGACGAGTTTTCCGGGCACCCATCCATCGTATCATTCTCATATTGTTGCTATTCGTATAATGAATGTCATCAATGCATACTGGACAGATGTCACTTCCATACATCATCACACTGCGTCCACAAACCTGATAGACTTTTCCCATGGTCAACAGTGGTAACGTTCTGCTTGTTAGTAATGGCAGAAGTTCTTTGTACTTATCCAATCAACTCCTAATTCTTGCAGCCACATTAGCACCTGTTCAACCCTGTGCTCCAATGACATTACCAAGTAAAAAAAAACTCATTGACAATCTCATTAGCTTCGCCATCCATATATACTTCCTCTACGTCAAAGTCATTGCCCATCTTCATTGCCTTACACTTCTTACACACAAATTGGGTATCCCCTCTCAACCTACTAGTAATTCCACTGCAGAGATGTTA
Organism: Sepiola atlantica; assembly: GCA_963556195.1. Classification (NCBI taxonomy): domain Eukaryota; kingdom Metazoa; phylum Mollusca; class Cephalopoda; order Sepiida; family Sepiolidae; genus Sepiola; species Sepiola atlantica. Next base: position 20,579,150 of record OY744524.1, on the reverse strand, counting down.
CAAAATGGTTACCATGCAAAAGTCCAGCGGACATAACCCGGTGTACCTGGTTATTAATTAAATACACTTAAATTAAGATGAATTCTTTTTAAAATGTAGTATTTACAAGGTATCGGAAAAGTGATTCTTTTTTAACCTAGTACACCCCAAACAAGGCAAGCCGCTTCTGTAGACGTAAGCGTCTACTGAGAAAAAAGGGAGACGGTTTGGGGGGGGGGTCAACCTCAATTGGGATCTGCGCAGCGAGATGTATGTTTACATTAGTTTTAAATTTCTGCATGTCAGTACTGTCGGGGAAACAGGGAGCAGGGAGGGAGTTCCAGAGGTCAACCGCACGAGGAGAGAAGCTATTTGAGTAGAAAGCTCTCCGGCATCTGGGTACCTCCACAGTGAATGGATGGGATTTAGCTGATTGTCGAGTTAGTCTAGTGAATTTCCGTCGATGGGGCACTAGAGTAGCCAATTCATCAAAGCACAATCCATTGAAGTGTTTGTAAAACAAGCACAAGGATGCTACATTGCGGCGATTGGACAGGGACTAGAGCTTAGTTGACAGTGAGGGACCTATTAGGTTGGCGACATTTTTTTGGACCTTGTCAAGGAGGGAGAGACCAGTAGATGATGTACCAGTCCATTCATTTTTGTCAAGAAAAACAAATACGGACAAATACTTATTGATGATTCTAAACAAATAAATATAAGAACGTTTCGCTACTTTTGTTTGTTTTTTATTAATTTATTTTATGCTGGTTGGCTTTTGCGCGTGTTTGAATTATTCTAGTAGGCTTTTATCCGGTGGGCTTTTGTTCGATGATTTATTTGTCCGATGAACTTTTATCCGGTGGGATTTTGTTCGATGGGCTTTTATCCGATGAGCTTTTATCCGGTGGACTTCTGTCCGGTCACCGTTTTAAATAGATAGACTTTGAAAAAGTGTTTAATTCAATTTTTTTTTTATTTTAAGTCCTCTCGAGTTGAACTTACACATGCACCAACACCTTTCTAAATGTAGTTTTTTATCTGAATTCCTCAGTGAAACACTACGGTCTACCTTAATGATATCAACCCATGTGTAGTTGGGATTTGTTACCGTTCCTCTGTCGCCACGCCATCAGTATTTTTATTGCTGGCTGAGTTTTTGCCAGTAACATCAAAGAAAACACGGGCAGTTATAGTCGTCAGAGACTACGAGTGCCGTCACATTAATCCTCGATAAAAGTTTTTCACATGTTTCAATGAGTTGCCCGAATGATGTCAAAAAGTTGAACAAATTGCAACTTTAATGTTTAACACTTTTCTTCTCTTCGATATTGCCTCTAATAAAGCTAAAAGGTTTTGGCCACCGACAAGTTTGACCCAGGAGGTTTTGACCCCAAATCCTTTCACCCCGGAGAGTTTGGTCGAACAAACGTTTTGAGAGAAGGAACATTTTACAAGATGTATTTTAATCTTCAGGTTTTGGGCCAGATGATTTTTGTACAAAATTCTATGACAAGTTTATTCATAAATATTTTAAGGGCATCTTATGGAAAATATTACTTATCGAATTTTCGAATAAACGTGCTACATTTTTTGTTTTGTACATCCTTGAACATCTTGGCCTTTTGGCTAAGATCAGAGTGTAGTATATGTTCCGATGGATGTTACACTCTGTAGACCGGTACCGTCTTGGCCTTCGGGGCTTTCTGTTGCTGGTCTAAGGTATTGTCCCGTGAAGTTCTAGAAGGCCAACCCTCCCAGGCTTTGCCTTCTCACCCTTAAAGAATGGGTTAGTTTATTGCTAATCGCCTGAGGCGCTGCTACCGGGAAATACCAACAGGGCTGCTCATGCATTTTTGTAGGCGAGAGCGCGCTAATCTAATTGAACTGGTTTACCACACATGACTTTGTGTCTAGCCTCCTGGAAAGGAGGTAAATAAAAATGACTTGACCTTGTGTCTAACCTCCTGGAGGTAAATAACTTCGTATATTCTTTCTATACGTATGAAAATATAACATCACAAATACCATACTCGTGATGGTAGCTTAGAAACATAATATTTTCAAGTATGTTATAATACTTCATTACTGTTTATTGTCGTTGTGAATAAGCAAATATTGTTTTTATAAAAGAATATATTTACCTCCGCCAGTAAGGTTATGTTTTCGGTCGAGTTTGTACAAATGTTTGTGTATTTGTTTGTTTGTGTACAGTTTAGAGTTCGCATCGTTTGACCAATAGTCACGTAACATGGTCAAAATATTGGGCATGGTCTAACTTAGAACTGATTTAATTTAGGAATGTTTAGGTTAATGTTCAAGGTCTAGGTAAACGGAAAACGGAAATCTGTTGATGGTAACTTATGTTCTGTTTAGCGTAGAGACTTCCTGCTTTGTTCATATTAAACCCCATGAAGTCCTGCGTCTTATGTGGCTATTTACTTCTGCTATTAATTTTGACAAATTCGACCAGGGTCGAAATCTTTCCGGAATTTCAACTTCCGATTTCTCCAAATTTTATATATGAATCCCGATGCTCTTATATAACACTAACCATCATGTAAAATTCCAACCTGCTCAAATAAATGGTGTTGAGTTATCATCGTTTCCATGGCATACCTTCGGAAATACTTTATACAATATAGAGAAGTGAGGCCCGCATAAAATGTAGGCCACCATTCCGTTACCAGGCAACTGACTAAGTTCTTTTTTACTTTTTTGAAAGGGGGAAGAACGAAAACACACTACGTTATATGCGCCGGTGCTAACAAATAAAACAACAATCTTTAATCAAAATTTAAATTTATTCATCAACACAGTATCCTACTAGGATGATACACTGATTCAAACGATTTCTCTTTACCCTCACTATACGGCTCAATTTACGATATAACTTTTTCATTAGAGACAAATCACTTCCTCTAAGGTATTCTTTGTTGTATGCAAACAGCAAGTAGTCGTGGAGGGCCAGATCTTGAGAATAGGGTGCGTGCGGAAGCAATTCGAATTTCAATTCATATAGTTTGAAACCCGTTGCGATCGACTCGTGACAGTGCAATATCTAGGTAAAATAGCACGTTTGCCTCTTTATTTATGGCCGGTTTTTGGCGATTTCCACCTTGAAACGCACGAATAATGCTATGTGATATTCGCTATTAAGGGCTCTTCGTTTTTCAAGGTAATCAATGAACACAATCCATTGGGCATCCAAAAACACGGAGACCAAATCGTGTCTGCTGATGTCTGTGTATTTGAACGGTTTTCGTTAGCTGCTTTCAAATCAGCTGATTTGTAATGTGGCTCAGGAGTGAAGTTGTGAATTAATGTTCCATCCATTGTCACATATTTATACAAAAAACTGTGCAGCGTTGAAACAGTTGCAAACAACGCTCTAAATCGTCGACGCGTTGTTGTTTTTGAGCGAGTGTTAGCAAACGCGGCATTCACTTTATTCACAGCTTTCTCACTGAAAAACGTGGCTAAGCAAAATAATGAACATACTTCGTTCTGATATAGTAACCTCTTCTGATATCTTAACCTCTTCTGATATCTTAACCTCTTCTGATATCTTAACCTATTCTGATATCTTAACCTATTCTGATATCTTAACCTCTTCTGATATCTTAACCTCTTCTGATATCTTAACCTATTCTGATATCTTAACCTCTTGTGATATCTTAACCTATTCTGATATCTCACGCAACTTCATTTTACAATCGGCCAAAACGAGTTTTGTGATTTTTATGATGTTTTCTTGGAAAACTGTCGAATTTGGGCAACCTTAGCGTTCGTCATCATTTGTGTTTGTACACTTGCGTTTAAAGTAAACACACTACTAATATCCGTTGTTTTTGATGGAGCAGTGTGTAAGTAACTCTTATAAAGCAATTTCTTTTCTTGAACCGTATTCTTCTTATGAGAAAGCCATGCTTTAAAAATTATTTCATTGTTTTAAACATTTGCATGACATTTTTTGACGCGATTCTATTTTATGAATGAGTAAAACATATATGGTCATGTGGGTTAAATGGAGGTGCCAACAGCCGAGGCAATTGCTGAATCCTTAGAAAGCGATCTCACGTCTGTAGTAGAATGGGGTCATAAATGGATAGTAACATTTAAGGCTTCTAAGCTAAAGCTCCTTTCTTTCAACAACTACAAGACACCTTTCTACCACCGATTGTCATGGCAAATAACACCCTACGTGAGTGTTCAACGTTAAAATTCCTCGGCCGAATATTCAGAGGTAACATTCATTGGACAAATACATTGATGGAACGAAAGTGAGCTCCCTCTATCGTGCTAGAAAATTTATCACAGCTGGCAGTATCCTATATATCTAGAAAGCCAGGATCGGCCTATGCATGGAGTAGTGTTGTCATATATTGGCTGGTGCACACTCCACCAGACTCTCCTTCTTATACAAGGTCAATAAAAGAGTCGCTAATCTAATATGTTTCTCATTATTCACGAAGCTTCAGGCTCTGCCCCATCGCCGCAATGTCATATACTTCTGTTTGTTTTACAAGTACTTCAATAAAATGTGGTCCGATGAACTTTCTCTTCTAGTGCCTCCTCGACAAAAATACACTCGACAAACCTTAGCATCAGCCCAATCCCATCCATTTTTTGTGGAGATCCCCAGATGCCGGAGAACCTTCTACTCCAATAGATGTTTTCCTAGAGCTGCCGGATTCGAAACTCCCTCCCTGATCCTTGTTTCCCCGACTGTACTGACATGGAGAAATTTAAAAATAATGTGAACATGTATCTCGCTGCACAGCTCCCAATTTAGGATGTTCATAATATTTTCACCTGCATTCTCAGGAGCCCCTTACATCTACAGTGGCAGCATGCAATGTTTGGTGTAAACTGTGTTATTAAAAAAATGTATAAAAATAAAAACAGATGTTTGGTGTAAACTGTGTTATTAAAAAATGTATAAAAATAAAAACAGATTTCTATAAATACGGTGCTCTGATCGGAGTACGACGGAAGAGATAGCGCCCTGTGCTATGCTCGACTAGGTAGACTTCTACTAGGAAGCCCGCTGTACATAGAGGAATGAAGTCAAGAGGACGCAATAAAAGTTTATTAACGTAAAATCCTTTTTTATGTTGTACCCGAAATAACTAGATGATGAACTGCCAAGACATACCAAGTACGTGTAGATTTCCAGTCTTTATTTTATACGTACATTTTCATTCACAAGCGAATCCTATTAACGAAGATGATAACTACATGATACACAACGATGAGAGGCAACGTCACGCATAGAAATTTAAACGAAGATAACCATTGCGTTTATTTCAAATTGCGGACAATCATATTATGCAACTAAAGAAGAAATAAAGCACCGAGTTAGCAATGTCTATTTGTTACCATTACACAAAAAAATAAACGAAGCTACGTTACATATGAGATCATCAATAAAACGCCGAGAAAGATCATTACAAATGTGGAATCTTAGGATACAGATGTATTTTTCTGTGCCGCATATTAGATGACAACTTAATAGACTAGTCTGGATTTTCTATGTTCGAAAAAATGCAGAAATTTGAGGTAAGAAAAACTACTTGTCTGCCAGGAGAAACTAGGATCCTTTTCCCCATAACACCGTGTAAAATCAACGTTATGATTGTCCTATTTACTTGAAATGTTTTATGAAGGAACTGAAAAACAAATGAATACTTTTATTTTTATAAAGATAGTGTGCTTATTACTTTGTTACTGACAAAACTGTGTAGTGATATTTGACAGAGCTAGAAAATAGAGGTTATTAAACATAACGATATTCAAGATTTAGTTTAACAAATAATATATTTTCAAGTAAGTAAACAAAATACAAAGCAGACGGACATATAAATACAGTCTCAAAACTGAAGTTATTGAAAGATTTAAGACTGATTTCGAAAAAGCTTCCACCTGGCCTCCACTACTATCCGGTACACACACGTGGTAAAAGAAGACACATGGAAAATGTTACTTTTCATTTGTTTTTTCATTTTGAATCATTCATCAAAAGTCAATAAAATTATATTGATAAGTTCGCGGCTATGCGTGAACTTGCAATAAGCTGGGTGTTTCATTTAAGAGATTTTGACCTACATCGTTTCTATCCAGAGAGTTTGACCCAACTGTTTTTCGAGTGAGAGAAATTTGATCCGATATATTTTCTATTTTCAGGGTTATGGTCAAATGTTTTATATCAAATTGTGAGACACTCATTGGGTATCCATATACGTTTATGGGAATGTACCTATTTTTTCGGCTATTGTATGGAAGTAAACTTACTTAGATTCAAATTCCCAGACTCCTGGAAAGCTATTATATAAAGAATAAATAACACAATTTGAGAATGAGAAAAGGAACATTTATCTTTTACACATAATTCCTCTTTCAAATATGCTTTCATATATTTTGTGAGCGTAAGAACACGTTAAAGAAAACTTTTCTAGTACATTTTTTATTGTATATGAGACTAAAGCGACTAACATTATTTCGTTTAAAAATATTTTTACTTTTTAAATTATTTTTTTAAGATGATGTTAAGGGCTGTCATGCTCAGTTAAGTATTTCTCTCTTCTCTATTATTGCGAAAAGGGAAAAAAATGTTGAACATATCTACAACTCTTAATCGAATATATTTCATTGATACGGGCTCGAATATATTTAAGTATCAATTAGCTGAGTTTCTGCGAACGAGTTACTATTTCAACGGAAGGAGGTTTTTTATAAAACTTTAACAACTTGGCCGTCTTTTTTTTTTTAATTGTACAGTGCGGAAAATAGTATGGAAAGCTATAACTACCATGACATAAAATAGTGTTTATTCTGCTTTCAGATTGGTGACCATTTGGGAATATCAGATACTGTATGTAAAACCAGATCCTACTAGTATTGCAAGACGAAGCCCGGCTACTTTTGGCTACGATCAAAGTGTAGTATCTGTTCCGATGGATATTGCACCCCATAGACTGGTATTGTCTTGGCCTTCGGGTCTTGATTTACGCCGGTCTATGGGTCTGTCATGTGCAGTTCTAGGAGCTCAATCCTCTCAGGCTTCGCCTCCCCTCTTTGGGGGAGGAGTAAGTTTATTGCTTACTGCCTGGAGCGCTCCTACTGGGGAATGCCGACGGGGCTGCCCAGGCATTTTTTTATAGCCAGAGTGCTAACCTCTCGAGCGCTGGCTTTTCAAACCTTACTTTCCTGACCCGATCTTGGGTCACATCTTACTTGTGGGAGTAAGATAAAACTGGCCTCATGGAGAGGAGTAAATAAATACTCATCTACAACAACAATGAATAGTTTTGAGTCGTTCACTGTGATCTACACTAACCAGACTTTGGTTGGCGATAAAATATCTTTCAACCTGACATATTCAATAGTTAAAAATATAAGTTGTGTTTCTTTCATTCTGGAGACATTTTTGAATGAATAATTTGTCATAATATAATGTTATATATATATATATATATATAGTCATTGGTTCGCATCTTCTATAAAAATGATAAATAAGTGAAACGAAGATAACAATTATGGTATTAAAAGACGTATTTGGTCTGAAGAGCTCCACTCTCTGGCAAGAGTACAACCGAAACATGTATGCACATATGTAACGAATAATGTTTGTATAAATAAAAATGTCTACTTATATACAGCTTTACTTGTTATTGGGCACTTTTTATAAACACTTGAGTTTCAACGACATTACATCTACAGAAACTAATACAATACATGTACTATATATATATATATATATATATATATATATATATATATATATGCATGAAGTCAAAAAAAATACTCAAACCAAATTTTAAAGCCATTTGCATTTCGATTTATTTCGCCGCTATTACGAGGCTCGTCAGATGCTATTAGCTGATGTGCCACTTGTTTTCAGTAAACAAGTGGCAAGCAATTATATATTATCTAGCGAAATCCGTTCTAGTGGCGAAATAAATTATAATGCAAACGAATTATAAATGTTGATTTGCATTTTAAAAACTTTATTCATGATCTTCATTACATCAAGCTTTTTTACTCAAAACACGCTCAGACATACTATATATATATATATATATATATATATATATATATATACAGAGAGAGAGAGAGAGAGAGATAGAGAGTACCTGGCATAGTCGGGACTCATTTTCCAATGTGGGTGTAATGTATATGCATACACCGAAAACAATTTGTAAAAATATTTCTTTAAATAATGTATAATCATAGTTGTTAAAATTGTATGTAATTCAAAAATATTTTGATTTTCTGATTATGGTTCATACATTTCTACACAGTAAAAAAAAATGTACCATAATTTTTTGAAGTGATAAAATCTTTGAGAACTATCTTAGTTACCGTTCAATATAATTGTTTAACTTTCATGCAAATCGATTGTGAATTTTCAAATAGGGGAGCGACACTTATTTAGCCATAACATTCTTTTTATACTCCAATTAAAACGAAATTTTCGGGAAATCTTGTAATACACCCTTCATTCGTATAATTAAAATTGCATGAAAATCAGAAATATCTCAATTTTTAAAGATTTTTTCACTTTTTATACATTATAACCATCGAACTATATGAACAGACAGAATAAAAAAAGTTCAGCAACGTGTGGATAACAAACATATCCTTGAGTTTCTAGTTGGTAATCCGTTGAAAATAATGCCTGAAAACAGAAGCATTTCAATATGTATGTATATATATATATATATATATATATATATATATATATATATATATAGAGAGAGAGAGAGAGAGAGAGAGAGAGAGTAGTAATAATGTAAATGTATTTATGGCGTTTCCGTGTTTAATCCTTGTGAAGAATCGTCAGGTGTAATTGCCATACACATATTTTTATAACTTACTACCTAAGTGTAGTATCTGTTCCGATAGATACTGCACCCCATAGACTGGTATTATCTTGGCCTTCGGGGCTTTATTTACGCCGGTCTGTTGGTTTGTCCTGTGCAGTTCTAGAAGGTCGACCCTCCCAGGCTTTGCCTCCCATATTTGGAGAGGAGTAAGTTTATTGCTTACTGCCTGAGGAATGCCGACGGGGCTGCCCAGGCAATTTTTAAATCCCACTTTCCCGACCCGACCCTGGGTCACATCTTACTTGTGGGAGTAAGATAAAAACTGGCCTTGTGCCTAACTCCTGGAGAGGAGTAAATCAATACTCATGTATTAAGCACTATTGAAGTAAATACTGAAAATTGATACATAAAAGATGGGATTCACTTATAACCCTTTAGGTGGATACATGAAATAATATATATATATATATATATATATATATATGATAATTTTATTTACACAGACATGTACAAAATCTGCGACACTGGCATGTCGATGTTATCGATCAACAGTTACTATAAACTGAGATCTCATCAGGCAGAGTTAGAATCCGATCTTCACCTCAGATCATATAAAGCTCTATTTTGATATTGAGCACTTTTTATAAACCCGGTTAAAATTCTCTGGATTACCACCCTGTGGATATTTTTCACCTGGATTATTACCATTATTATATATATATATATATATATATATATATATATATATGTAACGTTATGAAAATATAGGCTTCCGCGTATTATCCTCGTAGGGAATAGTCAGGCTAAAATGCATAGAGTTTCTGTTGCTGGGTGTTTTTTTTATATATACACGTGGTGCTTAGTCCAGCTAGTTTCTTTGTTATTTGCTCCCAGGAGTTAATGTGTCCATTGACCAATAGACGGGGTTCTCAAAAACAAAGGTTCGGTTGATTTTACTTGATATATATATATATATATATATATATATATATATATATATATATATATATATATATATATGTGTGTGTGTGTGGGGGGGGGGTGAGTGTGTGTGTGTATTTCAAAAGAATATATATATATATGTATATATATATGTATATATATGTATACATATATATATATATATCTTTAAATTATAGTCATTATTATATAATACATGTTTACAATTGTAAGCTCAATGTAGCTGTATTACAGGATTCAGAGTATATATATCTTATATTTGCATTCTATAGACTATGGGGAATTAATCTTAACGCATCATGTGTATTGATTTTACAAACTTCTTTATTTCTGTACCTTGATGATTTTTCCACAATTTTTCTCATTTTACACGCAAAGCAATGTATCCAAATGAAATATTCAGTCCTATCCCTTACGCGAGGTTCATTGTAACAATCAGATGAGGATATCTTTATTAATTAGTCTAATTTTGACTACCTTTAGAGGGTTGCAATATATATTGTTGAATAGAGGGGGAAATACGGTGAAAATCCAAGATGGTGTCTGATACAAATTCGGCAGACTGAACGAATATAAAGGCTAAAACACTGTATAAATAACAACTTAGATTTTACATCAACAAAGTTTATGTGTACGATCGTTTCACATACAACACTTTTTCAGTTATGAGCACAACATTAGAAAGGAACACCACTATATATTTCGCCAATAGTTGAAGTATTTATTTGTATCTGATTGACTCCACTTTTAAGATATGTATCTTTAATGTGTGTTTTCTTTGTGTAGTTCTAATATTATCTAATTCAAAACATTGCACTTTATCTATCTCATATATATATATATATATATATATATATATATATATATATATATATATATATACATATATATATATGTATGTAGGTATGTATGTATATATATATACATATATATGTGAATATATATATATATATATATATATATATATTAATGAGTAATGTAGTTTAGAAATATTCATGGTTATGGCGGATTTCTTCAAAATTATTGAAAGAGTTTCTGAACAAACTGGAAATACAATCCACATATATATATATATATATATATATATGTATATATATATATATATATGTATATATATATGTATATATATATATATATATATATATATATATATATATATATATATAGACAGCATCTTCTCTTGCAGGCCAGTATTGTGTAATATAAGAGACAATTCATGTCTAGATATACTTTGGTGTTGAAAGGATCTACCAAAGGATATCTAGACATGCGTTGTTTCTTATAGTCAACAATATATATATATATATATATATATATATATATATATATATATATATATATATATATATATATACATATATATATATATATATATACATATATATATATATATATATATATATATATATATATATATATATATATATATATATATATATATATATGTGTGGATTGTATTTCCAGTTTGTTCAGAAACTCTTTCAATAATTTTGAAGAAATCCGCCATAACCATGAATATTTCTAAACTACATTACTCATTAAATAAGTATATTTAATTTTCATGAAAAGGGGTAAACGTGGATTTTGTTCGCGCTTAAAACCATAAAAATGAAGATTATAAAACGGACTTTATTTTATTGTATTTGAGAATTATAGAAAACAATCTTAAAGTTTCCTATGGAGTCAAGACTAAATGTTTGAGTGCACAAAGGTTCTCATTTATTCTTAAGAAATGCCTTGTGTGTCTTGAGGTGTTTAAAGACGATAACTTTACCGAAACTACAGTCATGTTCACTTTGCTTACAACCCTGCTCATCTTAACAATTCTTATTGTTAGCCTACGACTAAAAAGTGAATATTATTTAAAACGAAAAATACACCAAGGAAATGATTTATAGTAATATGTAATTAATGTTTTTTCATTTTCTTTCTTATAGGGTCAACAGAAACTCTATATTCGTAGTATTTGGATTATTCGGACTACCGTTTTCATCTTTCATATAATTTTTACAATGGACCAGTTGCGTAAAATATGAAGTGCTAAGTGATAGTAAGTTCTAAGTGAGTCTTCTGGAAGTCGAATGTTCAAATCTCAGCCCGAATTACTTAAGACTTCTACTCAGTCATGGTTGACAGAACGAGTGAAAGTTACCCCGTCGATTAAATGAAAGATTCCGTTCACATTTGGTATTTGACAGAAAGATTCACAAGTTCAACAAAGTGCACATGAAGAAGGTCGGAGATTGCATCAGTCGAAACGTGGGCAGAATAACATAAAAATGAGAACAATACGCCGAATAAAATAGTAATACAAATTATTTATACTTATCTGAAAAAAAGTCTAAAACTTATTTAAAAAATGTAATAACATCATAACTTTTTTTCTGATAATAATAAAAGGCATACGAAATGAACAATATACATATATATATATATATATATATATATATATATATATATATATATATATATATATATATATATATATATATATAAAACGCATACTATTCAACCTAATGTATCCTATTTAGCAAATATTTCTGCAAAAGACCCACACATCACATTTTATAAAATGTCCGGAGTTATTCTAAAACTGTTCTTCTTTAATAAATGACACCCACAAGACACAACCGTAGGCACCACTTTGCACGAAAAATTACTATTCTTACACGTGCTTGTGTTGTATACATCAATATGGAGGTAGAGCTAATACATCGCGTAACATAAATTATGTTGTAATGCAATAAAACATTTTTGAAATGTCTTTTAGTGTGGATACACTTTTGATATTATCAAAATTAAAAAAATATGGATGAGGAACTTAGAAGATAATCTACATATATAGAGAGAGTGAGTTGAGTAAATGTTAAACAATGTCTTTTGACTGCTACAAAATTAGATTTACAATCAACACATTTTAAAAAGTGTAACTTTTTTGTGGACTTTAACAAACCGAGTAAAAACCTGATGAATTTGAGGAGATATTGGAAACTAAAATCTAAACTGATAAAGTGTGTGAAAATACGTAAGAGTCCCGGGCTATTGCGGGGTTTTAAAATCCGCTGGAAACAACCGGCAACAGTCGGTGAAGAATGTTGGGTTCTTTAATTGTTTATTATTATTATTTACTCACTAGGAGTTATCACACTGGTCATGGTCAGTGGTCGCCCACTGCCGACAACCTGTGGTATTCCCTGGAGTCCGAGTGACAACAAGTCTCCTCAGGCCTCCAGTATGCTCCACCTCTTTTCGTTCATCACCGCTGATGACCTTGCGGTAATCGCAACAGCCACCTACCAACGATTTCCCGCTGATAAGGGCCATCGGTCCCCTCTGGGGCCCGAGTGACAACAAGCCTTCCCAAGGTCCCAGAGCTGTCCGCGCTCTTCCAGTGGAGGTCTGGTTTGCGCTTTCCCTCCTCGACCCTCTGTCCATAATTTTTGTGGTGTCAGCCTATGCTTGCGCCTCATTCGTGCGGTTGTATTTTCCCCGGTTCTGTTGTTTTGTGCTTCCATGTGTTTGTTCTCCATTCGTTGCTTATGTGGGTTGGTTTCCGCATTCGAGGACATTTCTCAGGATTGTAGCTGTTTTGATCATTACTGTCCTTTGTATGGTCTCAGTTATCCCTTTGATTCCTTTATTATTATTATTATTATTATTATTATTATTATTATTATTATTATTATTATTATTATTATTATTTTGCGTTGTATTTAATGACTTTTGCTTTGACACACGATACTGTTGTGTTTCATTTCTTACGCTGTGTAATGTCAGTCGTCTACAAAATTGCCAAATCAGACAAGAAAACCCCTGCTGGTAAATAATTGCAATAGCAATAAGGAAGCTAATCAATAGGTCACGTGGGGTTTCAAAAATAAGCAAAGATAAAAACAATCGTAAAAAAGTACAGAATCGAGGGAAAATGTAAAAGAAAATCTGCTAAGAAAATGAAGAAGGAAAAGAGAAAAAGTAGCGTGGGCCAAAAAAAAACAGCGGCCATTACAAATGGATTATCACACCGCGTGACGTCATCTTACATTTCACAATTACTGTTCAGTTGTGAAGCCGAATAGCTTCTCCCACCCGGACAATCGTCTCTTATGTCTGTGTCCAAATCTCCAAGGGAGTTTTCCTCTTTTATCTTGGTAATGTTTCTCCGATTGGTTCTTGTGACATTCAACGCTCCGGATCAACTGATACCTGGTAATTTTGGTGTCTGGCGTTCATCATGTATTTCTCCACAATCGTTCGTACCTTTGGCTTACCTTCACGATCGGTGATCCGATACCTTGGATAACAATGTGTTATGTTTGAAACAGATACACACACACACACATGCACACACATATGCCAGGGTTCGCATGTGTCTGCGATACGTAAATAGATAAGTATTGAATAAGATAGACAAAAAAAGAATGCAGGAGATAAAGACATTTTAATAGATTTTCAACGATTTCCTTAGGATGTTCCCCTAACGTGGGTGTCGTTTGGTCTGATTATTCAAAGCGAGAACTTCCATGCAATTCTCAAGTGAAACTGTGTTTCTTTATTATAATCACCTTCAAAATGTATGATTGCCAATCCCATGACACAATCGCTGTGAGATTGAATATATATATATATATATATATATATATATATATATATATATATATATATATATATATATATGTGTGTGTGTGTGTGTGTGTGTACTTAAACTTTGTTCATATTGCTTAGTTCCTTCATCCCGTGTACACTACATGACGCTGCCATTTATTAAATAAGAAATAAGTATAAGCGTGTCAAGAGAATGACGTTATAAAGTAACGTCTACCATCCAGACAAGATATACAGGGAGATTATTTTCATGATGATGAAGGATAACGTGTCGTTCACTAGTATATATATATATATATATATATATATATATATATATATATATATATATATATATATATATATATATATATGTACGTATATATATATATATGTACGTATATATATATGTATACATATATATATATATATATATATATCTAACTATTATATATATATGTGTATGTATATATATATATATATATATATATATATATATATATATATATAGAGAGAGAGAGAGAGAGAGATCTAACAATTATATATATACATTTGTATATATATATATATACATATATATATATATATATAGATCTAACAATTATATATATATATATACATATATATTTGTATATACAGGGTGGGCCAAAATAAGGGTCTTATCTTTAAATTTGAATAACTTGAATTTGAATAACTTCCACAAAATAAAAGTTAAACTCACCAAACTTTATGTGTGTGTAGACTGACCCTTCCGAGATTTTTTGAAATAAACAAAACAAATTTTAGCCGAAAAACACTTCTTAAAACTTACAAAAACTAAAGTATTGTTTTTTACACTGTTTTGAGTTTTTTAAGCAAAAATAATGTTTTCTAAATGAGGGTACGTTCCTTAGGGCTAATACGGCTCATGCTTGCTTCGGAAGGGGTCCTTTACTTATTCTAAAAAAAAAATTTTTTTTTAATTCATAAATAAAAAAGTTATGAATTTTTAAAAATAGGACCCTTATTTTTGCCCACCCTGTATATATATATATATAATTTTTAGATCCAAATAGGTTAGTATTTTCCTTTTTATGACCTAAACAACACCGTCCGCTGAATAAATTGACAAAATATTTCACCATTTCTCTCCTTGTGGCTAACTTCAGCGGAACAATTACATTTTTTTAAGAATAAATATTAGCATATTCATATTTTAACATTATTCGTATATCCCATAACGGGGTAAACTAATTATATATATAAAATAAATTCGTCAAGATTTCAAATGTTGGATCTAATAGCATTTAAGCTAGCACATCGAAGTTTGATTCTCACTAGCCTGTTTTCCATGGTTTTTACCTACAATGTTATTTTGGCTCACATCAGTTTGTTTCTGATTATGCTTGGTCCGGCAAGGAAATTGCGCGTGTATGTATTTCTCGTGGTAACGTATGTTCGATGATTAAAATTTTCCTATTATATGTTTTAGTTACAACTAGCTGTGAATACACAGAGTTTAGCGGGACTTTTTTTAACTTTCAGTTTTTTAATTTTTTAAAATTCTCATTGTTTAATTATTCATATTTTTTACAAGTTCATATCTTTCAGAAAATGTTTTATGTTACAATTATTAGACTTAAAAATGTTTTAATTGAAAAGTACGAAATAAAATGTCGAATTAAAATAAAAACTAAAGAATAGATTAATTAATTACGAAATTAGATTACTCATAATGTTTTTGTCTATATTTAGTAAACAAGTCTGTGCTTTCAAAACTTTCGTAAAGAATAAAGAGTTTTTAAGCTATAACAACCAATCATTTTATGAAGATTGAACAAATTAGAAATATATTTATAATATTTTTATGAATATATTTAATGAATACATGTTAACATTTAAAATCATATTTTTAAAAATAATAATTTGCTGAGTAAAATTGTTTGTTACGAAAAGTATATTATAACATGCGAAACTAAAATAAAATATAATACCCCTGTAAAACTACGTGAAGCTTGACATCTGATGATACCATGGTCGTTTTAAAGTCCAATGTTAACAAATTCTTGTTGAGCCGTGTTTTTAAATAATTTAATTTATAACCAGGCTCAACCATTGTTACCAATCCTCACGTTTTTGTTTCATTGTCCTCCGTACAAATTCATTAACCATTATCCTCGACTGGCTTATGACCATTGATAAGCGGTGACTCGTTCGTACATAAAACAAAACTAAAGAAAAAAAATTTGAACAATGTCGATTGAATATATGGAATATCCAGTATGAACCAATATAAGTTGGTTGCAGGGCAGTCGTAATGTAGAGCTCTTGCAAAAATAGAAATAGTGGGAGTAGAAATTACAAAAGAGCTGAAAAATATTGCAAACGCAGAATTATGTTCTTCAAATTTGATTGAAAATAGCAATCATGAAAAAAGCATGAACGATCCTCAGAGCATCGGCATCCTGATTCACAGAAACTACATTTCTAGCCATAACAGGTGCAGTTATACGTGTAGTATTTTGATTGGTTAAGGCTGGAAAGTTGAAGTCAATACATGATCCAGTTTCTGCACTTGAAAAGTGTTACTTTGTTTAGATGATCACTTCATGTACAATGAATCTGCCGATTGCAGGTCGGCTTAGCTGTGTGAGTCAATAATATGAGAAAGAGGACGAAATCGGCGATGAAGGCAATGCATCCGTGACCATCTCTCTTGATGAATGTAAAAAAAATCTATTTTTAAGTATATATGGAGTAAACTATTCTTTTGTCTGAGCAATTGACGTTCAAACATACATTTCTAAATTAACTTTTATAATTAAAAAAAATAATTAAAAGGATTGCCAAAGGGTATCATTTATAATTTATATGAACTTCGCAATGCTCCGATTTTCAAAAAGAGAGGAAAGGGTTGCCACGAAAAAGCAGTTTAATAATAGGTATTCATCCGTACAAAATATATGTGGTTCTGCCTACTTTGACACATTGGGTCACCCATTTAGTTCAGCTAACACTCTTTGAATTAGAAAAAATGAGTCAAGAAAACCAATTGAACTTTGTAAATAACAAAAATCTCGGATTAGTTATTTCTCTCTCTCTCTCTCTCTCTCTCTCTCTCTCTCCATATCCATCTCTCCAGCTACGGTTTAAATAGTACTATTTATTTACTTTGGTTTATAATAGAGTATTCAAATCTTAAGATTACTAGTTCGTTTTATTACATTTAACTGTAAATAAACTTAGCAAGAGGGGCAGAAACGAGAGTGATAGACAACGTGTAAAATAAAAGCGTAGTATAAAAACATACAGTGAGAGAGGGTGCGAGTGATAGGCCGACACTTAATAAAATATTGGACACTTCGTGATTTAATTGCAAATGACGGCCAATTAGAACAATAAAAATGGATATTTTAAACGTACCTTAATCCTAAAATAATTTAGCGTGTATGATTTTAAATAAGATATATAGGTGATTAACCTTATCTCGTGCTTGGCTTAGTAAAAGTAACGATATTGAAGTTGATCAGACAATCTACACAATACGAACAAAACTGTTTTATTAACCCTAACTGAACCCTAAACCAAATGTCAGTTTTAGTTTTAGTTTTCCTTTAGATGAAGGTGCAGAAAAAAGTATCCTAAAACATTAGATATTGTTTTCGAACTTCGCTTTATTGTAACAAGTTTGTTTTTCTTTAATTTGTTCTAGGAAATTCCTTTTTTGCAGATATTCTTTTATACTGTAATCATTATTTTATTCTTAATATTCCACCCAGGCAACGCTTGGACACAGGATCTGCTAGTATGATATAAATGGTGGATATTCATATGTACACATGATGTTTATATGTAGGCATATGTAGCGATATATATAAAAGGCGTCCATAACTCTTCCCTACCTAATTTAATATTGCAATCTCTGCATCAGTCTTCTATAGATCACTCTTGTCATCGTTTAAATGTTTAAGAAAATAAAGTGTGTGCTCTAAGTAAGAGACGAATACTAAAAAAGTAAACAATAGTAATTAACATAAGAAACAAGACGATCTGACAGAAATGAAATATAATTAATTGTAAAAGAGAAAACAAAAGAAAGTATGATTAACTCATACAGGAACGGGATTGTGCCAAAAGGGTATAAGAAGGCAAAAACGAAAAGAAATCTTGCGAAGTTATAGTTAGAAAGCAAAAACAGAAAATGGCGACCACGGACAGAAAGTTGAACATCGAAAAGAAGCGGGAAAAGCAAAACAAATGAAATTGAGGAGAGAAAAAAAAAAGGTGAAGGGAAACGAGGAACGCTGATGTAATTAACGTTGTCAGCCGATCGGCGTTGTTCCCCGAGTGTGGCTGGATGATTTATGTACCCGGCTTGGTGGATTTGAAGGAACGCAAAGCTCGTTCCATGGATATCTAGAATGAAGGGATAGAACGGAAGTGGGTTTATAGGCTAGGTGGGTCTTCTAAGAAGGAATGAGGTGATGGAGGGAGGGGGGGGGTTTAAAGCCGTCGACGGATAGAATGGTGGATGAGCGAACTTTTTTCACCAACAATGACTAGGAGGAACGAGATGGGTAAGAACTAGAGCCAGGGACATCTCTCGAAAAGAACAAACATGACGGTCGACATTCGAGTAGGACTTTTCAGTGGATTTTATTGGATACGGAAAACCAAAAGAGAAGAAAAGAAAAGAAAGGTAACAAGACACATGTATTCGTATGTGTTTGTATTTTCTTACTAGTCTTTTCTGGTGGCGTACAAACACACACACACACACACACACACACACACACACACACACACACACACACATATATATATATATATATATATATATATATATGCGTGTATGTGTGCAAGTATGAATAATTGTTTGTAAATATATGCATATATATATGTGTATGCATGACTTTATATATATATATATATATATATATATATATATATATATACATGTGTATTTATGAGTAACTCTTTCTCTCTCTCTCTCTCTCTATCTCTCTCTCTCTCTCTATATATATATATATATATATACATATATATATATTCACATATACATATATATATACATATATATATATATATATATATATATATATATATATATATATATATATATATATGAATACATATAAAGAGAGAATAGTAGTTTGCTTGAAGCATTGCTGGGAATAGTAGTAGGATATTTTTAAAAGGCTGTGGGCAATGCAAATTCCGGGTAAGATATAAGCTGGAAGGAACAAAAATAATAAATCGAATTCGAAATGTGACTTACTATTTATTTTTCCTTAAAATATTACAGAACAGCTAACACCACACTTGCTGTTATGTAGGATTTTAAGGAATAATTAATAGTAAGTCACATTTCGTATTCGATTTGTTATTTTTGTTCCTTCCAGCTTACATCTTACCCGGAATTTGCATTGCCCACAGCCTTGTAAAAACATACTATATATATATATATATATATATATATATATATATATATATATATATATATATATATATATAATGTGCGTGGTACGAATATATTTATGTTAATTTCAGTTTGTGTATCTATATATTTGTTACTCATATTTGCGTGTACATAGGCGTATGTTTATTTGTGTGTATACATATATTTATATATATGTACCTACGTGAGTAGGAATATTATTTATGCTATAAGTATATTTATTTGCATATATTTTTATGCATATTCATCTGTATGTTAGTATTTTTGTTTGTGTTTGTGTGTATGCATATTTATTTATGTGTTATTATATAATTATATGCATATTTCTATGGTAGCCTAATATCCTTTGAAGTAAGATAAGGATATGTAAAGCCATGGCCATAGGCATAAGCAACAGGAAATATATTGTTTAAACCCACCAATTCAATAAACCGAAATACCCACCAACTCACTAGAAATCAGAAATTCTTCTAATTTGCAGTAGACTTTCATCAGTTAGTCAATACATACACTGGTTGAACTTAATACACCCTGGAATATGATTTGTCCTCGGGTGATCAAATCACCTCGCAGGGACTGTTCTCCGCATGCACAATTAAATGTCAATGTTTACAACTGCTACAGATTTATTTAAAAAATCTACGTTGTGTAAATAATTTGTTACGAAATATTTATTTTAAATGTCGATTAAAGTTAATCCAAGAAGAACAATTACACAGTAAAATTAAATTAACTCCCTCTCCCACAAAATCAGATTACAGATTTATTGTGAAGTCTGGTTACACCTAGCAAATGTAACAACAACACAGCAAACGTAAAACAGCACACAGGTCATGACACCGCATCATATTGTTCAACGGAAATGGTAGTATCCATACTAGCCTTCTTGATGTATGGCAGTGTTAATGAAATTGAATAAACTGAATCCATTACATGCATTTTTCTATTACTGTAACATGTGTTACTTTTGTCGTTACTTTTGGGAGGAGTAAAAATACTGTTCGACTACTCAGTATTTTTTGTTGTCAAATTAGAATACTAAAAATATTGTTTTTCGTTTTATAAACTTTTTTTATAATTTTAAGTGTTTGCCCTTGACTTTCTGGCTTATACTATTTTCTAATTAATATCATCTCCATAATTAATATATTCTTATTGGAAATGTTTAAAAATTGCAATAATGTAAAGTCACTTACACGGAGTATATTATCTCAGTATATTCTAATGAAATTATTCCCAGAATACGCGACTATCGACTAACTACTGAATCTTGTATTTTAATCGAGTTTTGTCTTATTTTTTGTGGTGTTCGTTTGTTTAATTTAGTCTAATTTGTTTAATACTAAATTATTTTAATTGCAGAATTTGCAAATGATGACAACCATCACAGAGGACGAAGATGTATTGTCCAAATGTCTATGGATTAAACAAAGGAACATATAAAAACGCATAATAAAACCAAACGGTAAAATACAAAGAAGAAAATGAAATGAGATGAGATTCAGTCTATTATTCAGTACACCGTCGGTGTTCATTGATTATTGTTTCTTGTAGGGAATGGGCAATTGTTATTGGCTGATGATGTAGTATACGCTAATGCGTTATGATTACTCTTTTTCGTGTATCTTGTTTCTTTGAAGGGACAACGGTATTTTAGTCTCGGAATTAGCTGTACCAAGAAGGAATTGTACAGATAACACCAAGTGTTTCCATGGTTTAATGAGAAACGCGCGGAATCCACCCAGTGCGATTATGTTGAAACACGAAACAATATTCAAAAACTAAGTATAATATATATTTTAAGTCTCATCAATGCACATTTTAGATTAAATACAACACAATAGTTGATCCAATGCTCGATATTATTTCGGGATAAATCTCATTCTCAAATAGAATTCAGGCTTATAGTTTTCTTTATTCCTCTAGAGTCGTTGTGATTCTCTTTCAATTGAGATATCATGTCATCGCTGGGAAGTACAATTTTTCTGTTTTTTTATCCGTTATTGGAACAACAATTCGAAGAATGCAAATCAACGTCTCCTAAACACAGAACTAATAAAATGTTATGTTCTGTTCGAATATATCAATAAAATGCATCACTCCTTATCGTGTTTTTATTTTAACATTCGTATTGATAAAGCTTTCATACATAGTATTACCTATTTATTTAATGCTTCGAAAAACACATAACCTTGTATTAGACACGAGTGGGACCTGTGGCTCAGTTTTATACGGAGAAATTAAGGAAAACCAATTATGGTTCCTCTGAAGTAAATTCAGTGGAATGGACTGAAAAGACTCTTTTGTCAAAATGCAAAACATTTATCCAGGATATAGAAAATATTTGTAAAATAAGAGTCAATAAATCAGGGTTCTGTTTTCCAAAGCAATATGTAAATTATGAAACCTTCGAATGTCGTTCGACTAGATATAATCAAATATATTAGGTTGGTGCAAAAACAATGGCGTTTTCTCACATATGTTATATTTATATATCTTTTCTGAATGAATTTATTGATGAATATAGCGTTGTTATATGTCATTTTAAAGCACGTTTTTCGCACTATCGAATCCTATAATTTGCTCCGATTTTTAATCTCTTCATTCATTGTTTTTGCAGGCTTTTCGATAGCACAGGCAAAATTGAAATCCGCACGATATTCTTGTTTCAGTTCAAACTAGGCCGACACGCTACCGAGACAGTTCGTAACATCAATGATGCGTTTGACCTAGGACCAACTAACGAACGTATGGCATAAAGGTGGTTCAAGAAATTTGGAAATGGTGACGAGAGCCTCGAAGATGAAGACGGTCATGGCCGGCCGACTGCGGTTGATAACGAAGATCTGACAGCCTTAATTTAAGCCGATCCTCGCAAAACCACACGAGAGTTGCTGATGAACATGAGGTCGACCACTCAACAGTCGTTCGCCATTTGAAGCAAATAGGGAAGTCAAAACAGCTGGATAAATGGGTTCCGCACGATTTGAACGATAATCAAACTTCGTCATTTTGAGGTGTCATCTATGCTCTTCGTGCGCAACAGAAACTGAACCCCCCAACCTTCTCCCCTGTTCTTTCTTCTCAATAGCCCCATACGTCTACAGTGGTGGCCTGCCTTGTTTGGGGTGAACTACGTTAAAAATGTTTTTTAATTAACATAATAAACTAGAAAGGTGTAAATTCATCACTTAGAAACAAGAAAACTGGTGATCAGTAACCCATCTTTTTTCACACAAAAATTCGTCAACATTCATTGGTTTTATTATGAAAAAAAGCGTCAATCTTTGGAGCCATCTTCCTGTGGCAACATTGGACATTAATGTGTTAAAATAATATTGAGAACTGAATTTTCTACATAGGTTAGATTAAGTAGTAGAACGAGAAATTTCATCAGACGGATTAGAATTCGGGATACGTGTTGCGTCACACACCAGAAGTATCTAGTGACACATAACGGATATGATTTTGAATTCGTTCTTTTGTTTCGAAACAGCGCATAAAAGCTATTCTGTTTCCAACAGCACACTTCCCTGTATTGGTGATGAGTTGGTGGGGCAGGCCAGAGGTAATTATGTATATATATATACCGTATATTTTACAAGAAAACGAGAAACCTCAAGAGTGTTCTTAAACTCAAAAAGATCGTGTACTGTTGCCATTATTAATAACTTTTGTTATCGCTGTTATTACAAGGAAGAAACCGGTTACAACAACAGCAAAGAAATAAAATTTGTCAACTAAAACGCTATACTGATACAATTTGATAAGTCATCCATTCTTGCGGTAAAAGAAAAACAGTCTACTTAATGACGGCGTCCTAATTTGAAATCGGAAATTGACAAACGGTGTTTATCAAAAAACAGTTCATTATAATTTTCAGCCGCGTAGATTTTGGCGGAATTTTTATTTGCACAAGAATAAACTATTTAACAATATATCATCCCAATTAAACATTCTAATTATCAAAAAAGTCTTTATTTGCTTATTTGTAATAAAAAAAGATTCCAACAACGGTTTTATTTGATTATTTCTTATAAGTTGTCTTTAATTTTAATCATCCTACTTAAAATATAATAAATAATAAGTTATTAATAAACACTGCTGATATATTTCCGATTTCAACACCGGAATCCGTCACAAATAAATTGCACCTTTTTCACAAATAAATTGCACCTTTTTCACAAATAGATTGCACCTTTTTCACAAATAGATTGCACCTTTTTCACAAATAAATTGCACCTTTTTCACAAATAGATTGCACCTTTTTCACAAATAGATTGCACCTTTTTCACAAATAGATTGCACCTTTTTCACAAATAGATAGCACCTTTTTCACAAATAGATTGCACCTTTTTCACAAATAGATTGCACCTTTTTCACAAATAGATTGCACCATTTTTACAATTCTCGCTACTAGTGTGCGTAAAATGTTAAATCACTTCAATTAAATATTTTCAGTGAATTGTTCATCATATTTATTATATTCGGAATTACAAGAATATAAATAGTCAACATGCTGATTCCAATTTGCTAGAACATCCTATGTGTGGAATAAAATACGACCAGTCTGCTTTCCACCCCACTACCGCATGCCTTTCTTCAAGTCGAATGTAAACAAA
>OY744524.1:20507243-20549743 GCA_963556195.1 Sepiola atlantica | reverse complement strand
ATATATATATATATATATGTATATTAGAAATATAGGTCGTTCATTTAAAAGCATTGGTGGGTCATAATTATTAAAATTGAAAATCGAAGCCTTTATCAATGCAAGATTAATTTATTTTAATGTTTTATTCTTTATCTTATTGGTGGGCCAGAATTATTCTGACCCACCAATGCTTTTAAATGAACGACCTATATTTCTAAAATACCAGCAATCAGAATTTGAATTAATAACCGCCAAGACAACACCGCGGATACCACCGATTACAAGGACGTTATATCAAAAAACAAAAACAAAAGGTTTCTTTATATTTTTTTGAAAAATGACACAATATTGGTCAACTCTAATGATGAATTTAATTCCGAAATTAATAAGATTAAAATAAAAAAAATTAAAATAGATTAATCTTGCATTGATAAAGGCTTCGATTTTTCAATTGTAATATATATATATATATATATATATATATATATATATATATATATATATATATATATATATATATAATTTTCGATTAAAGTAACCATGTTTTTATCATTTCTGAAAATATAATTTTTTGACGGACTGTTTCGTTACCATTTAGACAGTCAACATACATATGTATCCTGTTTTTTTTTTCTATGAGTGTAACTCATCTGAAGAAAGGTAAAAAAAATGTGTTTTTTAGATATGGCATCTATCAAAATAAACTTACACTTTTATTCCTCGACGAGTTTCTTTACCTTTCCGCTGATGAATTACAGAAAAAAAACATGATATATAACTCTGTGTGTGTTGTCTAAGTGTTAACGAAACGTATATGTATTGATATATTTGATGTTAGATACATATTGTTTAAATTTCATAAAAATCGATTTATCTGAATTTTTAAAAAGGGCTTTCAACATCTGTTACCCCTGTCGCCGGGAAACTAAATAAAACAAAATATAGCCCACACAACGACCCCTTAGCCAAGCAAGTGTCTTCCAAACCTGTACATAAAATATACAGGGTGAGCCAAAAATAGGTGGACAGTAAAAAAATATTTGTTTGTCGAAGCGTAAGAGGCAGACTTCAAAGCTGTGTAAATCAAGAAAGAAAAACAACTTTGAACACTTGCGTCAATAAATAACATTTAAATTTCATTAATATAATTGATTTATTACATGTAATTGTACGTATAAGTGATCTCTAAAAAAATATTTTTTACTGTCCACCTACTTTTGGCTCACCCTGTATGAACATTTACACATAAGTAACTCAATATAAATAAAATGATTGTGTATTTGGTTCAGTATTTACGTCAACAGTTCTCAATATATGATTACGGCTTCGTAGTAGACCTCGGAATTTTTTAGATGAGGATTTTAAGTTCGATAATTTCGATTATTCGGACTACTATTCTCATTTTTGTTCGTATTTTCACGATGGTTAACATGGGTCCGTTGCGTAACTGTAAAAAGCATTGATTAATCATGGGTTGTAAGTGACACTATTCTAAAAGTTTAAGGTTCAATCCTTACTACAGGTGATAATAACTAAGAATAACATAACAATCTACCCTTCTACTAGTCTTTAATAACACAAAAAAATGGAACAACCATGAAAAAAGATGCTCCTTAAGAATGTCGGTGGTTACATCGGTCGAAACGTTTTGAAATTATCACTCAAAGTGAAAATATTTGTCTAAATAATCAAGGTAATACATGTTAGTATGAAATAACTTATGGCAAGAAAGCTACAAATATATGTATTTCACTTGTAGTTCTTTAGCTGTATAAACCCATTTGATGAAAGACACGTTGTTTTGTAGTGTGCTTTCTATAAGTATATATGTATAAACATATTCGATTAAATTAAACAATAATTGATTTATGTTGGTTATTACTGTATAGATACCATGCAATCAATAAGAAAGAAACTCACAAAAATTCAAAATAATAACAAGAATGATATGGTAGCAATGCTATTGATATTTACAATAATATCAACTTATGTATAATAACAGATAATTTCATATCAATGGATAAATGTGTATCATTAAATGTCATATACAAAGCAATAGTAAACAATAATATCAACAATGTACATATGTTGCATTACCCGTTCTTTCGGGGTACCCGGTAAGATCCAATAAGAATAACAAAGAACAGAATGTATATGGAAAAACTTTGGTTTTCTTTATTTCCCATCATCGGATGGTTTACGCCGGCTACGCACACACATATAAAAAAATATTTTCACATACTTTTCTCTCATGAAAGTATTTTTCTTGGTTTCCGCAAGAAACTCGTTCATATATACATCCGATTGGAAAGCAATTTGCTCTGCATTGTCTATCCGAGCGTGAACTGAAGCAATTGTTCACCAAACACTTCCAATTGTCTGTTTGATGAAATACAAGTCAGGGGATTCATTCACTGTACCAACTTGCTGATCGGTCGCATTTTTAGTCAGCGGACACGAAAGCGTAATAGCAACACGGGCTTGGGTTACATAGCCAATAAAGCTTAATCGGTACCATAAACTTCGGTAAACTCCCATTCTTCCAGTACTTCGATACTCCGATCACCAAGCGCTCCGGCTCTTTGCGTTTCTGAAACCGCCACCTTTCAGGTCTCGCTTGCACTGCGGAACCTTCTCCTTTTTAACAGTTATCAAGTCGCTTTCTTTCTTTCTTTCTCGACGTCCCACCCATAATGGACTCGTCCACGATTCATATGTGTTACTCTTAATAATCTTACACATCACGTGTACATAGGGGCAACATAAAATAGTTTGAAGTGTAGGTATAAGCACCACTCGATTATATTTAGAAGTAGAAAATACTGAAATAAAACCCAATAGTCTGAAAATATTAAAAAAACGAAAAGATAAAAACATAAGTTGTAACATTAATAGTAAAAGCGGTACCTCTTTGTAACATAAATAGAAATTGTAAATTATGTTTACAGCAAAATTTCAAATCATGATCTTCATACACCAAATTATCAGATTATATAAACAAAAAAGAATGTCTACATAGACAAATACTTGCGTTATTACTAAATATTCACGCCAATTTTGTTATTATTTCCGTAAATCTCAAATAATTTCCTTCAACCAACCAAAATTCATGTCAAAACGTAATCCTTTTCATTCTGTAGAAAATATACATAGTAAATGACCTAAATCAGAGATTAGAGCTGGGTTTTTTTGGTAATTAATGTAGTTTGATGTTGTGTGCTCACCTATGTAAGCTGGAAATTGCTGGGTATTTAAATGTTACCTAGTATGTTCTGTTTGGTTTAAATAGTTCGCTTCTTGTGGGTAGGTTAACCACAGTCATAAAGAAAATTAGTGGTTATTGAATCTAAGGCTTGAAGCTAATTTTTATCGCCTATGTATCCGTTATTAAGACGTGTTATCCCGAAAAATTTAACATATATATTAGGATTATTACAAGTAAGGCGTGGCGATTAAATTTGGATGCATGAAGTTTGAACTGTGAATGAAGAATATGTCACTACATGTTAACAAACTAACCATCCAGTTATATGGTAGGCAGTGTTGCTTTGTTGTGTGTTGTTTTTTATATTCCATACCACATCAAATTACACAAACTTCTTAAATGCATATCAGATAAAAGAAATCCTATAAACTTCTCTAACTAACTTAAATCAACTCTTAATAACACAAGTTATATTTACGGTTACAGGTGGCCGTGACCTATCTGATAGTGTGATACGTTATAGAAACATACACACAAAGAATTGTTCGGGCTCAAATGGAAAATAATGAAAAGTAAAAAGTGGTTATCTATTCTCGAACTTTCTTTTAGTAGTCAGATAAAATAGATAAAAAACACGCTTAAGAAACAACAATGACACAGAAGATTGTATGAGATATAAACATTATTGACGGGGTTCTAAAAAGGGCAGACACGACACAAACATTGGTTTACCAAAAACGATATTGGCGATAAAAAGGGGATAATGTTCAGGTTTGGGGGGGATAAGTTCTGAAGGAAATTTAGTACATTCAAATTGGAATGAAAATGAAAAATGTGTTGTAGAAGAATGAACAACGTCATTATGAATTAAACAGAGTTTACTTTTCCTGATTACATTATTTAGTTCTTTCAGCTTCCACTAATTGTCCCTTAAAATGATGAATACACTCTCTTATATTCAGTTACCGATGACTAACGTTCCCACAATCTGCGTATTTATATGCGTTCCCCCTACCCGTCTTTCTCCCTCTCTCTGTCTCTCTTTCTCTCTTTCCCTCGCTCACACACACGTTATATTCTACCTAGTTGTCACACTTACTGAAAGTCATACACATATAAATACAGAGAGCATTTAATCTTGGCTTATGATTTCTCTACCCCCATACGTACTTTCGAACACACACCAAACTATTTTTCTCGTTCCTCATTTCACTTGTATATCAAACCCAACCAATCTCTTTGTCACTCTCCATCTGTTTGCTATTCGAGTCTTTTCTCTCCGAACAAATGATACAAGCGGGATCTTTCTTTTTTTATACTCTGATGTCAAATTTAGAATTGCGTGATTACCCGGGCGTCACCCGATGCCCCTCGGTGCAGGGTCAAGCCGTTCATCAAGCGGTGAATTCAAGCAAAGACGAGTAACCAATCGTGCGGAGGGAAAGGCCGGTAATTAGGGGGGCGATGGGTCCGCCAGGGGTCGCTACTGGTTGAAATATGACAGTTTGTGTTCTTAATTATGGAATGCATTCGACATCGGATTACCAGATTCTAAGCCAATAGTCTGACGTCTGTATTTGAAGAAGGAGGAGTAGAGACAGAAAGGAAATGAATTTGGAGAAACGTTTCTTCGAAAGAAAGAAATGAATTCGCGATCAAATGAGTCAGCGAGATAAGATTCAGGGATGGAAAGACTCAAAAGCATCTAAAGAAGAAAGGAAAATGTCCAGACATATTATCTTGGGAAAGGAAAGAAAAAAAAATCCTCCACTCGGTAATAAAAAGCGATGTGTATATATTTGTAAATATATATCCGTTTCATCACACGAAACTCTGACCGACGAATAAAGAAAGGGGGGGGGGCTCAAATCCTTCCTTAAAATCAGAGGTGTTCTTTTCTTTTTTTCTTTCTGCTTTTTATGATGATTTATACGTTTTTTTTTTGTTTTACTTTTTCTTTATTTATAATTTTCAGTTTATCGCGATTTCTTTTCTTTTATTTCGGTACGTGTACAGGTTTTTACCCATAGTAAAACCGACGTTTCGTTAAGCGGTTCGGCATCTTCCGACTGTTTACACAAACAGCCGGAAGATGCCGAACCGTTTAACCGAAACATCGTGCAGCAGACAACAATTGTCAAATGAGTACATTATAAAATTCAATAAGTTAAAAAAATTGATTATAGCGATCATGAATTTCCGTATTTTATGACAGACAATTCAGTCTCCCGACGGACTTAACGACAATAGAAAATCTTCCGAATTTTGTAAAATGAAAAAATACTGTTTTATTTTTTAGCATAACCCCGAACCCTAAAAAGGGTTTTCTTTAAACCTTTACCCTAACGCTTAAAAAACATCCTAACCCTTAACTAACCCTAACTTAGTCGGTCTAGTTCAAAAGCTGTAACAGTACAACAAAATCCAAATAATTTATCGAAACAAAAAAAGTAATAATTAAACAGGTGGACCTATCGAGCGAAGAATGGACCCCGAAGCAATTGAAAAAATCTAGAGCTAGGCCAAAAAACCCGATGGACCACGCCTAACCAGGGATAAAAACAAGGTGGAAATAAACCAGGAAAGGGGTTCCTCCACCAGGAGTTAAATAATTAAAAAAAAGAACCCTGATTATGGTGATGATATATATATATATATATATATATATATATACAGGGTGGGCAAAAATAAGGGTCCTATTTTTAAAAATTGATAACTTTTTTATTTATTGATTTTTTTTTTTTTTTTTTTTTAGAATAAGTAAAGGACCCCTTCCGAAGCAAGCATGAGCCGTATTAGCCTTAAGGAACGTACTCTCATTTAGAAAACATTATTTTTGCTTAAAAAACTCAAAACAGTGTAAAAAACAATACTTTAGTTTTTGTAAGTTTTAAGAAGTGTTTTTCGGCTAAAATTTGTTTTGTTTATTTCAAAAAATCTCGGAAGGGTCAGTCTACACACACATAAAGTTTGGTGAGTTTAACTTTTATTTTGTGGAAGTTATTCAAATTCAAGTTATTCAAATTTAAAGATAGGACCCTTATTTTGGCCTACCCTGTATATATATATATATATATATATATATATATATATATATATATATATATATATATATATATTAATTATATATATATATATATATATATATATATATATATATATATATATATATATATATATATATATATATATATAATTCCCGAAACAGTTTGTCATGGTAAACAACTGATGATCCCTTGAAATAGTGTTAGAAACTAACTAATATAATAACTGTAAAAAATAAATTGACTTACATGAGTGATTTTCCACTGGAAGACTTGAGACTTTAAGTTTTTTGTTTTTGTTTTTGTTCTGTTTTTTTTTATATAGTTTTAATGGTTGAGAAACTTCCGAGACTATATATATATATATATATATATATATTAGCCTGAAGCTTGAGGATTCCCCCCGGTGATGAAACGCGGAAGCCTCTGCGTAGCTTAGTTGCAATAAATATATTTTCATAGCTTACTACCAAGCTCTACTTACGTATTGAGCACTGTTGAAGTACATATGGAAAATGTATACATATAAAATTATATCTCCTCATAAAATTTTATGTGGATACATGAAATAGGAAAAGGAGTATTTTCCTTTCATTTCGTATTAATTCCTATTTCATTCATGTAAATTATTTCAATTTCCTCGTGTAAAACAACATTTCTTACAGCTGTTTCGATTATATCTTCTTCGTCAAAAAAATAAATTTATTTTCAATTAAATTTACCATATGGTGACTGTTTATCCTTGCTTTAAATGGTGTTTGTTTGTTTATTTATTTTTAGTTTGATAGCGTCGCCTCGTTTTGATTTTAATTCGGCATCTTCCGGCTGTTTACGTAAACAACCAGAAGATGCCGACTAAGAGGTCATTTTTTTTTCATTTTTAGGCCTAAGCTCCCAATAATCTAAAGAAAAAAATTAAATGGAGAAAATATTACAAAACAAAGTAAAAGATGTTTTTCTTTAGGTTATCAGAAATGACTTGATTATAGTTTTTCAATTCGCGATAGTTCATTCCTATCCTATTGACATCATAAAAACGAAGATAGAAGACTTGCATTGTAAAGCGAATAGTAAGTCATGCTTAACCCACCATCTGAAATGAGTCCGAAAAGAAATGTTCTACTCTAAATAAAAAAAGGCATCAGTAGATTCTTCTTTAAGTCATCAGAAATCATAATAATAATTTACACATGAAAGATAAAATTACTGACGTAATTTTGTGATTTTATGTGAATACTAGTGCGAACATTGGCGATGCATATTTAACCGTCATTTTCTCATGGGAGTGTACACTAGTAGTAAACATTGAAGGAATTGAATGAAGAAAACTAACAGTATAAGAATAAAAGAACACGCCAACACACAAGCACATTTGTAAAGAAAACGCAAATTTAAATATAATATCGGAAAGAAAGATACAGCTCTAAGTATTAAATCTCTGGTACTTCTCTAATGTTGGCAACATTAGAATTAAGTCGGCAATGCGTATAGCTGAACTTAAACCATAAATTAACGGCAGATCAAATCTCAAGCAATGAATTAACAGAAGATTAAAACTCAACACGGAATTCTTCAATTGACACACCCATGCATAACTTTTATGCTCAAATTGAAACAAAATATGTTTATCAGTTTCACACCTATGACCACATTCTCACAATTATCTGAACAACAAGAGTAAAATTCGGCCTCTCCATTTAAGGGCATGTTGAATGACGAATGCAATTATCTAGTATGCAAACAAACCAAAAAATCTAAATTTTGATTTTCATTCTGAGGAAAATGTTAATTTCTAAATATTGGTTATCATTCTTCTTCTGTGCGTGTCTTTTAAGCGTGTGGTCATGCAATAGTTTCACACTTTTTTTACGCAGTCCTTTGCATTATTGTTGTACGCTGCAAGATATTTTATGCTGCATCAGTTGGACAGTAGAAGGCAATCAACGCAGTGTTACATCGTAGCACCTCCTTTTCACATTCGCAGATGGTTGGGTCAGTTCGGAGATGGTCTTGATCACTGATCATCAGCCTTTAGTGATCACTGCTCGGCTGGAAACTTCCCGTTTCACATCTGAAAGAGCAATACCAGTTAGGAAATGCAGGTTGTTCAGATGAGTACGTGTCAGTCAGCCAGTGGTCAAACGACAGGTGTTGTTCAATCCTGAGTCTCGTGGTTATTCAAAAATGTAAGAAAATTGAAATAAACACGTGTTGCAGCGCACACAGTATCACCCATGCTACAATATTGTATTATCGTTAGTGCTTTTCTAACTTAAATGTATTTTATCTACTCACACGTTATATCGATGAAAATTGTAAAAATATATAAAGATGTAAAAATATAAAAATAAGACATTGTGACATCCGCTAATACAAAAATATTCTTCTAAAACAGTATATGTTACTAGCTGGTTTCCTATGCAAAGAGTTAATACAGTGAAGGAATAGTGCATCGCAAAACCAGACACACAAATGAATATAGACATGTTTAGTCTCCCCCTAACAACAAAATAGAAACAGGCATGACCGTCTGTTTTATCTTACATTCTTTCAGAATCTATAGTCCACAATATCTGGACGAAGAATTCAAATGAATCACAAATTCACTGAAAACATTGCAATACGCCACATATTTCATATCAAATGCCTTTGCTTCTAAAATATTTCCCCAAAACAATAAGCAAAATGGCATACACCGGAAATTCTCTCATAAACAGACATCTTCCTATACCTAGACATGCTAATAATACAATAATTTGCAACACACGATATCAACTAGGAATTCCGATAATACCAACAACATCACAAACTATAAACAAACATTAAATACAAAAAAAAACATTTTAAAAAAACTTATAATACAGGTATACATACTATTCAATGCAGTAATTGTCATCAGATATATGTAGGGGAAACTTGGTGAACATAAAAGAGATATAAAATATAACAATTCTCTGAACGCATCTATCACCCATGCATTAAAACACGATCATTCTTTTAACTTTGGACTCTTTAAATTTATTTTAAATAAATCACGGCGAAGAATTCTTGACTCAGCATTTATTATAAACGCTAACACAATTAAACAACGTAACGTATTCGACAATTTAACTCCTTTTATCAGCAAACGTTTTCTATCCGAACTTGAACTTAGATCCAAACTAGCTATTTTACATTATATCCCTAATTTAACTTTACACATAATATCGACACTAAAATAAATAAATAACAAAAATAAATCAAAAGAAATAAATAGAACTATGCATTTCATAAACATTTTACACATTTCAAATTCTAACGGCTATGTTTTGTTCGAAAAAAGAACAAAACCATTCCTTTCCCATTATATGTCGCACCACTTGTTTTAAAACCCTAAAGACTATTTCTTCACATCAATTATCCCAAGTAAGTCTTGCAATAAATAATATTTTGGGATTGTCTTTCTATATATATATATATATATATATATATATATATATATATATATATATATATATTAATATATCACTTTCCTGTCTTTTGTTTTTAACTTAATTCACCCCAAACAAGGTAAGTTGGCATGTAGTAGTAAGGGGCTACTGAGAATTAGGGTGAAAGTTTAATGGGTCATCTTTAATTTGAGACTGTGCAGTGTGATGCTCGTTCACATAAGTTTTACTTTTCTGCATGTCGGTACAGTCGGCTAAAAAAGGGAGCAGGGAGGGAGTTCCTACGGTCGGCATACCAAGTAAATAAGTTATTGAAGTAGAAGGCTTTTCGGCATCTGGGGATATCCACACTGAATGTATAGGATTTATCTGATTGTCGGGTTTATCAAAAATGTGTGAAGAGATTGAGGATTGTAGATTTGTTTCACTTAATCCTAATATATCCGGGGAGTTTACTAGGAAAAAGGTGTGTACGTCATCAATCTTGGTTCTAAGCCACCGGATATTTGTGAATGCTAGCCCCAAGGGCGGAGACAAAGATGTATTTTGGTGGATGTCTAGTTTAGGTTTTTTTACATTTTCTTTCTGCTGTACTTTTGCTTTTAGATAGAGTGGGGATAGCAAAATAAGTGTTTGTCTGGTTCCAATAAGTTCACTTAAACACTCCATTAGTCGAGACTCGATCCATGTGGGTTCGGAAAAGCCCACCGAAGATAACTGTCGCCTACCTTTCCTTTCGCAACATTGTACGTACATTTACCCACGAAATTATAAAACTGTTGATAGAGCAACCGCAGTTAGCGTTACCTAAGAGTTAGGAATGCTGTACTACCAGTCGGAAACAGCAGCCAAAACAAGCTGTTTAACCGATACCATCAATCTGTCGGCACAAGAGCGACTCAGAAGAGTCATGTGAGACTTAGTGACAAATGTTTTTCTCTAAATTGCTCATATAGAGAGAAATAGAGGTGGCGTTCATTGTCTTAGTAAGCGAATAAGGCCAAGCACTGGGTGTTTGAGGTTTTCTCTGTGCTTATACCTCTACATCTATTAATAATGGAGTTTATGTATATGTCTGTCTGAAGCCGAAACTCCAGTATGACTATTTTACTGAAACTAATCTTTTTGAAATTATTTATATACTGTCATTAAAAGTCGTTCAGACACTAGATGGGTTTTGCCATTTACATAAGTCATTCCTTTAAACCTTCAATTAAATTCATATTTTCAAATATACACTTATAACTGCTATTATCAAATTTACATATGTATTTACAATATTTTCAGATAAAGTTATATTAATAAAAATTATTCATACAATTAATTAAAGCCATTTTCTTCATAACCGGCGTGTTTTCTTAACCATTTCAATGGCGAGTACCGTTAAAATTGCAAAGTCATTGGCTGTTTAATCAGTGGTGTCCTCCCTCCCTCTGGTAATTAAATATGGCGATCTGATTAAAAGCGGGCGTTAATATGGCACATTAAATATGTAAACAACAACGCTTGGATTCACCGTGCTCAGTTTTCCATTTTTAAAACCGTCGTAAGTTTGTTTATTTTCTTAATCTTATTAGCCATTATGTTTTAAAACACAAATTCAGGTAATCAAATTGTTTAATTAAAATAATAATGGAAAAAACGCGCGCACACACACACACACATACATTATAACAAAATTAGTTTTCCACTTTAGGACCCGCGCTAACTTCTATCCCGTCGTCAGTGTTTGTTTTTTAAATTGTTGATTTTAATTTACGAACACTTTTTTCCGCTTTGAAAAACATAAATTATTACTTGATTTGTCGCAAAACTATTGGATGTAAATAAATACGAGCAGACGATACTTGGGGGGTGGGGGGTAGCCGCTGGCATTCACCGTGTTTATTTTTACATTTTTAAAACCGTTCTGAATTTGTTTATTTTCTTATTAGACATTATGTTTCAAAACACAAATTTATTAAATCAAATTGTTTAATTTAAATAATAATTGATTTAAAAATTAATATATCAAAACACGCGCACACACACATACACACATACACAAACACACACACACTATAACGAATTCAGTTCAGGTAAACTTTTTATTTCCGAGAATTAAAAAACTATTCGTGTTTACTGTTGTTGATTTCTTAATACTTTCATATCCAATATTGTCATTTTTTCACGACCTCAACTGAATTTGTGATTCCATTCTTTTTTTTAATGAATAAATTAAAAAAAAAGATGTTATTTTTTTTCTTTAATGTCAACAAAATAAACTAACACATTGTACTGAAAAACTATACAACTGATTGTAGAATCAAATTGTTTAATTAAAAAAAGGTCATTAAACAAACACACACACACTGTGTTCACTGTATTTGTATTTTTTGGTGCTTTTTCATTTTTAGGACCCACGCTAACTTTGACCCCGTCGTTACAGTTAGGGTCAAGGTTAGAGTTAGGGTTAGGTTTTTTTCCACCTTTTTAATTAAAAATATTTATATGTATGGGGGGGGGGATAAAAAAATTGGGGGACGACGGTCAAAAACTTTTTTTTTCTTTTCTTAACTAAAAAATATTTCTATGAATGCTAATATAAAAAAATTGAGGGGGTACAAAACATTTTTTTCTTTCTTTTTAAACTAAATACCTTTCTATTTATGGGCGAGGGTACAACAAAAATCGGGGTAGGGTCGAATTTTTATTTCTTTATTTTCAACTAAAAATATTCTTGATCATAAACACAGAAAATCAATGACTAACCACCACAGAAATATGACTGGGGCTTCATCGGTTTACGCGTGAGCGTTCATTTCGGACGCGGCAGCCTAGCAAAAATATGCGACCGGAGGGAGCATATATTTGCTAGTATGAATAATAGACAAGGAAAGAGTGCAATGACCGGCCGATAAGGCAGAGCTTATCTACTCCTAAAGCAATTTTAGTTTGCAAGTTGTCAATCAAGGCTAAGGAGACCCTCTCCTTCAGCGATCTTCTTAAATATCGTAAGTTGTCAGTAGCATTGTTTTTATATCATAGTTTTCCTTCTCCTTTATCCTATTTTGTCCTCCCTCTCCATCCTACACAATAGTGCGCCCTTGATATTTATCCCCTTCCCACCTGCTTTGATAACCGCCTATCTCACTTCAAAAACTAGACACACGCTCCCTCCTCCTCCCTAACGGTTTTAATAACTCCGACCTCTACCAATTTCCCCCCACACATTTTCCATAGTTAACTTTAGTTCCTCTACTCTAATCGTCTATTTTAGCTCATGATTTATCTTTAAATAAGCGGCTTTTGTTGCTTTATTTTTTCTACTGCTACTTTACGTCACAAACGGACACAACTTTTTTTTAAAATATTTGTACTTGTGTATGTTTTCTTCAAACCAATTACCCCAGAAACTATTGAAACAAAGAAATAATGACGAAATGTTGATGAATATATAAATAATATTTTCGGTTTTTCTTTTTTCATTTTCCATTACGTTGGAATATTATTACCATTGTTTATCATATATATATAAAAAACAATTAATATTATTTATTTAAAATTACTTTCGTTGCCAGTAAAACACTTTTTTTATTTAAATAATTTTGTAATCTCTATTTTTAATTTAATTAATTACTTTTATTTTATTTTTTTATCTATTGGTTTTAACTTTTCATCGATTAGCTTCGCCGTCTTCTTCTGATCGGTGAGTTTCGTTTCAATGATTGAAAATAGTGAACCGGAATTAAATTGCGAAGCGTTAGCGAGCGGGCGAAGTAATCTAGTGCTTTAATAAAGCCCGAGAAAAATTTCATTGTCTAGAATTCCGTCTAAAAGTAATTTATAAAACTGGACTCAAAAATTGAATGCATATTAGTAACAATAGTTCATGTCAATTCTTTGGCTCTAAAAGTAAAATCTATAATGAGAAAATAATCAAACAGCGAAATAGGAAGTGAGTGAACGAGAGAGAGAGAGAGGGAGAGAGAGAGGGGGGGAGAGAGAGAAATAGATAGGGGGAGTACAAGAGGGAGAGAGATGGAGAGAAGGCGAAATGAAGAGAAATAGTAAGAAAATCAATTAATGTGAAATAGGTGGCTTCTGAACCGTTGACTTTAAACTAAAATATCTAATTAATTTTAGTCTCGACTTCTAAGTATAGATCGGGTAAATTTCATTGATTTTAATAGCATCGACACGCACATGCACTCGCATACACACAGAAGCATATATACGTAAATGTATATAGCTATGTAGGTATAGAGTGATAAAAACAGGGCAGACAGAGATATATTTACTATACAAGAGTATACATACTACATGTATATACTACCACATATTTTCACACACGCACACTCTAACATAATCACTCCTACAAGCATACACATATATCTCCAGTTTGTCTGACTGTCTATCTGTATGTATGTCTGTCTGCATGCTTCTCTTTCACCTACAGTCCCTCTTTATTACTCTTTATATATATATATATATATATATATATATATATATATATATATATATATATAATATAACATTATGTTAAATATGTTTTACCTACGTACGACGTAGTTTCAACTTATGGCTCTCATCAGCGAATCAATAGCATGCTAGCAAACCCATCTACTGTATATATATATATATATATATATATATATATATATATATATATTTATTTATTCTGGTACAGAAAAATTAGTACAACATTCGTACCGTCGGTTTCAAGCACGGAAGGTCTTACCCATCCGGCTCTCTTCAGCTTCTGTTGTCATCTGTTTTGGAAATGTGAGGTCACATGACACTCTTGTTGGGACGCGTTATTTGCTCAGTGTGTTGTGTGTGTTTGTTTAAATTTGAATTTAGTGTAATAAGACCGTTGAGATTTAAAACACGGGAGAAGAAAGAGAATTCAAGATTTAAGGGGATAAAAAGGGAATAAAAAAGGGGGGTAAAAAATAAAAAAATATATATATGAAAAAATATATATAAATAAATAAGGGTAAGACCTTCCATGCTTGAAACCGACGGTACGAATGT
Organism: Sepiola atlantica; assembly: GCA_963556195.1. Classification (NCBI taxonomy): domain Eukaryota; kingdom Metazoa; phylum Mollusca; class Cephalopoda; order Sepiida; family Sepiolidae; genus Sepiola; species Sepiola atlantica. Next base: position 20,535,068 of record OY744524.1, on the reverse strand, counting down.
TGTACTAATTTTTCTGTACCAGAATAAATAAATATTATGCTCTTAATTTTTAACTTTGATTCTTAATTAATCGAGCACTCTGCTGGGATTTTTCCTACCATTCTACAAAGAATTTACTCAGCCCCTACCAGGAATTACAGTTAAACCCTGTTAGCCTCGTAGTCGAGCACTCTCGGGAAAATTACCAACACCACGGAAAAAACTAATTAACAGGGATTACCACCTATACCCTGGGAAATGGAACTATACACTCTCGGATATTCTACCAAAAATATCCCAACCCCCAAAAAACAAACATATACCAGGATACTCCTGACAAAAATAGTGGACGTCATAGGAAGAATGAGGTGGAAAGTGTTGAATACAGAACAGAGGCAAACGGAAAAAAACTACTACGGCTTAAAATCTGGTAAATACCCGCCAAAAGTAGAGGCCTTAGACAATTTCGAAAAAGATCTACTCAACATTACTCACAACCTAGTTTTTACAAACAAGCAAAATCCATTTCAGAAGACACTTACCGCCGACATAAAAAAACTTAAAAGAGAAAATAACGCACTTGTATTCTCCGACAAAACTAAAAATATTTATAAAATGACTAAAAAGGAAAAAACAGACCTAACAATTAACTCCATTACCGATAAATATCAATTAGCCAAGGCAGATACATATACATCTATTAATAATGATACTACTGAAATAGCTACTAGACTAGGCGTCGAATATAGAATTAATTATTTAGATAAGAGGAAGGCCTTTGTTACTTTAAAAGACCACAAAGAAAACTTCACAAATAAACCCTCATGCAGACTTATCAACCCAGCTAAAAGCGAACTAGGACTAGCAAGCAAATCCATTGTTAAAAATATAGTTAATAAAATTAAGGAAAAAATAAACCTAAGTCTGTGGGGCAATACTAACTCAGTCCTAAATTGGTTCCATAACATACAAGATAAACACAGATGCAAATTCACACAATTAGATATAGTAGACTTCTACCCATCCATTACAAAAGACACCCTAGATAAGGCCTTAACATTTGCACTTTCACACACAAACATCAGTCAACTAGAAAGGGACACAATACTGCAAGCAAGACAAACCCTTCTCTTCTTCGAGGGAAGGGCTTGGGTTAAAAAATCAAACCCAGAGGACCCATTTGATGTTGCAATGGGGGCCTACGACAGTGCAGACATCTGTGACTTAGTCGGCTTGCTTATATTAAATACACTCCAAAATAAATTTCCAGACCATTTCTTTGGTCTCTATAGAGATGACGGACTTTGTCTGTCACGCAACCACAACGGAAACACATTAGATAGATTTAGAAAAGAATTAACAAACACCTTCCATAATCTCGGCTTCAAAATTACCATTAAAACAAATTTAGACCAAGTAAACTTCCTAGATACCACACTAAACCTTAAAAACAATACACACAAACCTTTCCACAAACCCAATGAAACACTCCAATACATACACAAGGGATCCTGCCACCCCCCCACCATCTTTAAAAATTTAATCAATAATATTAGCCAAAGAATCTCAAACCTCTCATCCAGTCCCGAAATTTTCAACCAAGCAGCACTATATTACAACAAAGCGCTCCGCGACAGCGGGTTCAGAGAAGAAATCTCATACACCCCCAACCGAGACCAACCACGGGGGACCCGCAATAGAAGGAGATCGGTGATCTGGTTTTCCCCACCCTATTCGACCAATACCAAAACAAAGGTAGGCCAACTTTTCCTCAAGTTGCTCGACAAACACTTCCCACCCACAAATGAATTACACAAACTTTTTAACAGAAATTCTGTTAAGGTCAGCTATTCCACTGCCCCTTCAATAAGAAAAATTATCTCTGCAGAACCCAAAACAATTACAAACGCAGGCTGCTCATGCCAAGACAAAAACAACTGCCCCCTGGAGGGAAATTGCAAAATCAATTCAATCATTTATGAAGCAACCGTCACAGACCAGAATACCAGTAATGCAGAAAAATATATTGGGATGACGAAGGGAAACTTCAAACAAAGGCTATATGCACACAGAAACTCCTTCAGATACAAAAACAAGGCTAATACGGCACTCGCAACCCGAATATGGCAGCTTAAAGAAGAAAACACACCCTTCACCATCAAATGGAAAATAATTGAGAGAAAACCATCCTTCTCTCCAGCCATAAACAGATGTCCTCTATGTGACGCTGAAAAATACCACATTTCAAAAGCCATCATCGATCCGAATACAGCCTGTTTAAATGTCCGCGATGAAATATTCAGGGGATGTGTCCACAAGAGACAAGCATTGCTTATAAACTGGTCTGACCGATTCACATAATGTCTAACTACCCCCCTCTACTAATATAAACACAATAAAAACGAACAAATACCTCATCAACCTATATCCACTTAAACTTCAAGAGCAAAAACTCCGACCTTCACAAAAATACAAAAATATTTAATTTAATTATCAGTCACTAGACTACTCTACAAATCCATTGAAACAAACTATATCCACATAAATTCCAAGAGCAAAAACTTCGACTTTCACCAAAATGCAAAAATATTTAATTTTTATCAACCACTAGATTAATCTACAAACCCATTTTAACAAACTCAAATATTTCATATTTCCATCTTAGTTACCTCCCTTAGTTCCGAATTTCTTCATTAAAATCACTCCATTCTGGGGAAAAGATTCTTACACATCAACGGTTTTTTAGGACGCATACCTTCAAAAATATAACGGCTAATGATACAAATTCATAATTTGGCTCACGGGAATTTCAGAGAAACCCTTTCTTTATTTTTATTATTTTTGTTTTTAATCTTTAATTTTTAATTTTTAATTTTTAATTTTATTTTTTATTATCATTATTATTATTATTTTTAAACTTTAAATTTATTTTTAATTTATTTTTATTTATATATTTATATTTATATTTTTATTCTTTCTATTTTTATTCTTTCTTTCTCTCTCGCTCTTTTTTATTCTCTACATTTTATTCTCTCTATATATATATATATTTTTTAACCCCCTTTCTTTTTATACCTTTTTATACTCTTTTCCTTTTTATTCTTTTATTCTTAGTATTGAAATGTTTTTATATATATATATGTTTTTTTATATTTATTTATTTATATATATATATATATTTTTTCATATATATATTTTTTTATTTTTTACCCCCCTTTTTTATTCCCTTTTTATCCCCTTAAATCTTGAATTCTCTTTCTTCTCCCGTGTTTTAAATCTCAACGGTCTTATTACACTAAATTCAAATTTAAACAAACACACACAACACACTGAGCAAATAACGCGTCCCAACAAGAGTGTCATGTGACCTCACATTTCCAAAACAGATGACAACAGAAGCTGAAGAGAGCCGGATGGGTAAGACCTTCCGTGCTTGAAACCGACGGTACGAATGTTGTACTAATTTTTCTGTACCAGAATAAATAAATATTATGCTCTTAATTTTTAACTTTGATTCTTAATTAATCGAGCACTCTGCTGGGATTTTTCCTACCATTCTACAAAGAATTTATATATATATGTATATATATTTATGATAGAAAATGGTAGTTTGCTTGAAGCATTGCTGGGAATAGTAGTAGTATGTGTTTTTTTAAATGATGAGGGCAATACAAAGTCCAAAGAAGGATGTAAGCTGGAAGGAACAAAAATAATGAATCGAAATCGAAATGGGACTTACTATTCATTTATTTTCTTAAAATCTTACATAACAGCAAGTGTGGTGTTAGCTGTGTGTGTGTAGTCCGGATAATTATTAAAAATCATTTATTTAATATTTCGGGAAAAAAAAAATATAAGTATACTCCAAAAGTAATTTCATTTTTTTTAGAATGTGTTTAAATAAACAAAATATTATCAAATATTTCTGACAAATTTGATCTCCACGACACTCAGCATCTAAATAAACAACGCGAAAACTCAGTCACAGCGTTATCAGCTCAATACGAGTAAAAGTTGTGTATTCCTCTTTAATGCAACTTTTAAGGCTTCTCAATTGCTGGTAGCGAAATACCTTGGCATTTAACATGATCTGAAACCATTACTTTACTGGTGTGTCGTCGGGGATGAGAGGGGCAGCGTCGGCCAATATCTTCTAAATACTCTCAAGTCCGCATCATCTTCTCCAAATGATGTTTTCAAAAGCCGAATTAAATTATTAGATTTCAACTTCCTATACTGCAACTGTTGCACATTAAAATAACTTAGTAATTCTTAGGCATAAAAAAGAGTGTTCTTTCACGTTGGGACATAATATATATATATATATATATATATATATATATATATATATATATATATATATATATGTATATATGTATATATATATATATGATTATTTTTATTTGCGAAGACATGTACAACATCTGCGACACTAGCATGTCGATGTTATCGATCAACAGCTATTATAAACTGATATCTCACCAGGCAGTGTTAGAATCCGATCTTAACCTCAGATCATATTTTCTAAATATGATCTGAGGTTAAAATCGGATTCTAACTCTGCCTGATGAGATCTCAGTTCATAATAGATGTTGATCGATAACATCGATATACCCCTGTCGCATATTTTGGGCATGTCTGTGTGAATTAAAATAATCATATATAAAAGGTCTATTTGATATTGAGCATTTTTATAAAACCGGTTGAATTTTTTTTTTACTACCCCGTGGATGTTTTACCTGGATGTTATATATATATATATATATATATATATATATATATATATATTATTATTATTATTATTATTATTATTACATTCTGGCTAACGAGTCGTGACACTGTTACTGACATCCTTACATGTGTGTCACCTTACTTAGACATACATAGATCTTAATTATATTTCTTTAACGTGGTTGGTTTTGTGGCCGCATTGTTTTAAGCTTTGAGACAAAAGTTAAAATATTTATTTGGGTCTCAATGTTTTTAATCGTATGACTGATATTGCAATCACCCTCCACACTGGTGATTCCCTGTAAAAAAAAACTAAGCATATGTGTCTGTAGATAAAAAATTAATAATATTTATCGTAAATATATATATATATATATATATATATATATATATATATATATATATATATACATGTATGTATGTATATATAAATATATATATATATGTGTATATAAAAATATATATATATGTATATATAAATATATATTGTTAAATATAATATTTATGCATCCTTATTACGTATGTTGACCATTCGTTTTCAAAATTTGTACGAATTTTCGCAAATCAGACTATAAGATAAAAAAAATATTTCCAACATTGATGTTCTTTAGACTTTTAGAAGAATCAAAAGAAGTATTCTTGAAGTAACGATGTTTCTCTAACTTTACCATACATTAAATATATTGGAATCAAGCCACTTTCATAGGCTTTTCATAAAATACCATTCTTAAACCAATCAATATTGTTCATGTTTCTTACAAGGCTACAATATATAAGTTAACTTTGAATACATATTCGGTTTACACATAGCATACTATTACAGTTTTTCCAAGAATAATACACTTTCTTATATATGCATGTGGTAAGAAAAACATAATTCTTTTAAAGAAATAACTATTTAATCTTCTTAAAGCTAATGCCAATGGTGAGTCAAGATTATATTAATTTCTTAAAATCTCCTACACTTTAGAAAAATTTTAAACATATTGAATTCTTGCAACAAATACTTTCAAGCTCTTAAATCCAATCATATCGCTTGATATTGAAAATAAATGTTAATCGAAAAGATGTAATCTTGTATAATCTCATTTATCCTAAAGGCATATTTTTATGCAAGCGGCTTACAAAATATAATTCAAAATATAAACCTTACAGTTTTTTCATGACTTGTTACATTCGGTTTTGCATTTCCTGATTACATTTTTCATTTAAATAAATATTCGATTAGTAATAATCACCATGAAAAATAATTCAATGTGTAATTGATGACTCGCATGGTGTTTGTCCTTTAGTTTTTAACTTGTTATGGCTCTCCTTTCTACATACTCAAGATCATATATCATCGCTGGCAATACATATGTTTTTGATGATCACAGCTTTCATAAATATACTATAAATTTAAAATGAGAACTAGCCTTTTTTATAAGTGGGCCATCTTAGAGGTATATTATTAAGCTTGGTTATCTATGAAAATACACACAGAGTACAACATTGACTCGGCGGTCTAGTGGGGGTATATTTTCTCGCCTCTACAGCCTCTTTTGCAGAGTAGAGATGTGCCTAGCTTCTCTCTACTGTTTCGGTATGTCCATAGTAGGTGCTCGACTGACTGTCCATCCCCAGTACAGCTCTATAAATCATTCATAGCAAGAACTCATTTAGCTAAAACCACAGCAAAGAACCCCTTCTCTCTATTTAACCTTACTAAAAACTTAAAACTTCCCCGAAAAAAGTATATTCCTTAGAACATCTCATCCGTGGAACAAGATATCACGAGTTTATTTTCCAATCGACTCCACCATAGTTCTCTTGCAGTCTAATGTAAACAAATACTTGTTGTGCCCTCCTTTCAGATTATCAATTCCTCTGAATTAATCTTCTGCCAATCCCATCTATTTTTCTGTCTTCTCGTGGAAGTGATAGTCGTCTAACTGACAACCCAGGCCTTGCTATATGCTGACCAATTAGAAAAAAAGTGTAGTTCAATGCATCACCGTGACACATAGTAATGTTATCAATCGTTAGTCTCATATTTTCTTTTAATTCTATTAATTATATTAGTATTTATTCATCTTACCTTAGAAGAACATTTTTTTAAAATTTTGTTTTGTTTCTTGTCCTCTTCTGTTATGTCAGAACGAAAAAAAAAACAATCGCAATCGCTCTCTACATTCCAAAATAGGCATAGCATTTTGTAAAGCTAGTATTTATTACTATAATAATTATTAAATTACGCGAAATAATGTTTTCAATACTAATTATCGTGTTCCTAACCTAAACATGTTTGAATACAATATGGTAAAATATGACTTGTATATTTATTTGGAAAAATGAACAATACATAAAACAATTTACAAAACTTATTTATATACAATATTTCTAGTGCCGGTAGTTTCTCTACCGAAAATAATCCAGAAGATTGCGTCTAATAAATAAAAGCGGTTTCGAGTCGGTCCGTCCGTCAGACTTTTTTCTTGATTTGATCGATCGACTAATTCCGATTTCGACGAATAAACCTTACTTTGTAAATGCTTTAGATTAAATTAAATGTGGCTCCAAAGATTCGGGAGGTCGTTGCTTTTGATGTAAACGTGACACACAAAATAACACACGCGCTATCGTATTAATATGTGTCTTCTCAGTCGTCTCCCCCCTACCCCCCCCCCTTCGATGTAGAGAAAAAAAATCTTAGACGTTTGTTGGGATCGAACTATAAACCAGATAGGCCGACGTCAAAAACCGACATCAAAATCCTACGTCGCTTACTATGCACCAAAGGGCTATACTTACGAAAATAAGGTGACTTTAATGCTTTTCGAAATTTAGGTGCGGCACGCATGCGCAGAGCTTTTGATGTAAGCGTGACACAGAACACACACACTATCGTATTAATATATAGAAGATTTCCTTTGAATAACAAGAAATGGTATTTTATTATAGCTGATTTCGCATCCTTTCCAGTAGAGGTTTGGGTGATGCTCTATTCTCCTCGACCTTTTCATCCTCTTAGAAAATGTAATACCATTAATCTTTATTTACTAGTAAGGTTTGTGTCTGTACCATTTCTCTGCATGTTTTACGTAAAGTCGTTTGCACATTTCCCAGTTGACTATTTACCCAACCCCGCATATCTATCTTTTCTATTCGTTTTGGGTTGACGTGCTCTATTTACATAGGATGTAGATTATCCTTTCATTTCTTTGTTAATAGAGTCTACATGTATTGCTTTGCTGGGTCTTGTCTTTCTTCGTGTTTATGTAGTTTGGTCTAATAATATTGTTTTGTATAGCTGTCAGTAGTGGGTCCGCTTTCTGGGCAACGGTCATTTCCCTGGGCATTCCCATAGGTTTTCGTATGAAATATATTTGGTATGTCTTTTTAATATCAATGTAACTGCTTCTTTATTTACCATTTTGCTTTACTCGCCATTCGGTTTCCCGTTTCGGTGCTTTATGTATTGTTATCATTGGCGTTTTTTTTTTCGGTGGCGATAATTACCCTCTCTGTATTTCAGGTTATGTATTTTTCTAATCCATTATCGAATTGTCAACGCAATTTTCAATATTACCAGTCCTTTTCATCTTTATGTTCTTTTTGCATTAAGTCAATCAGCAGCATCCTCCGAGGTTTGGCCTTGTTCATGGTGATCAGTCATCGGTACTAAGTTGTTCATTTGTTTAGTTTATGATGGGTCAAGAGTATCTTACCAGGGTGCATCCTAAGTATATATCGCTTTTATTAGAGTTCTACTATATAATTTACTATCAATTATCTTTATTCTTTATATCAAGCATTTTTTTTATAACCATCTCTTTCATATCAGATGACTTGATGGTGTCCACTTCTAGAATACCGAGATATTTATAGACAGGCGCTCATGAAGTGTTCTCGCTATCTTTCGATAATTGAATTCATCCAGTTTCAATCTGTTGTTGAAACAAATCATCGACTGTGGAACGTTGAACGTTGGGTATGAATCGCTTACAGGCTAGGAGGGAATTTTCCTTGTTCATATTAGATAGAAATCTAGTGTTAGGAGTCACGTGGTAATTACTGTATTTCGCCATCAATTTCTGCATTCCGTGAAGCTTGTGTAATGCGTATCGTCCATTATAAATGATCATACATTTCTATAAGACATGTACATGATGTATTTCATGACAACATTTCTTATTTTCCCCTCGCACACACGGTGATTTTGCAATCGACCTAATGAATCTGCTACGATTACTACGAACGGTATGCTGCATTTACTAAAAAAATGTCAGGTTTTTGAAAATGTATTTGTGTCTAGAATGTCCTTCCCTGTTGGCCAATGATTATACATCTTCATCTTGAGCTAGTGAAGCTTTACAAAGTTTGTAAACGAAAGATCAAGCGTCTTTTATACAGCGAAACGATCTAGATGTGATGGACTACTTATACACCCCCCACACAGTCGGTTGATACTTGTGCTAAGTTCTATTGTCAGTTGTCATTAGTTATAATGCTAATCTCTTACTTGTGAAAACGAATAGACGACGGATATAATATAAACATTAATGTTTCTCTACATCATGGCTATTGATGACAGACTGTAATAAACCGGCCGAACCCCAATCTCAGCTTCAAAGATGTGCCTGTTAAAACACACAAAAGAACTGAAATACAGTGAAACTATCTGTGGATGACTAATATATATATATATATATGTAATATATATATATATATGTGTGTGTGTGTGTGTGTGTGTGTGTGTGTGTGTGTGTGTAAATGAAATATATCATAATCATCATCATATTCGGTGTGACATTCGTTTTAAATGCTGGCATGCGCTTGATGGTGTTAAGAAATTGACTTCAAAACAAACTCTCTCTGGTTAGGTCTATTTTTTCTTCCCCTCCGGTCCATTTTTATCATATCTTTTTATTTTTTACTCGGTTTTACCCTGCTACCTAAACTGTTTTATATCTACTCCTCTGCAAGAATCTCCCTATACTGTCAAGATTTTATCGTCCCTTGAGGTCATCAGAATGACGCCTGTCATTAAGACATACATTACACATCAATCGTATCATTGTCATATCATTTCTCTCCATGAATTGCATGCCCTTAATTCTCACTGGGCAGGTGTCACTTCTATACATCATCACATTGCGTACACATCCCTAATAGACTATTCTCTTTAACGACACTGGAAACGGTTTGTTCGTTAATCATAGCACAAGGTCCCTGAACTTACACCATCCAGTTCTAATTTTTGAATCACACCCGTACATGTTTCAATGGTATCAGTAACGTAACAAAACTTCTCGAAAACCTCAAGAGCTTCGCCATCGAAATATGCATTCTTCACATCTGAGTTCTCATTTATCTCCGCAAAATGTTCAATTATTCGTCACATTGGTAGAAACTCTCAGACAAGCTACATGTGTACTTTCGTGCACATATTGTTAATACAACAGATATGCGGCATTCTGTAGTGATAAACGCTAAACAAATTGAATAATTAAATTTGTATATCAATAAAGATTCTCTTTAGAACAAAAGTAATTAAAACATATTAAGACTTTTAAAATGGTGAATCAAATTAATTGTAACAACAAGGTTATTGGTTTGCAGTTAATTCTTTATTCAATATAAAAATAATAATAACAGAAAACAAAACACAAAGGAATGTCTGGAAACTTTATTTTATTTTAAATATGAAAGATTCACATGAGTTTTAGACAGTATGATAAGCGCAATGCTGAAGATTAATGAGGCTGTATGCGTTGGGTATGTGGTGAGATATGAGTGAAACAGAGAGACACCTGGTGATACCAGATCAGGCTGCCCTGTGGCTCCCTGAGACGAAATTCACCTACATTGACGTTTTTTTTTTTTTTTTTTTTTTTGTTTGTAAAACTTAATTATGTTCTACAAAACCAAAAACAAAAACAACAGCCCCTCTCCCTTTCTCCCTCCCCTTTTTTATTTTTATTTTTCCTACCCTACTCCCGGTGTTGGATATGACCTTAAACTACATCCGATGGTGAGATCCGGCTTACGGACTTTGGGGAATCTGGAGCCTCCTCTTAATTACCATTGCTCCCAGGTCCACCCTGACCCGGAGTGGTAGTACCTGTTAGGGTCCCAACTATGGGTTAAATAGAAACAGATATTAAAAGGGGAAAGAAACAAAAAAGAGAAGAAAACAAGACCAGATTCGGCATTAAATAACCCAAAAAGGGTTGATATGCCGTAAAACAAAACTACCAAACCAAAAACCCTGATTAAACATTTGAAGATATAAATAACTTGAAGCAGAAAAACTTTCACTATAATGACCAGATTCGGCATTAAATAACCCAAAAAGGGTTGATATGCCGTAAAACAAAACTACCAAACTACCAGAGAGACACGAATTGTGTAATTTTAGTTTTTTTGCAACCATTGGTTTATTTTTTGATAATTTTATTACGTGTTTCCTTCTTCATGACGACAATACACCTATTCACAACGCTTTGAACATCGAGTAGCTCCTGCATAGTAGTGTTCGAACAATCTATTTATTCAAGATGTTGTTCCAGATTACTTCATCCGTTTCTTCAATGTCAATGAGTTCATAAAAGAACACCAGTTTTGAAGACGCGGAGGCTATAAAAAGCGTCATGACGAGAGAGCTGGAAAGCATCCGTCTAACAGTGTATAGAAGTTTGACATAGAAGTACTAGAAAGTAGATTAGAGGGGTTACATTATAGGAGAAACCAAATAAGGTGTTTTTTTTAATTTGTTAGTTTTCAGACACATAATCATAATTCATGTTATGGAATAATATAGTTTTTAAACATAAAGTGTGTTCCCAATCTCACACTGGCCCGTTAGAGTCTAATTTATTTGTCATAACTTTACGATCGAAGTGTTATTCATCTTCTTAAAGTGTATATTGAACTCAATTAATATAATTGTACTTTTTCTCTTTTCATTAACGGAAAAGATCATTTAAACTCGGCAAGATTGTAGGTCAGTGATATTCAGTGTGTTGTGTACACGCTATAGGAGTTCAATCTAATTTTTAAGTAGGAAATAGAGTACAAATGAAGCGGGCTAGGTCTAATGTTTCGACTTTTATTTTGGGAAATTTTCCAATATTTCAATGTTCTAATATGGATATTTTCACTTTGTTGTAACTTTTTTGTGAATACTCTTATATTATTATATTTACATCATTATTTTTGTACTGACAAGTACAAAGTTTTGCTTTCTTTGTATATAATTTTGTTCGTAATTCTTAGTAACACTTAAGTCGAAAAAACGCCTTTAACCTGTTAAGCCAGCATCTCACCCGATCCAACGTCTTGATATTTGCGTATTGGGTTTAAAAATAGAAATACTTCGATTTAACTATTATCTGTTGTTTAAATATACTATTTAATAAAAATGTTCTTGCGTAGGAATATAATTATATTTTGTTTATTCCATTTTTTTTCACTTTCCTGGATGCCATGTTTTTCTTAAGCTTGTTTAATAATCCAGCGTATTTGGCGGTTTAAGCTTCTTCAGCTGAAACAGAGTTAACAACTACAAGTAATAATACTTATCGAGAAGACATCAGCATTTTAGAGGGTATTATGGTGGGTATGGTAATAAAAGGTTGTAAACCACTGGTTTAACTGACATTTGTTCAATATTTTTAGATACGTCCACGTCCCTATAACTGGCTCATCTGCCACGTTTAAGCTTGAAATTGCATGTTTACATGCATCAACATTTTCTATATATGCACATTCGTCGATCTCTCGATCTCTCTGTCGTTCTGTCACATGCAGAGATTTAATCCAGAGTTATCTGTTCTTCTTTTCATCTTGAAGACTGTTGCCGTGGGATAAATATACCCTGTGAAACGAGAAGGTTGTATGATGTTATACTTCTCCGATTTACAGGGTAAGTCTTTCCCTCGACTGCAAAGATTCCGTTATCTTTCGATGAAAGAATTGCTCTTCTCTGGGGACGTTTTTCATCCATACTTCAGACGTAACCGCAAACAATGTCGACCTGACAAAATAAAAAAAAAACATTAAATAGTTAATAGTGTATAACTTTGAATATAAATAGAACTAAATATGTTAATTACGAATTCAAGAGTATATATATATATATATATATAGATAGATAGAGAGAGAGATAGAGAGAGAGAGTGAGAGAGAGATGTAGATCATAGTTCTGATAGTAAGTTTACTTGTATATACATTGTACAAGGTCATCAATAACGCGTCAATTAATCCGGACATCGTTTGAATCCTAATTTCCGTAAATTACAATAAAACAGATAAAATAGAAGTAAAATGGGGCAATCTTCTCAATATTGTCACTGCGATCTAAATAGCTAAAAAATGATGTAAAAATACATATGTGTATTTTAACTCATAGGACGGTGTGTGGATCGTATAAGAAATATAAGCCATGTTATTTTTAAATGTACTAGGTGTTGTATATATATATATATATATATATATATATGCGCGTATATATATTTATTTTTACATTTATATGTATAATGTTAGCACATGTAAATAGCGACTAACACTATATATATATATATATATATATATATATATATATATATATATATATATATATAAATATTTGCTATTGTTTATTATACGTTTCGTCCTTTTTAATCTGGACGCTTCAACATAGAGATATAACTATTCACCACCGGTCATGCGATTCGAAACCCTAGACTACAAGTATTTTTCAACTCAAATCCAACGTCTTTAACCGCTCAACCAATTTTAAACAGCTGATAAACAATGAGAATTTTAACACTTTTATCAGTGGCTTAACGTCAAGGCATTCTACTTCTTTTTAAGGGAAGGAACGATGCATTATAAAGCAAGTGACGTCATGTTGTGTTAGTACTACCATTACAGTGCTCTACTTTTTCGAGGAGCGACAAAGATAAATATTTTTTATTGTTTATTATCTATTTACGTATACGTTTCGTCCTTTTTAATCTGGACTCTTCAGCATAGAGATATGACATATATATATATATATATATATATATATATATATATATATATATATATATATATATATATATGCATGTAGACCTGTGTGTGTAGAGAGAGAGAGATGTATTAATCCAACATTTTATGTAATACGTGTACCAAGGTTAGGAATGCTCGCAGTCGGTTGTGTTGAGTCAGTTTGGATAAAAGTAATCGTTTTCTTCGTACACAGGGAACGGTTATTCAACATCAAATGTTTTATACATTTTTTACGTAAACATTCTCGAACAAGCATACATAATGACACATATTAACAAATTTAAATATACATTTAAAAAATATAACTTAAAATAGATGGCTGAATGCAATCAAAAATAGTTTTAAATATACATCATGAGAATGAGTATTAGAGACTTTAAAATAGAATGGGTTATACATTTGACAGTTGAGTTACCCATGTACGCCTTTTCTGTATTAAATGAGTGAATGGCATAGGATGGTATGAACATCATCAGAAGGAGTAATAGCTTATTGAAATACACAAGTATTAAACAATTTGATAAAGTGGCAGAGAAAATATCAAAAGTATATATATATATATATATATATATATATATATATATATATATATATATATATATATATATATATATATATATATATATATATATATATATATATATATATATATATATATATATATATATATATATATATATATATATATATATATATATATATATATATATATATATATATATATATATATATCTCTATATCTCTATATCTCTATATCTCTATATCTCTATATCTCTATATCTCTATATCTCTATATCTAGCACTTCATCTAATATTTACTATATGGGTGGTTTCCTTTCGTCCTTTACAGACGATGCATACACTTTGTAAAAGTTTCTGTGCAATCCATAACAACATTTCTATTGAACAAAAATTGGTTTGGTACAGTGTCTAGACGAGTATTGCGGAGTTTTCCATCTCCTGAAGGCAAATGACTTGAGAGTTTAGTCTATTTCTTTCATAGCAAGATGAAGAATACATGGACGAATACTTTTACCAAATGTGATAAATGTATCTCCGACAGAACTCGAACTCGGTACGCTGAGCCTAGAATCCGCAGCTTCAACCATTACACCACGTTACTTGTCTACGCACACAGACACTTGACTGTCTACTAGACACTGTTTTCAAGTGTCTAATGTATCTCCATGTAAAGTTTTTTTTTCAGAACAACCTGGCATGTAGATACTTCCCTACAAGTAAACCTTAACCAAATATTAAAAAATAACATGGTATTATGAAGCCTAAATAAGATCCCCCTGCTATGGCTAACCCACACTGGGTTATACGGGGGATATTGCACCTTCTCCAAGTGATATTGCCTCTAGTAACAGCAGTTAACAAGACACTTCACTAGATTAGATTAATTCTTGTCCTAGAATTCGGTACGACCAAGGGAGCACAATAATCGTATACTATAACATAGTAAACTGGTTAATTAATGAGAATAAAATTAATGTTTTTCACTTCAGTACTAATTCAACGTTTGAGAGATAACAAAGAAACTTAATGGAACATTCAGATATCTATGAGTCTCATATAGAAATCAAGTTTACTCGTGCAACTTTAACTTTTGCTATCTATATTTCAACGTCTTCGAAATGATTTATCGATTCATTCGAAGTGTGTTAATCTAAGTTTAACGGAACAAGTAAAAAAGACAACTTTGTAAATTATACAAGACATCATTTCTTGACGATTAACAATTTTAAAAGTAAAATCATCTAAACTAAGAGTTAAGATTTTACAAGGAATTGTGGCTTACTTAATCATGACGGAATTTTCATTACAGACGGAAGGATACATACTCTCCATAATTATATATACTAATAAAAACCCACACCCACTCTGAACTTTCCATGACTGCAGTCAATTGACCTGCCACCCCTATCCCCCACCTCTATCTCTCCTTTATGTGGATATGGATGTATGGATGTGTGTGCGCGCGTGTATAGGTAAAGTGGCATACGTAAGAGAACGTGCTGATGTGTCTGTGTGTGGGTGTGGGTATGTATAAACACAAATTAACTTGTGTATCTATCTATATATTCATTTATTTACATTCATTCATATCCGGGTACATTTTAATCATGTTTATGACAACTTGAATCTTGCCTCTCAGCTATTAGGGACAAACTCCTGTTTTTTATCACCATTTAAACGGACTTCGCCACCCCTTTCCCCCATTCTACCACCACACACCTTATACACTCCCCCATTACACTGACGAAGGCCGGAGGATCGCAGCCGAAAATGGTGTTCTCATTTCAAGAAAAGGAAAATTTATATTCTTACAGGTCAAAATATAGAAAATAAATAAAAGATATATACCGTTCACATTGATGTTTATACATACACACACACGCACACACATATATATATATATATATATATATATATATATATATATATATATACATAGGGTTTATAACAAAATGAGCGTTTAATTCGGTGTTCTTAAATTGCATCATGCAGCTGAGTACATGTTTTTTTGAAATAAGTTATCTATAATATATATATATATATATATATATATATATATATATATATATATATATATATATATATATTATCGCAAGCATGAAGAGAAAATGAGTGTTCTCGTTCATGATTAAAAGTAAAACAAGAAATAAGCCAGCCGACAGGTTTCGCCCTCCTTCAACAAAGGCTCTTTCAAGGGATATAAAATTAAGAAAAGGTGGGGAGAAGATGTAATAGAGAAAATAAATAATGTATATATTTATAATAAAGCAGCGTTATGGTGTATGCAGGATTTGGAATGTGTCCGAGAGGCTAATCACGTCTAATCCCAATAAACATTCCTTTTATTACAAAGGGAGAGACGTTTTAGACAAACGTGGATCGTCTCTAAGATGTTTGAATGTTTTTTTAGATTTTTAGATTGTGAGTGGCGATAACTCGGGGTGGTAAAGAAGTCAATGCTGAAATTACTAGCGCACGGCGGTTTTTAAGGAAATTGTAATTCAAGACCCGTATGTGTTATTGAGAATGTCAGTTTGACGGAAGGTTCCAGTCTTAATTTTACTAGGTATGTGTTGTTTGACTCTACTATACAATCTCACGTATTTTCGGGAGGACGCCAATAAAGGTTTTGTAGAGAACACAACACCTACATTCGAAGCAAACTCATCAAGTCTACATCGACAAAATGATGGTATTATTAAACGACACGGAAAAATGTGTCAAATTGGTCCCTGTCGGCACTGATGATGACAAAGCTTCTTTAGAAACAAACTTACAGAAATAACTTGTTAACTGGGTGAAATGCGGTGTACTCCCTTACTATATAACTAGTGAGATCAGATCTTTGGGCTATATCCGCCCACGTTCATATGAATTACCCAAAACTCAGAAACCGGATATCCCAGTAACTCTATGGTAGGTCATCACAGCAGACTGTTGCAAAATGGATCTTTAATATCTTATTATACCAGTATTGAATTACTATAGTAAATACTGCTTAAAAGAATCATTTTATTTAGCAAATGACATTCAAAAAGTCAAAGTTTGCTAATAAATTTATGTGTTCCTACGATATCAGCGAACTATTAACCTGTGTCCCTATTTTGTAAACAATAGATATATGCGTCGAATTTTTAATATCGTAGCCAATTATCGTCCCATTTCATGCTTGAAAGCTTATCTGTGCAGTTGATGAAATGTGTCACTATATCTTTGAATTGAGTTTTAACGATGTAATGTACAAGCAAATAAACGATATGTCCATGAGCTTAGCCCTGGGCCAGAGAATAGAGAATATTTTTTGTGCGTTTCCATGAGAAGGAATTATTATCTGGACCCACTAAACCTTTAGTCTACTTTCGATATGTAGACGACACATTTTGTATTTTAATGATATATATGTATATATATATATATATATATATATATATATATATATATATATATATATATATATATATATATATATACATACATATATATATATATATATATACATATATATATATATACATATATATCATTAAAATACAAAATGTGTCGTCTATATATATATATGTGTGGGTATATATATAAATATATGTATATATATATATATATATATATATATGTGTGTGTGTGTGTGTGTTTGAATTCTTTTCATGAGCCTATATCAAGCTCAATCGAGTTTGTGTATTGTTTGATTGAATTCCGAGTCTATCTTTACAAACATGACACTACCAAATGCGTTTAAATGTTAAAGTATTACCTACTAATAGTACCTTTTAATTGATACTATTAAATTCCATTTCATCTAAATACGAGATGCGTATATGCTGTGTGTGTGAATGAATACCCATCCTGAAAACGATACGCTTATAGCATACACAGTTCTTGATATATTAGCATACTTCCATATGATGTTGTGACCAGGTTATAAACAACGTATCTTATAATAAAGTAAGTAATATGCATTCTATACAGAAAACAACTTACTTAGAAATCTTTATTTCGTGCATACTTTTAAAATGATTTAAATTAAATATATTGCTAAATAAGGCGTAGCATGGTAATTCCCATAAGTATCATCAAATTCCTAAAGGTTTGTCATAATGTATTAATAAAATAAATATAACTATCCGCTCCGATAATTCTGTCAGTAACAGGCACTTCGTGAATTTCACTGTTTATTTTCATTCGATAATAAACGGAGATGATTATCCAAATAAATATATGAATAAATAGCATGAAAACATGTGTTTTTATCTTAGATGTTTAAGAATCTATGCTTACATGTACAAATAAATTTAGTTGTATCAGAAGTGTTTCCAAATTTAAAAGATTCTTAAGTATTTTATAATATTTACAAACGTGGATAAGTGTAAGATACAAAGTTAAAGATGATGTAAACAACTAAAATAAAAGCTATCAAACTCATCCGGTGTTGCTCGGTAGGCAATGACGACACATGTGTACCCCTGTTTCTAGCCCTTAACACTATATTACCATTTTTATAATGTTATGTAATTTTTAATGTGTCCTTACTTCCTTTATTTACGTTCGTTTTAGTATACGTCTCTTATGCTGCTGCTCTAACTACTTAAATGTTTCTGCTAAAGTGTTTTTTTCTTTATTATGTCATTTATTTTCGACTTTTCTTACTCATTCTTATACGCTGTTTACGCTGCTAGTGTTTATTACTGTCTATATGTCAAGCTCCTCTAAATGCTATGTTATTTTAGCATCGTATAACAATTCTCTAACTAAAGTTACATTTTTAGGAGCGTGTATGTGGGAGGTAAGTTGCTATGCATGTAGACGGTAAAATAATATCCTAGATGTTCATATATCATTTTGAATTTTTCACCACCTTCTAAAACGGTTTACTGTATGTACACCTTCTATCCCTTTTCACAAACACTTCGCTCCCATAGTACCAATATCCCAACACCTCTCGTCTCATTCTCATTTTCTCTTGTCATCATTGAACGTGCAAAGAAAAACATAGCAACCACACATCATCGTCTAGTGGCTAACCTGTTTCCACTATAAATCAATGATCAATTCTTTAACTTATCTCCGATTTGATTGATCACGTCATAATTTGGCAACGTTATCCACTGTGCATAATTATCTCTATCTCTGTTTAATGGGTGACGTGATCAAGTGTGAATGGTGACAAACACAAGTTACAAACCAAAGGATTAACGGTGTTTAGTAGTATATAGATAACATGTAGTAGTATATAGATACCAAGTAGTAGTATATAGATAATATGTAGTAGTATATAGATAACATGTAGTAGTATATAGATAACATGTAGTAGTATATAGATAACATGTAGTAGTATATAGATAACATATAGTAGTATATAGATAACATGTAGTAGTATGTAGATAACATCTAGTATATAGATAACAAGTAGTAGTATACAGATAACAAGTAGTACATAGATAACAAGTGGTATATAGATAACATGTAGTAGTATATAGATACAATGTAGTAGAATATACATAAAATGTAGTAGCATATAGATAACAAGTAGTAGTATATAGATCACAACTCGTGGGATATAGATAACATGTGGTAGTATATATATAACAAGTAGTAGTATACAGATAACAAGTAGTAGTAGTATATAGATAACATATAGTAGTATATAGATAACAAGTAAACAAATAACTGACTAGTCACTAGGATTCTAACCAACTGAAACAGGAAGCGATTTGAAAGTTCACACTCGTATTATTTTAAGGACTGAATACATTCAAGTTGAAAGTGATTCCAATATTTATAATAACGGTTACACACCGGTTCTCGTTAGATCATCGAAGCTAAGCAACGTTGAGGCTGGTCAGTACCAGATGGGTAACTATTTGGGAATACAAGGCGATGTATGTAAGAAGGAACGACATATTTCCGCAAGAGCACAAAATGATGAAGCCGCCATCTCCACTGACTGGAATATACATGCGACTAGGAAGAGCTTGTGAATTTGATTTTCTCTAGAAACTTGTTATTTCAGTGGAAGTCGGCTCAACCTAACTCGGGTTAATGCCGCTTCGTTTCGCTCTTTCGTTTCGAAAGTGCTTCTAATGGTGACAATAGTGAATAAAAATAACTCGATGCGTAGTTATTTGTTTGAAGTGTATTATAGCCGACAGTTTCTTGCATAGCAATTCCTTCTGTTAGAGTACACACCACGACTAAAACAAACGGTGAAAACATGGCGGCATTGATCAAAAACGTCATTAGTCTCGATACTAATTATTAATTGTATGAAAGTAAATTGAGTTTTTAATGGAAACTATGAATAAAGTAAGAAAAACCAACACGTTTTATGAAGCGATTGATATTCACTAATTATGTGGAAGTGACTCAACTATAATTACAACAATCCAACGCGACTGTCAGCAAGTATGTTATTAATACGACACACAATGACAACAAACGTGAATATGTTGTTGGAAAGATTGCGGATGTCAAACAGTTACTAGAAATATTAGTTTTTTATTTCAAAATACTTGAAGTTGGCATATCTCGTTTGCGCATCAAGAAGCAAAGGTTTCACATCTAGATAACGCGGGTAGGGTAATTTAAACAAATCAATATTTAAAGGTCGTATGTAATAAAGAACCTTAGAAGGTTAAGTGAGTATCAGTTCACTGCACAATTGTTGTTTATTAGATTCCAATGCTACAATGTAGAGTTTTCTTATATGAGTCATAATGTGGGGTAGAAAGAAATTGAAATAGTTAACTGTGTATAATTTGAGGTTTTAAGTGTGTATTATATTTTAATAAAGGAATGTGTCCAATGTTTTAGCTAAAGTAATATTAAGTATTTTTTTAAAACAAAGTATCTTTATCATTTGTGTATGCGAACATTGATTCCATCGTGGTTGCTCACAACCGAAAAGTATTAATAGAGCAAGAAAACGCTAACTAGGGCAGTTACTCAAGTGTCCAACTTAGTGTCGTCAACTTAAAAGTTATGTTGGTCTTTTTCATCTCAGTTTGGATGCGGAACGATTGACGGATCAACCAGTCAGACGTATAAGGTAATCGTACGTCGGCCTCCACAAGAGCAAGTAGATTTGATCTAAAGTCTGAAGAAAGATCAAAATAGAATTGAAAATAACAAGAGGAAAAAACAAACAATCGCGTATTAAAGGAATATAGAGTGATATATCAGGCGTAATTTAAACAATATCGTTGAAACGCATAGAACATATGGTACGACCTTAAGTAAGTCAATTTCAAGGACTTTGAGAAACATCCATTTTGCACAGCTCATGGAAATCTAGGTAGAGTGAAAATAGCGAGAACAAAAACGGCGAGGGACGCTACGTTCATGTGAATGTGGCTTAAAAAAGCTAAGCACAGAGACATTAGTAAAACAACACCTTAAAAATCATTTTCGCAGATTCTGATGCACGATTCTTACATGTTCAAGCAAAATGGGATTAGTTATAATAATGTACTGATTATGTAAGAAAAGGACTCTGTTCAGGGATTATACAAATAGTTAAGGGATTATACAATAGACATGAACGCCGGTAGTGTTCTAAAAAAAGAACGGAAAAGGGTTGGAAAAGAGCATTAAGATTGATCGACATTTTTTGGAGTTCGTATATATAAAAAGTAGCATTTTTTCTGCAAATTATAATTGTGTTTTCATGTAAAAATGTGAAGCACACAGTTATATAGAGGGAACTTTGACACTAAAGTCTCAATTTAAGGTAGCTGAT
This sequence comes from Sepiola atlantica, assembly GCA_963556195.1. Taxonomy (NCBI): domain Eukaryota; kingdom Metazoa; phylum Mollusca; class Cephalopoda; order Sepiida; family Sepiolidae; genus Sepiola; species Sepiola atlantica. The sequence continues at coordinate 20,513,092 of OY744524.1, read as the reverse complement.
TGAACATATATTATGCGAAAATACCTGAAATTCGTAATAAAAAACGGTGTATAGTGTCTCTGAAGATTGACTTTAATGCATCGAAACAATACATTTCAGGATAACAGGAATTCGCACGGTTTCAGGGCCTACATTTTTATGTAGTTACTTAGTGTGACAATATTTTAAATTTACAGTTCATAGAGTATATTGAATGATCTTACTCACATCGAGAATGTTATACATTGTTCGATGTGTGTCAATAACACAGACACACACACCTATATAGATAGGGGATTATTTTAAGCATTTTCATCGGCCGAAATAAATAGTTTTAATATATATATATATATATATATATATATATATATTTGAAGCTCCTCGTTAAAAAGTAGAGCACTGTAAATGGTAGTAATAACACAGCGTGACGTCACTTGCTTTATATGCATCATTCCTTCACTTATAGAAGTTGAATGCCTGTACGTTTCGCCGCCTCTAAAAGTGTTAAAATTATCATTGTTTATAAGCTGTTCAGAACTGGCCTATCGGTTAGCGACGTTGGATTGGGGTTGAAAAATACTTGTAATCCAGGGTTTCGAATCATGTGACCGGTGGTGAATAGTCGTACTTCTATGCTGATGAGTCTTGATTGAAAAGAGACGAAACGTATACGTCCATAGATAAATAAATAAACAATACCAAATATTTATATATATATATATATATATATATATATATATATATATTACACCATTTAGTTTCGTACAATCAAAACGCTTTATATTTACCACTCTCCGTATTATTAAACCCATTGCAATATTAAAAAAAACAGAAATTTGGGGAACATTTAGTAATTAGGTTCTACTACATATTGGTAACATTTCACAAAAAATCGGAGATATCGGAATTTAAACTGTTTACCCCGTTTGCATTTGAAGTTAAATATAACAGACATTACAACTCCTTACGCAGTGCAGTGTTGTTTTAAAATCATAATTTTTTATTAGTTTAAAGAGTTTAGCTTGTGCATACAAATAAATAAACATATATACATACTTAAGTGGATGTAAATATACATAAACACATACACACACACACACACACATATATATATATATATATATATATATATATATATATATATATATATATATATATATACATATATATATAAATATATATAATTTATTTGAAAACTATATGTTACATATATTAGAAACATACCGTTGTTTCATCCAGATGGGTTGCTTTTTTACATATAAAAAAATGCCATGCCCAGTTTAATCGTCAGCGTTCTATATGATGTCAAATAACAATGCACCTATCGTGATTTGGCCTCGTTCCGAACGCTGACGATTCCACTGGGCATAGAATTAAAAAATGTAAAAAGTAAGCCCATCTAGATGAAACCGCGGTAGGTTACTGAAATATGTTACATACACATTTTCAGATAAATTATATTAGCTCTCACTCTTTTGCGATCGAGCACTTTATTGATTTATTTTCAAGATAAACTGCCCCACTATATATATATATATATATATATATATATATGTTCTATGATAATAAAATAAAAAGACTCTCTTTGTTTGAGGTTCGAAATATCGATGAAATACAAAGAGTAACTGGTTCCTTAGAAACAATGACAGCCAATTATAATAATAATAATAATAATAATAATAATAATAACCATAATTATGATTATTATTATTATTATTATGTTTTATATTGAGATTACCTCTAAAAAAAAATAAACCACAGACACATACATATATGTGCTGCCCCACTATATATATATATATATATATATATATATATATATATATGTTCTATGATAATAAAATAAAAAGACTCTCTTTGTTTGAGGTTCGAAATATCGATGAAATACAAAGAGTAACTGGTTCCTTAGAAACAATGACAGCCAATTATAATAATAATAATAATAATAATAATAATAATAATAATAATAATAACCATAATTATGATTATTATTATTATTATTATTATTATTATTATGTTTTATATTGAGATTACCTCTAAAAAAAATAAACCACAGAAACATACATATATGTGCTGACACACGCCTCGAATAGAACCACACAGAATCGTCCTGAAAGAGTCAAGCAGGATGGAAGGACCGGGGAGCAAAAACGTCAGTAAAATCTCTAGTGAAAAGATTCGTAGTACACTGGAATCTTGGGAATTCTTATCGCCACCCAAATTGTACAGAAAGCCAACGGCCGTTGCTTGAGAGAAATCAATCGTAAACGGCTGACGCGATAACGCAAAATGATTTGCAACGGTTATCGAAAGATGGGTCTGTGCTGGAAATGTAGGGAGACTTTTTCTCACTCAGACACCAGTGAACACGACTTGTTATTGCCAGTGAGCAATCACTCGTAATGACTTGCGTGAAAACTCCTTGTGGCTTAATAGTAATACAAATCAAATTATACGAATATTATCCCGTAAGAAATCTGACGAAATAATATTAAAAAGCAATGTAACGAAACATATAAGAAGCCTTCTTTAAAAGCAATCTAAGGAAAGTGTTAAATATTATTGGCCAATAACTACAATCACGTGTTGAGAGACGAAGAACTACTAAACCGAATGACCCTAATAATCATGTCGACCTACGCAGACAATTAAACGCCTTCACAGTATGTATATATATATATATATATATATATATATATATATATATGTGTGTGTGTGTGTGTGTGTGTGTGTGTGTGCGCGCGTGTGTGTGTGTGGGTGTGTGTGTATACGAGTATTCGAAAATTGTTCGTTGCCAATATGCTCATAACAGAGTTGTGAACTAGTTTGCCGTGCTTATATGGATTTATTATTAAATAAAAAAAAGAAAACTCCAGGGGTTCCCCTTGAGTGGTCCCTGAGACCACACACATATTCACCTCATAATAGGGGCCAACAATATTTTATTCGACCCGCACAAGTACAACAGGAATAAAGATAAATGACTTATTCAAGTAGTAAAACATTAAACTGGAAAGCCATAAAAATCATATCCGTACGCATGAGGCCAAATAGTTGGATCTCTTTTAAACGCCTCTTAACAGGGCTGGGAATTCCCTGTTTTCATGAATGCGTTTGCAATGTGTATAAAGGTTGTAGCTATTTGCTTATTTACTAGAGATTTACGATGTGTTCGTAAAACGGGTGGAAAATCGGGTCATCGTCTGACACACCGCTCAAATATCAGTAAGGATTTCTTCGTTCTACGGCCTATCGACCCTTTTTTGGTTTATTTAATGAAACTCCTATTATAAATGAGTAATAGCTGAAAATGTTGTAATGTTTTACACCACAGCTTAGATAAAGTATGGGTTCATACATTTTTCTAACAATATTCATAATGATATGTTTACTCTACATACTCCAAAACCTACTCTCTCGTATAGGGTATCAGACCCCAGAAAGTCACTCATGAGACCGTTAATAAAATTCCCAATATTTTTTTGCAATTAAATCATATTTTATACAAAGTAATGTCATTCTACGTCTGACTTGTACCCCAAGTTTCAGTTATTTATGTTGTTCTGATTTATTTCCTTCTCAACGAAGCTTTTATCGATATTAAACTTTCTTCATTCGTTTGCTTGCTAAGCTTGCTTCTTACGTTTGCTTGTTTAGCTTATTTCTGGGGTTAGATGGTAAGCATTTTACTGGTGTAATCTCGTTAATCTTTCGTCTGGCGTTTGCTTGTAAAGCTTTCTCCTGGCGTTTGCTTGTTCAGCTTTCTTCTTGTATTTGCTTGTTTAGTTTTCTTCCAGCGTTAGCTTTTTTAAGCTTTCGTCATGCATTTGCTCGTTAAGCTTTCTTCTTGCATTGGCTTGTTAAGCTTTCTTCATTCGTTAGCTTGTTAAGCTTTCTTTTTGCATTAGCTTGTTAAGTTTTCTTCATTCGTTAGCTTGTTATGCTTACTTCATTCGTTTGCTTGTTAACTTCTGTCTGCTGCCATTTCGTTTGTGGTGCCCACTAGGAGAAGATTGTCATCGACTTATCCCCCCCCCATGTCTTAAATGGTCTACCATGCAGTCTTGGGCCATGGACATCGATGTGGGACACACTTTTCTTCATTCGTTTGCTTGTTAAGCTTTCTTCTTGCGTTTGCTTTTTAAGCTTTCTTTTTGCATTAACTTGTAAAGCTTTCTACTGGCGTTAGCTTGTTAAGCTTTCTACTGGCGTTAGCTTGTTAACCTTTCTACTGGCGTTAGCTTGCAAACCTTTCCTCTGGCGTTAGCTTGTTAAGCTTTTTCCTTGCGTTTGCTTGTTAAGCTTTCCTCTTGCGTTGGTTATTTAACTTGTAAGTATTTGCTAAACTTTATGAAATGAAAAGCTGTATACCACGTAAAAATATAGTGTTATCCTCATACAATGTGTCATAAATATTCGCAGTGCTGGAGAATATCTTCGTTACTTAAGAATAGTGTTCTACTCGTATCGTTTAACTCACAAATATAAGTACATATGCGACACAATAGTGCATTAATCTGCCAAATAAATACCCTTTAACTACGGGCTCTACAGTAGTTCACCAATGTTGATTACGTGTGTGTCGCATAGGAAAGTAACGATGAAGTACCCACGGAATACTTAAGACATAACGCGTGAGTAATAGTAATAACTCAATATACTGTAAGTAGATTGGAAGAAAATCTATTATTATACTAAATCTGCGTTAATGAACGTTTACTTCCTTAAGGCTTTTTAACTTATATATCTTAATCACACAAAATGCATGCCAACATATTGCTTGGTTTGGGAATTAAGTAATGTTCGAACATACGTTTTAATCGTACTAATTAGCCGTAAATTGCAATTAACTCATTAAGTGACCCAATTCGGTACACGTGTGTTTATCGCTCTAACGCTCTCACTGTATTTACTTTGCCTCCCCGCTACCTTTTTCTCTCTCTCTCTCTCTTTCTCTCTCTTGTTGAGACAACACCGTTAGGATTGATAACAATAGTTGACACTTGACATAATTTGATTATTCAAGAAGACGGCTGAGGAATTTGTTCACATTGGACGCGAAAACGACCATGTTTAAGTCAGCTGTGAAGCAGACCCGTGGTGTTGTGTTCCACTAACGGGTTGTTTTTTCCGTTTAGTTTTAGTTACACAGAAGAAGAAAAGAAAAATATTTACAGTGGTTGTAGTTTAACGAGCTTTTGTTGTGAATAGTTTACAGGATTGAACCATAAATTGCAGCTGAATCGAGCACCTACCATGAAAATAACGATAGAGTAGAAAAAGATTAGCAACGTATCTTCTGTGAGAAAGATATATTAGGGAAGAGAAGAGGACATCCTTAACATGAGAATGTTTAGTCTGGTTTTTTGTGAGTATATATAGAAATGTTAAAATATTTTAATGTATAATTGAATTATGTAGATGCAATGTGTTTTGATATGGATATAGTTCATATAAATGAAAGAAAAGCATTCGCATTTATTCATGTGTGTGTGTGTGTATTTCCTCCCAGTCACGCGAGTATAAGACGTATCGGACGAAACTATTTAAAGTGTTTATCAGACAAGATAGGCACAATAGCAACGCATATAACCCACGCGATCTAAAATCAATTATCCTATTCTATTTCCATGATGAGACTTTTTTGTTTTTCTTTCTTCTTTCATTCTATAAAGATATTAATGCTAGCACTGACAAAGCATCATTCTTCCCGTCCTTTTTCTGTCTGTCTGTTACCCAACCCCCCAATATATATATATATATATATATATATATATATATATATATATATATATATATACTTGAAGTACATAAAGTAAAGGCAGGGGTTTATCTTTCTTACTCTATAGATTTCTTTCCAACTAAATCAA
>OY744524.1:20489743-20502243 GCA_963556195.1 Sepiola atlantica | reverse complement strand
GCATATGTTAGCATGTGTTCTGTTTCATCTATTTCTATATAAAGTTAGGTATGTTTATAGGTTCATGGTCGTATTTGTGGTTGTCTTCTATTAAGCGCTACAATACGATACAACTTGTCTAGAAACTGTTTTTCTATTTCTAATCAGAACATGAACTAGTCTGGATTTGAGTTCCAAATATGTCAAAATAAAAAAACAAGACAAACAAAATAAACCCAAGATACGTAAAAATATTTGATCACAGCTAGAAAAAGGGTCAAATGCAACACAATCACCGCTTCACAAATTATAAAAGCCGCAGTATGATATAACTACATTTTACTTTGTAGTTGGAAGTGTAATTCAGTATAATGAATCTTGAATAACATATTAAATGCACGGATCCCCTTAATATAAAATATAATGTAATCTTACCTTTTTACGAGCAAACGTATTTTTTATGCTTAAAATGCATACACTCTATTTTTCATATGTTAGTAATGACGTGAAGGACGAACACAAATAAACACAAATACCTCCTTCCTAAAAAGAATAATTGCAGAGGTGGACGGGGTTCAATAGACATTTGAGTTTTATTAAACTGCATTTGTGTTTATTTAAATGTAATTTCACTTTTTATGCTGTTTATCTTATTTTTGTGGGGAGGGTCAGAGTGTTCATGTATCACCCATGCATACTTCCAATCATATTAAATCGTTTGTGGTCATTTACGCTTCAATACTGTTGTATGGAAAAAAATATTTCCTCCCAGTTATGAGTTTAATGGCAATTGATGGTCAATGAATCGTTAACGATGTTGTGCATTGTGTTACGACATTAAATAACCGCCCCAAAATGTTGGTTTAGGGTAGAACAAATGAAGGTTACAAACCTAAACGTGCATATGAAATGATTTCTATTGGATTGGCAAACACGTTTTCTTTAATATCGAGTGAGCACCCGAATTTCACGTGTATATCAATGTATCGCCCTCCAAACTTTAATATTCACATTCTAACAAGACAGATTTAAAAGGTTAATACGGTAAACCCCTGAACAGTTTGGCACCACTTTTATGTCCCCTTACTTGGATGGAAAAAGTCTTATGTCTATAATACTTATTCGAATTTTGATCAAAATCCATTAAATGATTATGATTATAGGAAATATCTAAAATTTAAGGCGTAAGTTCAACGGGTCTTAAGAAAAAATTTAAATACAGGGAAGCTTGAGGAATTGGTCTCTAATAACTATGGGTAAAATTAATACACATCTGATGTATTTGAATTTACTAACTAGGAGGGTGTGCACATATGACCCCTTAAACCCCTATAAAATACTCCAAAGAAACTGAAATTTCGGAAATATTATTACACATTAATAAATATTTCCGAAATTTCAGTTTCGTTGGAGTATTTTATAAGGTTTTAAAAAATTCTCACGAAGTTGTTCCAAGAACTTTTTTCCCCCTTTACATAAAAAAAATCAAAATATAACCCATCTTTTAGTCTATTACTCCTGGCAGCTTTGTTCAAAAAACAAAATGATAATTTAATTAATTTAATAGTGAACCCTGTACATACTAATATATAAACTTATACACATACTAAACTATATATATATATATATATATATATATATATATATATATATATATATATATATATATATATATATATATATATATATATATATATATATATATATAGGGAGAGGTAGCAAACCAGGATATAGTGGAAAAGGCAGAAAAAAGACAAAGAAATATGAACAGAATAGAATCAACGTAAACCAATGCGACTAAATAGTTGAAAGAAAGTCGAACTTTTACAGGGGACTAAAATATCTAAACAATAAGAAGCGTTATAAAAAATTACTGTCGAAAAAAAAATATATATAACATCCAAAAGACATGTGTTTCATCGTTTCTACAACTCACCAGTGTGACTAAGCGTAGTGAGATTCGAAACCGTGAAGCAATTGACTGGCGTCCGGCTCTTTACCACAAAGCTACGAACCCTCCGGTATTAGTGGGAGAAATAATATCACATAAATGTTTTCATTCGGATAGTTATCTTTTTATTTTATTGGCGATACTGATAATAGAAATACATTACTTTTAATGCTAAGTAGAAAACAGGTGAACTTTTATTGTAGTCTATCCTTTGATGTGTCGACGCTGTTATGGTAGCATTGCTTGATCACTGCGGATTTGGCCTTTTGGCTAAGATCAAAGTGTAGTATCTGTTCCGATGGATACTGCACCTCATAGACTGGTATTGTCTTGGCCTTCGGGGCTTGATTTACGCCGGTCTATGGGTCTGTTCAGTGCAGTTCTAGGAGGTCCACCCTCCCAGGCTTCGCCTCCCCTCTTTGGGGAGGAGTAAGTTTATTGCTTACTGCCTGAGGCGCCCCTACCGGGGAATGCCGACGGGGCTGCACAGGCAATTTTTAAACCGTACTTTTCCGACCCGACCTTGAGTCACATCTTACTTGTGGGAGTAAGATAAAAACTGGCCTTGTGCCTAACTCCTGAAGAGGAGTAAATCAATATTCCTATTTGGGTGTTATTTTTTTCGGTGATATGGAGATGGAGGAGGTAGTGCAAGTGTCGGAGGATTTGGGTGGCAGAATCATATATATATATATATATATATATATATATATATATATATATATATATATATATATATATATATATATATATATATGCAAGATTTTTTAAAATAAATATTTATTAATATAAGCTAAATACATCGACATTTTATTCTCATACAATCTTCAGTGTGGGAGATGTTAAGTCGGAGTGATCGAACCTATATGCAAGTCGGCTTTAACTCATAGTTTGACGTTTGACCCCTAGGCCGCCACCAATGATAAAAAAGTATTAAACAAAGTTAAATGTGATGTTTGAAATCAATCTCTGGTGTCTATGAAGAATTTTTTTTAACCTAGTGTTATTTGGATGAGTTAATACTAATTCACATGTCTACATTTTTATATACATGCTTCTCTTAATTTATGAAACTTTCTGGTGTTCACAAAAATTACATACACTATTTCAGTCATTTTAATGCGTTATAAAAGTGAATCATATTTAAAGAATTTATGCTTTTGCTTGGAGTTGCTAACAATTACGATGGTATGGGAAAATAGTGTTACTTGGACTTTGAGGAACAACATGTTTCCTTGCATTTCCATTACTTTCCAATGTCTTCAATCACCGTTAAAAATAAATTTGCGTTCTGACACCAGTCGTTTATCATTGAATTCTGCGGATTACGGGCGAGTGTTTTCTCTGGAATTAGAATGGGCATAATGCATCCCAGGATTCTAGTGTTATTATCCATAATCGATCCCAGGATTCTAGTGTTATTATCCATAATCGATCCCAGGATTCTAGTGTTATTATCCATAATCGATTCCAAGATTCTAGTGTTATTATCCATAATCGATCCCAGGATTCTAGTGTTATTATCGTGGGGGGCTGGACAGTATTCCGTCTTTCGGCTTATTTTCATTTACCTAGACTCTTCATGAACATCTTGTGAAGTCCTTACCGATGTTGGTGCTACTTAGTTTTATCTGTGGGCTTGTGAAAGCAGACTACATGATTTTTTTGTCGTTATTATTTATTATTGTAGTATTGTTATTACTATTATTCTTATCTACTAGATAAATTAAAGTTTTCGATTTTGCATCGATAGACATTTCCTACAAAATCAATATTTGATTCTGGTTCGTCAGATTTTTATTAAGTACAATAACATGTAATTCGATGTATGTCCTACCAGAAAATAATTGAAATGGGTCGGAATTATTTTCACACGGACGATGATCTTGTAAAAAAAAAAATATCACTATAATATTAAATGCAGAGTTACTTACCTTTTGATGCCAAAATTTAATGTTTTCGAGGAAATAAAAAGTATATTAAATCAACATACACGTAAAAACACAACCAAGAAACGCCGGATATGTACAGCTAGTTATTATTATTTGTACTCACTAGGAGTTCTCACGCAGGTCATCAGTGATTGCTCACCAAAAACCAGTGGTATTCCCTGGAGTCTTAGTGACAACAAGTCTCCCCAGATTTCCTGTATTCTTCACCTCTTTTCGATAGCCACCGTAAATAACTTCGCAGTATAGCAACAGCCGTTTACCATTGATTTCTCGCTGGTATTCTCTAGGCTGTGGGTGGCAATAAGCCTCCACAAGGTCTTAATCACTCTCTGCACTTCCAATGGAGGTCTGGTTCGTTCTGTCCCTCTTCGGTCTTCTAATCCTTCTTGACCCTATGCAAATAATTTATGTGTGTGAGCTTTTATTATTATTATTATTTACTCACTAGGAGTTATCACACTGGTCATCGTCAGTGGTCGCCCACTGCCGACAACCTGTGGTATTCCCTGGACTCCGAGTGACAACAAGTCTCCTCAGGCCTCCAGTATGCTCCACCTCTTTTCGTTCATCACCGCTGATGACCTTGCGGTAATCGCAACAGCCACCTACCAACGATTTCCCGCTGATAAGGGCCATCGGTCCCCTCTGGGGCCCGAGTGGCAACAAGCCTTCCCAAGGTCCCAGAGCTGTCCGCGCTCTTCCAGTGGAGGTCTGGTTTGCGCTTTCCTTCCTCGACCCTCTGTCCATAATTTTTGTGGCGTCAGCCTATGCTTGCGCCTCATTCGTGCGGTTGTATTTTCCCCGGTTCTGTTGTTTTGTTCTCCATTCGTTGCTTATGTGGGTTGGTTTCCGCATTCGAGGACATTTCTCAGGATTGTAGCTGTTTTGATCATTACTGTCCTTTGTATGGTCTCAGTTATCCCTTTGATTCCTATTTCTCCTAGTCTTTTCTCCATGTTTTTCGGGACTGTTCCTAGTGCTCCTATGATTATTGGTGTTATACTGACTTTCTTCATGTTCCATATTCCTTTCAATTCTCTGGCAAGTTCAGTATATTTGCTTCTCTTTTCCGTCTCTTTGATCTTCAATCTGTGGTCTGCTGGAACGGCAAAGTCCACGATTTTGCAGGATTTTTCTTTCTTGTTGATTATTATCATATCCGGTCTCCTTGCTGTTATGGGTTTGTCTGTTTATACATTCATATCCCATATGATTTTGTGTTTTTCGTTTTCTAGTACAGTTTCTGGTTTGTGTTTGTACCGTTTTTTTGCATATTCGAAATTCAGTTGTTTGCACATTTCCCGGTGTACTTCTTTCCCCATGCTGTCATGTCTGTTCTTGTATTCCCTTTGTGCTAGCTTGCTGCATTCACTTATTATATGATTTATCGTTTCGTCTCTTTGTCCACACAGTCGGCATTTGCTGTTTTCCTGGGTTTTATCTATCTTTGCTTTAATAAAGTTATTATTATTATTATTATTATTATTATTATTATTATTATTATTATTATTATTATAATCATTACTATTATAGTTGTGCCAATATAAATGACTAAGAAACATATACTACACTGACCCCCTAAATTAAGAAAAGAAAACCCCTTAAAATGGTACTATGACGAACAAACATGTACTGAATTATTACCTAAACGAAGAGGCAATGCAGGGGAGGATGAATCATGATTACATAACATATACTAAATTATCTTTAAAAGAGGAGGTAATGTCTGGGAGAATGTTATAATGACAACAGAAACAAAACAGTAGACTGTCCCACAAGTAATTGCATCATACGTATGATATTATGATAACAGAACAGATACTACACTCCCACAAAAGTTTAGCATTATTATTATTATTATTATTATAATTATCATTATTATTATAATTATTTATTAATTATCGTAAAACAACTGTTTTTATATAAGATTTTTCTGGTAAATGGTTTGAAATAAGTCCCAGAGACTATTGTCTTAAATCGTTCATCCACACTGACATTGTTATTTATTGTCGCATTGCCGGTGTATATTTTATGCCCTTCTCCATTGTAGAAAAGTTCAGCACCGTTAACACAGGTTAGAGTGAAGCTTTTCACTTGCATTCAGCCAAAGCTATCGCATAAACTTTATCAATACGACCATCTCAATTGTATATCACAGATTCAGACATATTTGCAAACATGACACTTGAGATATCGTCTTCGGCTTAAAGGAACACCCAGCTAGTACATCCACACGAACAGACGAATACACACACACACCCACACACACATTATATATATATATATATATATATATATATATATATATATATATATACGAGTGTTTGTTAGTGTCATCACATTGTCATTTAAAGGTTTCTACTTGAATAGCACAAAGGAGTAATGTATTTCAAGTACAACCAGACGTATATAAAAAAACACACGCATTATACATATACATATATATATGTATATATGTGTATATGTATATAGATATATATGTGTGTATACATATATGTGTATATATGTGTATGTATACATGTATGTATATATATATATATATGTATATGTATATAAAACATGTATATATATATATGTATGTATGTATATGTATATATATGTATATATACATATGTACACACACACACATATATATATATATATATATATATATATCCGTTTCATCACACAAAAGTTAGCGAGTAAAAACTGCATGACGAATTCATTTCAAACATTTAGGGGATCACCCCCACCTTCAATAATGAGAGTGTTCTGTTTCCTTCTGTTTCTGTACCGATTTGTTTTTCATTTTAACTTTCTACTTTACGACATTAATATTGACTCTGTCTCCTTTCTTTTATCATTAATCGATTGATACTTTATTAATATAGATATTAATACTAGTGCAGAATGATTATTTTTTTATTATTTCTGTCAATTTTTGCGGAGGGTTACTATTCGTATATATATAAAATTCCCGAAACAGTTTTTCATGGTAAACAACTGATGATCCCTTAAAATAGTGTTAGAAACTAACTAATATAATAACTGTAAAAAATAAATTGACTTACATGAGTGATTTTCCACTGGAAGACTTGAGACTATAAGTTTTTTTTTAATTTATTTATTTTTTTTATTTATTTTTTTTAATTTTTTTTTTTTATATAGTTTTTATGGTTGAGAAACTTCCGAGACATATATATATATATATATATATATATATATATATATATATATATATATATATATATATATATATATATATATATTATGCTAAAGCTGAGTTGACTAGGTCTTATCACTGCCACCTCGATTTTCTGCACTGTTTATTTTTGTCCTGTTCAATGCTAAATAGTTTAGCTAAATATATATTAATTTTGGAGTGGGGTTATGTTTTAAACAACTATTATTTTCATTGTTCTTAGTAGCGCAATTTTTAAATAATTAATTACTTTACTCATATCTTATTTACTTTCTGCTATGTTGGATGTCGAGCTTATTAAAGCTACGACCGAAACATGTTCGTAATGTGTAACCATGCTATATTTGTATAAATAAAACTGTGTGTATATATATGATGCCGAATTGTATTGCCAGGATGTAATAGAGAGGTCATCCCACAACTTCAAAGCGATGATAAAATTATTTTATGGTACGTCTCTAAAATATGAAAGGTATACTTTTTTACATAAACATATGTATTTAAACACTTGCATTCTTACGATTGAAGACTTTATTAATGTCTTTTCAACATACCCCGATGATAGCTGTGATATAGATGGCCTCTCTCTCTCTCTGTTTTCTCTCTCTTTGTTGAGTTACTTCACTTTCTGTCTCTCTGTATCTATAGCTGTGTCATCTCCTCCGCAAATGTCCTGTCAATTTGTCTCTTTGTTATGTTCCATCTTGTATGAAAGCTTTTTTTAACCCGATTGTTTTTGTTTGTTTTTATTCAGTGAAACGCACATAAGGTGAAAGAAGCGTCCACCCTTTCTCTCTATAACGTCTCTCTCGCCATCCCTCCTTATTTTATCTGTCTCCTCCTATTTCCGGTTAGTCTAATGTTCGCATTTCTACCTCCTTATACCAAAATTAAACCGGCAGAGTTTAAGCCATTGTTGAAATGGCTTTTCTCTGTCGGGCTGAGTTATAGTGATGTGCTGTGCAGTTCTAGGGGGCCCACCCTTCCAGGCTTTACCTTATCGCCCTTTGACAAGGGGTTAGTTTGTCATTGATCGCTTAGCACGGCCCCGACCGGTGAATGCAGACAGGGCTGCCCAGGCGTTTTTTGTCGGCCAAGGTGATCTACCTCTAGGGCATTGGCCTTTCAAATCCCACTTCCCCGACCTTGTGCCACATCTCCCTGTGGTAGGATGGAGATAAATGCACCAGCTTCCTTGTATGTTTCATTTGCGGTTATTTATACGATTACCGTTGCCGCAAAATATTAAGTCAGTTTAATGTGGGGAGGGGGATTTCACAACCCCCAAATAAAGGTCACTCGTGAAGATCACAAAAAAACAGGCTGGATCCAAACCTATCTGTATAGCACTGTAGGAGCTGCATCACGCGATCAACGAGAAACTACACCCTCCCGAAGAAAGACATGACACCTGGAATTAAAGTCCTTAAGATCGACCAGAAGAGATACTACACTTTAGGTTTTATATTTGCTAAAAGAATATGATGATATAATGTTAACAAATTAAGCAGAGGATCTTCATAATTGTAGGGACTGAGGATCTGCAGCAACGTTAGATATATAGTCAGTGTTATATGGGGGAGATAGACCATTCTAAAAAAGAGACACTTTAGAATATCATAATAAACAGGCTCTATCAGACCCGGCTGTATTCCCCGGTAGGGGAGCCTCAGGTGATCAACGATAAAGCAGCCCCTCCCGAAGGTCGTGATGCCTGAAATAAAGGCTCTTGAGACCGACCAGAGCAAACACTACACTTTGAATTATTTATAAAAAAGACATAACCACAAGTCTAACAAATTAGGCACAACCCCCTCAAGTTTCTGCGGTGTGGGGGTTGGACCAGTGGTCATCTCTGTCCATACTACTACTAACCAGACGCATTAGCAGTTACAACAGCACCAAATTTACTATCTGTGTCATCCTGATTAAAATAGCACCAATAGTTGAATCTAATTGGTCCCCTGATTTATAAAATCGGGAGACCTATGTTTTGAGGCATTTCCGTCCGTCCGTCCGTCCGTCCGTCCGTCCGTCCGTCCGGATTTTTCTCCGCAACCATCCATTGAATTTCTCTAGAATTTTTCATGAAGTAGTAACTTTGGTCAGGTTAGAAAGTGACATTCTCCGATTTTTGAAAAAAAATCTGGTTAGCCCCCCAGGGGGTCAAAAGGCCCCAAAATGGCAAAAAAAATGACATTTTTTGCCCCATAACTTTTCATCCATCCATTCAATTTCTCTGAAACTTGGCCAAAGTATGGAGGCAATTGTTCCTAATAGAAAATAAGTATCGCTGACCTTGGAAAAAATCTGGTTCGCGCCCCCAGGGGGTCAAAAGCCCCCAAAATGGCAGAAAATTACCCTTTTCTCCCATAACGTTTGATCCATCCATTTAATTTTTCTGAAACTTGGCCAAAATGTAGAGACTATTGTTCTAGATATAAAATGAGCATCCTTGACCTCAGAAAAATTCTGGTTCGCGCCCCCAGGGGGTACAATGGGGGTCAAAAATGCCCCAAATTGCCCAAATTTATTGCATTTTACACTCGTCACATCGAGTCAAATACAGAGGGGAACCACGCACGCGCGGCTTGTTTTATTTATAAATAGATATGCCTATATATATGATAGGTGATAGATTGAGCTACAGTCTCTGGTTAACCCCTGCAAAACATTCAGAGCCATAACTGGTCTAGGACCACCTTAAATAATGTTTCTTCCTTCTTCTGTGTACTAAAAACTAAAAAAAACTTCCTTGAAAAAAGTGTATTTCGAAGAACTTTCAAACAATACCACGAGGCTGATTCACAGCTGACAGCAACATGTTCGTTTTTCAGTCCGATGTTAATAGAGTTTTTCCAAATATTAATTCATGTTGTTGAAAGTAGAAAAAAGACAAAACAAACAAAAAGCACCCATTTTAATCGATTTCATCAATTTTCATATGCAATCCTGTTCAATACTTTTGTATACTCTTAAATAAAGGCTGTACTTCTACTCTACCCATAGCCACAAGGAACCATTCATGAGGAGAAACTTTAAATGTTTACCATGATAAAGAAAGTCATGAGGTCTTTATTTGTTCTTTTTATGTATTTTCTCTTTTCTGGAAAGAAAGAGGAAGTACACATAGAACGACAAAAGGAGAGAGGGAAAAATACAAGTAGAATGCCGCCTGTTCTGGTTTTGAAAGATACAGAATAAAGAAAAGGAGAAGGTGAGAAGACTAAAAGAATGTCACCTATTCTATTTTTGAGAATATTCGACTTAGAGAGAAAGTAGAAAAGAGAGAGAATGCAGAGAGAGAGAGAGAGATAGATAGAGAGAGAGAGTGTGTGGGGGGGGAGTTATTCGGTCGTTAAAACAGTTAGCAGTCTGTAATTAAAAGGTAGAGGTCATGAGTGCAAATCTCACATGGGCATAAGTATGTTACTAGGATTGCGTCCTAAAATTGTCTTTTAAAAGCAGGCTTACTACTAATGACGTCATGGGAGGATTAAATCTGGAAAGTATAGGGATATGTTTGCAAAAGAGGAGAAGTCGATGGTATGACCACGCTGAAAGAATGGATGAGAATTCCTGGGTTAGTAGATGTAGGACAGTTGAGATAGCACGTATGTTTACAGGGAAAGGCAAAGAGAACACGTGGGAGGAAGTGATAAAAATGGATCTTAGAGAAAGGGGGATAAATGAAAACCTAAGGACGTCCAACACATACCAGCATGTGAAACGGACGTTAAACAGATGATGATGATGACGACGATGACGATGATGATGATGATGATGATGATGATGACGATGATGACGATGATGATGACGATGACGATGATGACGATGACGACAGATACTGTAGTTTTATTGTAGTTTTATTTTATTTTTTGCTGTAATCTACGTACTTTTTATAAATCAGGATTCCATGCGATGCCGTATCGCACTCCGAGTAATAAGTAATTATTATAATCCTTGTTTAACTTTCGAAATTCAGTTACTCATGCATTTTGCTGCTCTCTTGCTAAATAATAATTGAATTATGTTACTAACAGTGGAAAATAGACGTACTTAATTTAATATAAAAGTATTGTTATTATTTGTTGTAGTCTGACTATTAGTGTTATTATTATTATTATTATTTTGATGTAGGTTTGTTAGAAGTTTTAGCATATGAGATATATGGTCCCCTTCCTCTAGCAAGTTTTCGTGACGCCTAAACGACGAAACACGTGTTTGTGGATTATTATATAAAAAATATAGACGCTTCCTATGTGGGTGCAGCACACTGGTGATGAGAAAACAACATTTCTCCCTTAGTATTTAAGTAATGCGGTCTGGTTATGAAACGATATTTGCGTATATTCATTTGTCAATATCGCACAAACATTTATCTGCGATATATCTTCCTTTTTCGAGTGTTCGTGGTCAGTGGTAAGGACGCCAACTTTGCTGTTGTGCTCTCCGTTTCAGAACCACGATAGAATTAGTCACGCTTATGAGCCGTAGAACACACACACACACAAACATATATATATATATATTTAAATAAACATTATTTTTAGTTACATACACCGGCGTGTTAAGCGTTTATTATCATCAGTGTAGAAGATGATAATTCCAGACGGTCGTAATATTCGAAACAATTTACAGAATCGCCTTAGAATTTGAAAAAAAAATTTAACCACAAGACCACGAGAAATTACCACTTAAAGAACGGAAAGTAAGTTCTATTTATGCCTAAACAAAGTGGGCACAGACATTAGACTTATCGAGAATGTTAAACGAACGTTATCAGAACATATATATATATATATATATATATATATATATATATATATATATACATTTATATGTACATATATATATGCATATATATATATATATATATATATATATATATATATATATATACATTTATATGTACATATATATATGCATATATATATATATATATATATTTATATGTACATATATATATATGCATATATATACATATATATATACATTTATATGTACATATATATATGCATATATATATATATATATATATATATATATATATATATATGTACATATATATATATGCATATATATACATATATATATACATTTATATGTACATATATATATGCATATATATATATATATATATATATATATATATATATATATACATACCATAGAACTATGTAACCACCTTTACATTGTCAATTTGTGTTTCAAGAAATCAACAAACAATAGAATAATGTACGATCGTTTCAGAGACCGTGTAGTTTTATTATTACTATCTGAGTTAATCCTCAGCACCGGGTATAGACACTAAATTAAAGGCATAGACACTAAAAGGCATAGACACTAAAGGCATAGACACTATAAAGGTATAGACACTAAATTAAAGGCATATAGACAGCATCGATGGAATAGCATAGCAACACCCTCATTTAAA
>OY744524.1:20482243-20484743 GCA_963556195.1 Sepiola atlantica | reverse complement strand
TAAAAAAACAAATCACTTTCACATTTAATACATGTCCCTAAATATGTTACAGTTTCTAATTTTTGAATAACATCAAAGTGGGACAGATGGCAGTAGTGGTTGTTACTCAACGGGTCATGGGTACGTCTAGTACATAGATACTCATGTTATGTGCGTTTGAAAAATATATCATTTTTTTAATAAAATTGTGTTAATTTCTATAGACATTAAAAAGGTAGAATATCTTTATGCAGACCCCGTATATAGACGTGTTTGACGAGCGAACATCGCCGAATTTAAAAAAACAATGGGTTGGCCAGTCCGCTATCGCGTCGCAAAGTTCTCCACGTAAAACAAAACTTTTTAATTAATAAACAGTGAATTGTTATAAGCACGAAACAAATATGCATTTATTCACATAGATAATTAAAAATTAAGATGTTGATATTATTTATGCACATTTATTTATCTTTTGAATATGACCGTAAAGTAGGCAAAACAACGAAGAAATCAATAAGTAAGTACTTCTGAAGAATATAACTGAAAGGAAACAAATAGTGATGAATAGAAACCTGTTGTGCTATTATCTATAACAATGAGAATCCACCATCATTTTCTTTTCTAGATTCTGTTGACTTGCTAAACATTTGAAACTCGAAAGAAAAGAAAAATTGCTAAGCAGAATTATTTATTATATTTAAATCAAAACAATCGTTGAACGTAAGTAGTAGAAATGAACCCATCTGGGGTATTTATTTATTTAGATATAAAATGATTAAATGTCACGATTAACTTATTGTTACACCGGCCGTTCTTACACAGGAGAAACAACACCGGTTGTCACTATAAATAGTGCGAGTCACCAGAGACACAGCGAAGACAAAGCACAGTCTTGTAACTGTTTAGCCAAGTGCTAGTCACTTTCTTACTTTGTTAATACACTTGTTAAACCAACCCTCGACTTGACTTCCTTTATTTATTATTTACTGTTGGACAACTTCACAACATTTATTTTGAAATTTTTTATTCATGGAAATCTCTCCGAACAAGGCAGGAAGCCACTTGATGTTAGGTGTTTAAAAACTAGCCAACGATTAGGGTTAGATGGATTGATTCCTACCTGGAAAACAGCAATTATCCTCCTTTGTCGGAAAAATCGATCATGGAATGTGAGGACTAAATGACAAAATAAGGGAAGCGAGAGTTACGAGGCTGCTGAAAGTAAACCCAAGGGACCCTTTCTAATCTCCTTGATTAAATTAAATTAATTAAAGTAATTGAATAAATTAATAAACAAATAATACAACAAATAAATACAATTAATTAAATGAATTCATTTTTCCTAATAATTATCGTTTTTTTTTCTTGTCTGCTTTTACTTTTATTCATTTTCAAACAAAGCATAAGCGTGAGCAAGATTTATAGGAGGCAGTCTTAGTGGGAAGCAATACGTTTGTTTACATAACATCTAAATTTCTACGTGTCTGTACATTTGGAGAAACAATGAATTGGGAGGAACATCCAACAGCAAGCGGTCCGAGGAAAGAAGCTATCAGAGTAAAAAACCCTCCGGAATCTATGGACCTCTAAAGTGAAAGGCTCCTATTTTGTTTTCTCGTAGGGTAGATCGGGGGTAATTAGGAAGGCAGTTACTGATTTTTCAAATTTTAGATTAAATGACTTGACCCAAAATAACAAATCGTCTTTTTACTTGGAAGCATATATTTTTATATAGTATTTTACCCCGAAATTGCGCACATATTAAATTGCTGTAAACAAATCAGGTATCATATTACAAAACAAACATACTCCCAATAATATATCCAGTGAGAATGTCAATTTACAAATATCAAGATTGTAGACATTTGGGGCATTGTAGGCTTTCAGTAACCAATTTTATTTTTTAAAAGTTAATGTATTTAATGAGTTCGGAAACGAGTAAAAATTGGTATCATTTGTTCTGCTTTACGAATTGTATATGAGACAAAGTCGAATTTAAAGGAGTGAGAGACAAGCAGTTGGTTCAAGCAAGAAACACCATGATTTTCACTAACCTCAACATGAAACTCTATTTATATATATATATATATATATATATATATATATATATATATATATATATATATATATATATATATATATATGTTGGCTGAGGAAACCTTAGTTTCTGTTTAGCATAAAAAAATTCAATTAATGGATTACCGAATTCAGGGGCTCAGTCATAAAATAAGTATGTAGCAGTCATGAATACAAACATCTATTTTCTGTCTTGGAGAGTAACCTCTGTAAGGTAATTAGCTCCCACGAGGAACAATCAGCTCCCAGGGTCTACTTATTTCAACCGACCCTTCACGGATTACTTCAGCCCATGGCCATCCCTACTACAGGCCAGGCAATTGTGCAACTGGGGTCTTTTACTGGGGGCCATGTGAATTTTCTTAAATATTCGATATAGAAGTTGCAAACTATATCATCAACTGGTGCAGATCCTTTTTTTCTTTTTAACCACAATATACAAGTA
>OY744524.1:20462243-20477243 GCA_963556195.1 Sepiola atlantica | reverse complement strand
ATAAGGAAAATATATTAAAAAGATATTAAATTACGAAAAAATAAAATTCGCCGTATTTAAAGAAAAAGGACTACGGCCATAAATGTAGATTCTTCCTAAGCTTCAAATGTCCATATTTGGTCAAATATTTGAAAATAAAAAATATTAAGAACATGTTATTGAGAAAATATTGCTTTATCCTATTTTTAAATCTTATATTTCTATTTAAATTAATACAAATGTATTCAAATTACATATAAGAAAGACAATCATCAATTGATAAAATATATGTTGTATTTAAGCGAATCTAAATAAATTTCGTTTCAATTGCAGATAGACAAATGGCTGAGTAAATTACATTTTAAAACTAAAGAATGCAAAATATATTGATAACTGGCTTTTAAAAACAGACTATTTCTTGTAAGAGCCAAATAGTTAAAATTTAAAATAAATCAAGACTGAAAAAAGCAATTGCCAGAATGAACTAATATTACACTGATAAGTATTGTAAAACTGGATCACAGTAAATTAATATAATATATATATATATATATATATATATATATATATATATATATATATATATATATATATATATAATTTAACATCATGTACACCTTAATTATACAGAGAAATATTCCATATTTTTCAAAGACACTTTATTTACAGACAATTGTTTCTGCTTATTTTTAAAAACTTATTTAAATTATATACAAATATCATTTATATAGCAAGGAGGCTTCTTCAGTGTATAACAATTCCAGTCAGCCTGAAAAAATTAAATACATCTAAAATTCATTTAATTTATAAATCTTTGCTTTTAACTAAAAATTTAATAGAAACACTTTATTTACCCCTGTTTATTTTGTATATAAAGGTTCATGATGTCCTTTGTTCATGATACTTTCTGTTATCCCTTTTTTAAACTCTGCTTTTATACCTCTTATTTAAAGTGCGTATATATTCAATCGATTAAACAACATTTCAAAGTGAAGATATGATTAATAATTATTCATATTGGAGCCTTTTTCGCATTTCTTTCATCGCATGTTGCCCCTTACTCCTTTTGTCATTTGTTTCTTTCACGCAAGAAAAATGGACACAGAAATGTCAATAATTATATCGACCATAAACGGTTTCTATCGGCTGTTTTAATCACACACACACACGCATATATGTGTGAGTGTTTGTGATTGATAAACCCGAACGAAACATACTATAGTCGTTATAATTATTGTCAGTTATGTGTTCATTGTCTTTTATTCGATATTATATATATATATATATATATATATATATATATATATAATATTTTTTTAATCATACAAACATTATTTCAAACAAAATATTTCAACTGCGACTTTATTCAAAGTCCAGTATCATCGGATCCTTATACATTAGACTAGAATCTAATCCACTCATTGCTTTCAGTAAATGCATATTGGCCCGATGAAACTCGAGTTGTTAATAAAGTCACAGTTTAAACATGTATGCACATATGTAGTTTAAAATAATGTTTGTGTAAATAAATAAATAAAAAATATACTATGATACAGCCCTACCTGTTATTAAGCACTATTTTATAAACAATAGAGTTTGATGGGATACATATCTAGGAAAAAACAAACATACAAGTAATAATAATAATAATAATAATAATAATAATATATATATATATATATATATATATATATATATATATATATATATATATATATATATATATACAGGGTGGGCAAAAATAAGGGTCCTATTTTTAAAAATTCATAACTTTTTTATTTATTGATTTTTTTTTTTTTTTTTTAGAATAAGTAAAGGACCCCTTCCGAAGCAAGCATGAGCCGTATTAGCCCTAAGGAACGTACCCTCATTTAGAAAACATTATTTTTGCTTAAAAAACTCAAAACAGTGTAAAAAACAATACTTTAGTTTTTGTAAGTTTTAAGAAGTGTTTTTCGGCTAAAATTTGTTCTGTTTATTTCAAAAAATCTCGGAAGGGTCAGTCTACACACACATAAAGTTTGGTGAGTTTAACTTTTATTTTGTGGAAGTTATTCAAATTCAAGTTATTCAAATTTAAAGATAGGACCCTTATTTTGGCCTACCCTGTATATATATATATATATATATATATATATATATATATATATATATATATATATATATGTATATATATATATATAGTCGACGGTATTTTGCTGTTGCAGTAGTGTTACACTGACAGCTGCATTCATGGAAAATGGAAGAAAGGTAGATGTTATATTGAGGATAAATTATATTTGAGGCTGTCATTCCGCAATCCAGGACGCCACTAGTTTTGCAGGGAGGGACTCGTGAAGGAGTTGTCGTCCTCCCACATACATCACCTGCTATTTGCAAATGACCACCCATCTAATACTGACCAGGATCAACGTTGTTTAACTACGATAATATAAAGGTAACAGGGTTGTCCACCTGATAATAGCCATATAGTACTAAGATTAGATTTTGAAAAAATGTATTACTAAGTTAATGTAACGATTCATATTATTTTCTCTACACAATATTACCACAGAACAAAACATTAACGGAATATTACATCGATATTATCCTCGAATGGCTATTTGACCTTGGTAAGTCGTGACGGATTCGTATATAAACATAATGTTTCAATTGGCAACATTAAATTAAATAAAAGTAATGGAAAGAAATATGAATTAATTAGTTGACTGAATTGAAATTCAAGTATTGAATGAAATAAATTCACATTTAAAAAATATGTATTACAAACATTTCAAAGATATAATCAGAATATTCTATTCATATCTAATACAAAATGTGAAATTTGAACTAATTATAATCAAAATTGAAATTGAAACTGAACTGATGGAAAAACATTTCAATATGGATATTTTTCTGCTACAACTAGTATGCTTAAGTTTAAAATTAAATTTTACAGATATATTATAAATGCTGATATTTATTAAATTTAGAATAGTATTTGAAATCGAAAAATATACATTTTGTTTATAGAATATGTTTTTGTATATGTTTATTTGACTAAAAAATTGCCAAAGTATGTGTAATAAAATTCTATGAAAACCAAAACGTGTTCAAATCATGCAATAAAATCAACGTACCCTAATAATTGAAGAATAATTTGAATTTGCTTGAGTAATATAATTGAACTAATAATTAATAATATTTTGCGTTTTTTATTGTACGTTAAAAAAAAGTACTTAGTTTCCTTTTAAATAATTTAATTGAGAATTCTACAGTAAGGCTGATAGAATTATTACACGAAAAAGTAACAACTGTTATTGTATACTTATGTGTATCCATAGCGTGATAAATTTAAAAAATGAATGGTGGCTAACGGTAAACGACGTGGACCGAAGGCCTGGGTGTGCCGGGTTCGAATCCAGTTCGTTCCACAGAAACATATTTCTCATAACCCACACCTGACCACACCTCCACCTGGAGAGGAGGTAAATAAAACGAATTATTAAACGATCATTACAGATTGTTCATAGATGGAATTCTGAAGACCTTTACTAAAACGCTTTTGCAATCACTAGTGTTATTATGTGTGCATATAAAGGTTCATTATTTTCTATTTGTACTATTTTACGATTTGTTATTGTACTGCATAAATAATTGAAGTATTTTAAGTTTTGTTATGAAATGTTTTCAAAATATGCCGTTACAGTATGAGAAGTAATAAATATTTATTTAATTAATTTAAATGTTTAAAATAAATAAAGAATAAATAAGAGACACAATAGTATTCATAATAATTCTGAAGACCTTTACTAAAAACGCTTTTGTAATCACTCGTGTTATTATGTGTGCATATAAAGGTTCATTATTTTGTATTTGTACTATTTTACGATATGTTATTGTACTAAATAGATAATTGAAGTATTTTAAGTTTTGTTTAGAAATGTTGTCAAAATATGCCGTTACAGTATGAGGGTTAATAAATATTTTTTTAATTAATGTAAATGTTTAAAATAAATAAAGAATAAATAAGAGACACAATAGTATTCATAATGATGATACTTTCGCTAATATTTTTTTTTAAAATTAGTACTTCAACCAAACAATAATTAATTTTAATTGTTTCATGAATCGCTTTAACCGAGAAAAATATGAACGATTGCCTGTTACTACAATTATCTTTCCCTCGTATCAATAATATATTATGATTTTTTTTCATGAAGCTAACAAGAAATATTACCAAATCTAGTTATGCCAAAATAATCTATCGGTTAATTACTTAATATATCGATTGAATTAAGTAAAATACGAATTTAAGTAAACAAAAAATGAAACATCTTTATTAGTTTGTAATTTTCTATAACTATATTTTCTTTTAAATTGCTGACCTTGTGTCTAACCTCCTGGAGAGGAGGTAAATAAAATATTTATAAATATGTAAATTATTAGGATACCTCAATGTTCGTATAAACTTCGGCTTAACCCCCTCTCCCTCTCTCTCTTTATCTCTATCTGTATTTATATAGGGTAAAAGAAGATAAAGATATTAAATACACCTTTAAGATATAATCTATCATGAAAAGTTGAACCTCGATATGCGAGATAGAGCAATTATATAAACAAGTGCTGAAAATAAAAATTATGTACAATACAATATCGATTAAGTCATCAATTCTTCAAAACAAGGGGTTTTATACAATCGAATTATTTTATTATTTCCTCCTTAAATTATATATTTACATATATATATATATGTATATATATATATATATTAGGTACGTGCAAAATCCATGGTCGATTCCCAAAATGAAAATTTTTTTGACCCCCCCTTTACTTAAAAATACACTAAAATTCAGGAAATCAACCAATTTTACTGAAATTTTCAATATTTATTAATCAACAATCACGGAATATAATGAAACCATCATTTTTTTAAAAATCATAGTGAAAATGTATTATTTTTTAAAAAGAAAATACACCTTTATTAAAGTTATATTTTTATATATTAATTTTAAAAAATGCATGATTTTTTAACTGTTACTTATGTAAATAAAGGATCGTAGATGTTAACAATTAAATTTTTTTTTCAAAATATTTCGTATATATTACGAAAAAGGCCAGTAAATACCGTGTTAATAAAATCACTATAACTCGAAGAAAAATTAATTTTTTTAATTAGCGATATTATTATTGAATAAAGCATTGTTTAATCAATATTTTCACCAAAAAAATAATATAATTGCAAAAAATATTTCATGTGATTTTAATGATTAGAGTTTTTGGAAAAATAAAAAATGCGACATAATTATATTTCTCTTTCATAAAGGAACGTGGCATCATCAGCACAAGAAATTTTTTTTATAATCTTGAAAATAAACCATAAATTGACAAATTTGAGATCCAGGAACTTAACGAAAAAAAGAATTTAAAAAATTGAATAATTTCTACTAACGATGAACTTTCATTAGTATGGTAGACCCGTTCTGTAATAACCAGGTGGGATTAGCAATCACTCACTTTTACAGCGCAAATTTTTTTTTTTTTTTAGAGATTCAACAATTTCGTTCATTTCACAATTCATCGTCAATTATTTGGCAAGATTTGTATTTGTTTTGTCTCTTTTTTTCATTAATTAACTTAAATGTTAAAAACAATTATTTATTAACAAATAAAGAAAATTCAAACATGACATTTTCTTTCAAAATTGAATTCTGTTTATCAATAAATAACTGTTTTAACTTTTTTTTCAATGAATAAATTGTCAGTGTAGTCATTGACTTTAATTTACTTTTTCACACTTAAAATAAAAAATAAAAACACTTTATTTTTAAAAGAATCAATGTAATTTATCGTTACGACACGTAAAGAATAAATCGAGCAACTAAAGTTTTAAATCATGTAAAAAAAAAATTGATAAAATTGACGCAGTTCGTAACGTAAAAATATTTTTAACATTTAAAAAATAGTTTTATTTCAAATTCTAAGGAAAAACATTGGTAAACAGGCGTCATCAATAATTTCAGAGTATTACTAAATTAAAAACTGAACCTTTTCAGTTAAAAATAATTGCGTACACTCACAAATAATTAAATAAGCATTTCCTTTTTTATTATAACAAAATAAAACTTAAATTTGTTTATAACCTTAAAAAGAATAAAGAAATTAATGGATAATAATTTTTCAACTTCTATAAACTATTATTACATTTTTATATATAAAGTTAAAATTGATAAATTATGACATTTTTTGTCTTCCATATATTTTGCACGACGATGTCAATTTGTAAACAAAGTCCTTTTCCGATGAACTTATGGCGGATTTTACTCATTTATCACATTTGAAGGGCTAATTTTGCTAATTTTTAGTCAAGCGTGGGATTTATTTATTTTTTAATTCAGTGTCTTATGACTTTAATTTAATAATTATCTTTGAAATAGTTCCCAAAAACTTATATTTATCTTTTAAGGGATTTTTACAATTAATTTTTTCAAAGTTCAAAATTCATTGAATTTTTGGGGTTTTTGACCGTCGTAATTACATATTTTATTATAATTTATTTTCTACACGTAAATATGCAGTTTTTTCGTTTAGAGATTAAGTTTAGGCTTTTATCTTTCAAACACAATCAAAGTTTACACGGAAACTAATTAAATAATTAATGATAAGCGCTTTTTAATAAGCATAGTCCGTGCAAGAAGCCGCCATGTTTGCACGTACCTAATATATATATATATATATATATATATATATATAACTGAACGTCAAAATGTACATTATAATTTACAAACAAATAATTACATTTAATGATCTAATAGGTAGCGGCCATGGTGTTTCAATTAATTAGGTCAAATGATATAAACTGACCGTTGAAATGTACATCATAATTTACAAACAAATAATTAAATTTAATGCTATAATCGCTTGCAAATATGCTGGGTTCTATCAATTAGGGCTAAGTAGGCAAACTATTCTAACGGTCCTATACTTAACTTGAATCCTTTCTTGAAGAACTGTTTTGGATAACCAAAAGACTCCCAAATACACAGTGAGGGCAATTAACACACATATATATATATATATATATATATATATATATATATATATATATATATAGAGAGAGAGAGAGAGAGAGAGAGAGAGAGCGAGAGAGAGATGTCTATATACCTATGAGGAATAATAAGTCAATAAAATGACGGTTAACTCTTTTTACTGAGTTAATATTTTCTTATTTAGTTTATCGTAAATATGACAAGGTTAATATTAATAAAATAACAAATAACATAAATCTTTCAAAATATATTACATTAAGAATATATAGTGCTCTTCTATAAATAAATAAATGCATTGTTCGGCTTCCAACCGCTTTTTAAATTCTAATATTAAAGAACAAATGTTCACTTACGTCAAAATATGAATTGAACTGTTTATTCATTCTCGGTTAATTGTAAAATTAACTTAATTTATTAAAAAAAAATTTTTTTTTTTTTTTGTGTATAGCATTATCTAGATTTATCCCGAAATTGTTTAGAATGTGTATTGAAAAAAAATTAATAATTTAAAATCAATCAATACTCGTAATTTTGTTAATTAAAATAAATTTACAAAATCAATACTTTAATTAACCTACTATTTACTCTGTAGTCTACGATGTTTTTTTTCATATGAAAACGTATATCTATTTGTGATATTTACTATTTTAAATGAGTTCTTTTTAAAATATGTTATTGTTTAAAAGCTGCATACTGTGTGATATCTGACCATTTGTATTGGCACACTTACTGTCTTGGATAGGATTCGTCCCAAGAGGTTGTTTATCAGGTTATTTATATATATATATATATATATATATATATATATATATATATATATGTATGTCAAACATATACTTAAAGAGTTATTAATATATTACGTATATATTTCTGTTCTGGTATTTATTCCAACAATGCTCAATGCATAAATAGAGATTGGTAGTAGTATCAATAATATTTTAAAAAATCTTATTTTTTTATTTTCTGATATATATATATATATATATATATATATATATATATATATATATATATATATATATATATATATAGTACGTTATGAAAATACATCTACTGCAATTAAGCTACACAGAGGCTGCCTCATTTCATCCCCGTAGGGAATCGTCAGGCTAACATTTTAACGGGGATGAAACGCAGAACCCACTCTGTAGCTTAATTGCAATTAAAATATATTCATAACTTACTACCTAGCTCTACCCACGTATTGAGCACTGTTGAAGTAAATACTGAAAATCGATACATAAATTATATCTCTTTATAAAATTTTATGTGGATACATAAAATTATATATATATATATATATATATATATATATATATATATATATATATATATATTAATTAACTTGAACCCATATATATATATAAATATTTATATAATAATCATAATTCATCAAAAGTATTTAGTTATTTTCATTTGTTTTTCATTTCGTAGCCATGTAGTAAGTATTTTTGAATAGTTAGTTGGAATTTGTTCATTTTATTATCGATCAAAGATTCGATACATAGTGATTATATATTTTATAACTTTCAAACACATATTTATATTTAATTAAAAGCATGTGCATGGGTAATGGTATATTTTAGACAACTTCGACATTATTATCGTAAACATATAAACAATGTATTTGGAAAATGCTATAAAACGAAAGAACAATTTATGCGTATTTTTTCATGAAAACTGACCAATACGTTTATATAATCTAGTAAACTTAACTCTGACATCATCTCTTATTTAATGTGTTAGCAGGACATATCTTGTAGATACAAAGATTGTTTATTGTTTTTTTTTCAAATAACTGATTATTCATAAATAGATTATCTAGATTAAAATATATTTAGATAAAAAACAGAATTTTGATATAATTATATACAGTGGAAAGACTACTGAAACTATTTATTAAATTCCGCACAAATCTATTACGCATGTTTAACAGATGTTTATATATATATATATATATATATATATATATATATATATATATATATATATATATATATATATATAAATAACGGGATCTTTGTTTCAAGCTTTATCGAAAAAAAAACGAAAATAAATTATTATTAATTTTTAATTCATAATTAATAAGATACTAATAGCCAGATTTAATTACCTGTTTGTTTAGTAAACATTACTGTTATGTATTGGAAACATGAAATTGATTTATAAAAAAATATATAAAATAATTTCTTCCTGGAAAATAGAAAAATGATACTTTGTTATTATTTTTCATGGCTGTATTTAGAAAATATATAATTTTTGTTGATAGTAGAATTGAATAAAAAGATAAAACTTAGCTTGGCAAGATTTTAGTTGCGTCGAGAAATAAAATTGATATTTATGTTGTAAAGTAATAAATTCATGAGAAACGCATTATTACGGAAATGATCATCCGTATAGTTTTCTCAATCGTATATACTCTCATTGTAGAATCTACTGGTGTTTGCGATGCTAAGAATGAAGAAGAAAAATGTAAGTTTAATGGTGTAAATATTAAGTATAATGGCGTCATATGAATGAATCAGTAATTTAAATAACGTAATTAAGCTTAACACAGATGTAAGATTTATTATTTTAATTAATTATTGAATGTTGCCAATGAAATATTCGCTATTGGCTTTAAAGTAAGTAAATATGACAGAAATAATTAAATTTGCATATGACTCAATGAAGATAAATGTGAAAATTAATACGAAGATGTATGCCCGTATATATAAGGGCAGCATTCATCAACCGTTTCTGTAAAAGGGGAGAAAACGACGATGCAACTAGTAGAAATTATCTCATGATATAACAAATAAATAGTTACATATGTCTTTAAACTGATGTAAGTGTTTATCAGAAAGCTCAGACAAGTTAAATGTTGAGATTAAATGTTGATTGTCTGCCTTTACTTCTTTTTAGTGATGTAATAAGTTTTATTTCTGAAAACGGTGAAACAGAAAATATATCGCTTACTATATATTCGCTATGAATGGCGGGTGGATTAGATGGAAATGAGAGTGTGACATCCCCCCGTCTAACTTTATTTAAGCGAGATAGAAAATTGTCCGGAATCGCTGCCGACTTTGATTTGTATTGTTGTGACACAAAACCTATTCAGGTCAAAGTGAGAGTAAAAAGAGGAATTAGCATATTTGCGTTACATAACTATTAATCTATATATATATATATATATATATATATATATATATATATATATATGAATTAATATATGTATAAATAAATATATATATGTATATTAATTAATATATATATATATATATTAATTAGCATACATATATAAATTAGCATATATATATATATATAAATTAGCATATATATATAAATATATATATATAAATAAATATATATATATATAAATAAATATATATATAAATAAATATATATATATAAATATATATATATAAATATATATATAAATATATATATATATAAATAAATAAATATATATATATATGCATAAAGGAATTGGTTGCATTCCAATGACTTAATAAATAAATAAATAATACAACATACATATTTTTTATTTATTACTTTATTTCGGTGAATACCTGTGTTTTTTCTTCTGATATATGTGTGTGTGCTTAGCATTGGAATTTATTTAAGACCGTATAATATGTCTTATCTTCCCTTGATTCTTATATTTGTATGAATAATATCATTAAACAAATGATTATTTATTCCCAGCCTCGCGGAATAAGTTACCCGTATGTTTAATGATATCACTCGCGCAAACATTGACATTAACAAAATAGTAGCAATATATATATATATATATATATATATATATATATATATATATATATATATACGTGTGATTTTATGTAATTGTAAAACAATTGTATACGCAATACACTCACGAATATACAGGGAGGAACATTAACAAGTCTTTGACAACATGGTGTAGTTTTGAACGTTATTTTTGTTACTAAATCACTCAAAATATCAGACCAGCGATCAAAGAAATACATACATTAATTGAAATTCAAAAAACAAAAACAAAGAAAAACAACTCCTAAAAAATAATAATAAATGAAAAACAAATATCTGTATTTTTAAAACATAGTTGATGTATGAAAATACGTAGGTATATTTAAATGTATCTAAACATATACATACTCGCAAAAGAAAAAACAGATTTCACACACCTAAATGTTATTCATCAATAGTTACAATTCTACTGTAACTGATTGAGTATTACATTTTAAATATGTGTTACATGAATGTTATTTAATTGTTGAAATTAAAAAACACTGTTTTATGTCTATAGTAATACTTAAGTATTGAAGCTGTAATGATTTATGGTGTTCCGGATTTGAGTTCTGTCAGAGTATCACTTTCACTATTATTACTACTGGGATAGGTACACATCTGTATATCCTCCTTCCAGCTATTGATAAATAGTAGATAAATTAGCCTCTTAAGGAGTGGTTCTAAAATTAGTCTAAAAGAAAACTTTGAAATCACACCAGACAATCTTGGCATAGTTTCATGTCGTTCTTGAATTTTTCTTTGCCACTAATTCTGATAAAAGAGAAATGGTGTTTGTGATTGCGCAAATCTTCTTTCAGTATTAACTGCCCGACTAGCTACCCTTACAGGCCTTTTGGCTAAGATCAAAGTGTAGTATCTGTTCCGATGCATACTGCACCCCATAGACTGGTATTGTCTTGGCCTTCAGGCTTGATTCACGCCGGTCTATGGGTCTGTCCTGTGCAGTTCTAGGAGGTCCATCCTCCCAGGCTTCGCCTCCCCTCTTTGGGAAGGAGTAAGTTTATTGCTTACTGCCTGAGGCGCCCCTACCGGGGAATGCCGACGGGGCTGCCCAGGCAATTTTTAATGCCAGAGTGCTCATCTCTCGGGCGCTGATTTTCAAACTCCACTTTCCCGACCCGACCTTGGGTCACATCTTACTTGTGGGAGTAAGATAAAAACTGGCCTTGTGCCTAACTCCTGGAGAGGAGTAAATCAATACCCTTACAGGGGATGTTTATTGTCTCTTGAGACTGAAACGATACATTTTAATGATTTATTATAAGTATGAAATATAATATAGATAAGTACAGTTTGTCACGTGTATATTAATCTAAATAAATAAATGTGAAAGTGTTTTTATCTATAACATCTATATGACTATCAAAACGGCGCACGGTTATTTAAATCAATGATACAAGATCATCTTTTGAAATACTGTATATATAGTAAAGGACAAAACCCTAAACACAACCATTTGTATGCCTAATTTGCATAACAATAATTTAAACAGTTTAAAATAAATTAATGCTAAGTGTTACTTATTTGTAATTTTATTGCCCTATTTTATATATATATATGCAATACTTTTGTCGATCTTAGTAATTACTTAAACTGATTTAATAGATAAGGATAACTTTCCGAAACATTTGCTAAAATAGTACATTAATTAATTTTCAAAAGAGGTAATTCAAATGAAAATTATTAGTTTTAAAAATTGCAAGAAATTTTTATTGAAGATATTTGATGTAAATATAGTACTTAAAGCTATATTAATAGCTGCCAGATGGCGGGTAGTTTTGTGTTGTCTTTCTCAATTTCCCGAATAATTTGAAATGGATTTGTCCGGCAGTTATTTGCTCGCAAACTTGTGTGTGACGGGGCAGTAATATATATATATATATATATATATATATATATATATATATATATATATATACAAATCAATACATATTGGTCTTTATTATAAATAGAAATGGAGGATATGCAAATATAGCCACCATCAGAGGATATGCAAATATAGACACCATCAGAACAATAAAAAGCGAAATATCTAAAACGCATGAATTTCAGTCATGCAACGTTACAAATTCAATAAAAACGATTATTTAAATAAATAAATATAAAAACAGGATATTAATAAAAGTGTGTGGCCACTTCTGTATCTGTGTGTATTTCTCGTGTCAACGTAACTTAATAATTGCACATCTTTTTACTATTTAGTTAATATTGATTTAAAGAAAGTATACAATAGCGTAAAATAAAACGAACATTTAAAAGTCATATAAAAATTAATTTAATTACGACATTTTATTTACCAGAATTTCATTTGAAAACAAGTCAACCATTTTAATGTTTTGGTAATAATTGAAAAAGCATGATCACTTCGTGACTTTTGAAAATTTGAAAAGAATTTAGAAGTATTTAAACTTTCGACGAATGTCATTTCTGGCTCTACAAATTTATAGCAAATCTTCATGTATTGAAAAAGCGAAAGCTTTGGAATCTATTTATATCCAATTATTGTATAAATAGATATGAAAACAACAAAATTAGTCATAGCTTAATAACAATTTTCTTTCAGTTAATAATTTAATAATACTAACTTTAACTTTGAAAATCCCCAAAAAAATTTACAATAATAAATTACAAAAAAACACAACACTTTTTTTTTAAGTAATAATATGATAAAAAGAAACAAACGGTATATGGTTGCAAAAATAAAAAGCAAAACAAAAACGAAAGTAAAATATTCCTGGGCAACGTCGGGTAAATGCTGCTAGTTATTTATCTATATAATACATGTTACTTGATTGATTGTTCTTAATAGTATATTGTTATGTGAATTTATTAAAAATAAACCATGTTAATACACACAGTAATACTAACTTATTGAGACATGTTAGTAAGGAAGACACTTTCGGTTTTTAAGATTCAATAAATTAACAATAGGAATAAATCGAAAAAAAATATATATTCAGACAAATTTGTGTAAAACGTATATTTTAATATGTCGGTATTTTTTTAGATGGGGATTGATAATTTTTTTATCGTTACTACTATTCTCATCTTGGATGCTATTCTCACAACGTTTTGACCGATGTAGCATCAGTCCTTCTTTAGGTGCATCCTACCAAACTCAGGAATCTAACGACATTTCGAACTGAACTCTTTATTTAATCAACGGCGGTAGATTGTTCTAGTTGGGTCAACCATGATAGGATAAATGTGTTAATTAATATTATTTTATTCTTAGTATCGCCTTTAGTAAGGATTGAACCTTCACATCGAACTCAACACAGAAAACAAAGATTACACGTGTAGTTTTTTTATTTATTACAACAAATACACTGTAAATGGATCGATTTCTTAATTTATTTTTTAACTTCTAAAAATTTAATTAAAATTGTAGTTTATAGATTGACTCACAGCGCATTTGAATCTATTAAAAAATCAAACACTTTAAAGCATATAATGATGCTTATTTATTGAAGATTCAACTTAATTGAATCATGAAACAATTAGTATTTTCAAAAAAATAAAGAAATCAGAAAGGCGACAGATTGAACGACGGATAAAAAGAAAGCTTCGCTAGTATTGTAGATGATAACCCTCAGCGAAATACTCTCAAACACAAAATGAATTCTTGTCATGATAAATAAAAACTTGAAAAACAATCAAAATTACAAAAACACATGATTTAAAACTGGTGCAAGTATTTTTCTTTGTAAACACAAGAATAATGGGACTATTTTAATAACTGTGAACATGCATTAAGTCATAAACCAATGCAAAAATAAAAAATAAAGCATCAAACAAAACAAGCTAGAAATATCTTATATATCGATGCCAATAGTTACTAAGCTCCCCAGGACAATTTTTATGTCTTTGCTTCGGGTTATTTTTGATACAATTATGATCACGTTGGCACAACGGTTCCCGTTCGATCACCGATAAACTAACTTAAGCCTGGCCAGTACTAAAATGGGTGACCATTTCGGAATACCAGGTGCTGTATGTACGTGTAAAACGACATCTCCACGAGCCTCTTTCCCCTTTCCGCAAAAGTTACGTTGTAATGTATTGTTTACATCCATTATTTAAGTTGAAAAGTCTACGATTTAATATGTTCGTCATTAATTAATTTATTTTAAGTTCTTTTAAACGAATTGTATAGTTAAGTTTTTGTCGTGTACACACACGCATACATGCACATACACACGCACACACACACACA
>OY744524.1:20447243-20459743 GCA_963556195.1 Sepiola atlantica | reverse complement strand
AATGTTTTGGTAATCTATCCCTTTTTATTATTAAATCACTTGAATTGATTACTGTTAATATCAACAAAACTATTGCATGTATTTAGGAAAAATAGCGAACAGAAATTAGAAGTATATCAAACAGAGAACTAATTTATTATGAACAGTTTAAAAAATAATTATGCAAATTAAACATACATAATCTTTTGTTTGCATCTTTAATCTCTACTATATATACAGTATTTCCGTGTAAAACCTTTTATTATTTAATTAAACAACATAGAACCCTTTTGTATGTAATATAGGTATGATGAATAAAACAACTTTCGCTTTATTCATTTATATATATATATATATATTTATTATTATTATTATTATTATTATTATTATTATTATTATTATTACCTACATACGCCGGCGTTTCAAGCTCTCGCTCTCATCAGTATAGGAACGTATTATTTCAGACAGTCACAGGGCGCGAACCGGGTTCACAGAGTCAACCTAGACTTTGCAAGCTTTCGATCTATCCCAAAGGTCATCGGGAATTACCATGTGATACAGGGGAGAATTTAAGATGTGTTTGTGCCTAAATACAGTTGGCAGTAAACAACAGCTAATCGAGAGGGTTTAACGAACCATGATCGGAACCGTGCTTATAACCAAATGACAGTTTTGTTTTTTATATATTTTAACAGTATATATATATATATATATATATATATATATAAATATATATATATATATATAGTCTGTTTAAAAGCTTGCTGATATGCGCGCTGTATTTGGCATTAAGACGTTAATTTACTCTCCCATTTCCACGACAATGCGTGTTAGCCGCAACGGTTTACTTCTGAGTCAAGAATGACTTTCGTATTGGGGTTCGAATCGTGCAACCGGCAGGGATTGTATCTTCCCATACTGATAGTTGCAGGTTTCGCATTAAGCGCATTTGTATATGGGTCAATTTAAAACTCATATTTATCTATAAATAATTATATATATATATATATATATATATATATATATATATATATATATATATATATATAACGCGCAAAAGCTCAGCACAACAGTGAATAAATAACTGAGGAAATATCACCGCAATTAAATTTAAAATGATTATAAAATAATATTAATAAAATGTTATAGTGTTTTCTATTCACAATATATTTCTAATTCAAAAATACATAACTCACAACTGCAATAAGAGTTTATCCTTTATATACCTTTTTAAACTCGTACTGCTGTAGAAAAACTCAATTCATATGTAGGATGTAACTATACAGAATACTTTTTCTTTCTCTGACAATTTTTTCAAGCTTTATTGTTTGTTTGTTTTTTTCTCTTTATGGAATAATTGTACGTGAGTAAACAACTTTATATCATTAAAAATAAGAAGTTCTTCATTCATTGCTCGACTTTATTTTTTATTTTTTTAATTTCATATTATTTACCTTTATTAATTTGATGTTTTTTCTTTTTTAATTTGATGTTATTTACCTTTTATAATTTGATGGTATTTACCTTTTATAATTTGATGTTATTTACCTTTCATAATTTGGTGTTATTTATCTTTTATAATTTGATGTTATTTATCTTTTATAATTTGATGTTATTTATCTTTTATAATTTGATGTTATTTATCTTTCATAATTTGATGTTATTTATCTTTCATAATTTGGTGTTATTTATCTTTTATAATTTGATGTTATTTATCTTTTATAATTTGATGTTATTTATCTTTTATAATTTGATGTTATTTATCTTTTATAATTTGATGTTATTTATCTTTTATAATTTGATGTTATTTATCTTTTATAATTTGATGTTATTTACCTTTTATAATTTGATGTTATTTATCTTTTATAATTTGATGTTATTTATCTTTTATAATTTGATGTTATTTATCTTTTATAATTTGATGTTATTTACCTTTTATAATTTGATGTTATTTATCTTTTATAATTTGATGTTATTTATCTTTTATAATTCGATGTTATTTATCTTTTATAATTTGATGTTATTTACCTTTTATAATTTGATGTTATTTATCTTTTATAATTTGATGTTATTTATCTTTTATAATTTGATGTTATTTACCTTTCATAATTTGGTGTTATTTATCTTTTATAATTTGATGTTATTTATCTTTTATAATTTGATGTTATTTATCTTTTATAATTTGATGTTATTTATCTTTTATAATTTGATGTTATTTATCTTTCATAATTTGATGTTATTTACCTTTTATAATTTGATGTTATTTACCTTTTATAATTTGATGTTATTTACCTTTTATAATTTGATGTTATTTACCTTTTATAATTTGATATTATTTACCTTTCATAATTTGATGTTATTTATCTTTTATAATTTGATGTTATTTATCTTTTATAATTTGATGTTATTTCCTTTTTATAATTTGATGTTATTTACCTTTTATAATTTGATGTTATTTACGTTTTATAATTTGATATTATTTTTCTTTATAATTTGATGTTATTTACCTTTCATAATTTGATG
Source organism: Sepiola atlantica (assembly GCA_963556195.1). NCBI lineage: Eukaryota > Metazoa > Mollusca > Cephalopoda > Sepiida > Sepiolidae > Sepiola > Sepiola atlantica. Next base: position 20,457,241 of record OY744524.1, on the reverse strand, counting down.
TTATTTACCTTTAATAAATTGATGTTATTTACCTTTAATAAATTGATGTTATTTACCTTTCATAATTTGATGTTATTTACCTTTCATAATTTGATGTTATTTTTCTTTTATAATTCGATGTTATTTACTTTTAATAATTTGATGTTATTTACCTTTTATAATTTGATGTTATTTACCTTTTATAATTTGATGTTATTTACCTTTTATAATTTGATGTTATTTATCTTTTATAATTTGATGTTATTTACCTTTTATAATTTGATGTTATTTATCTTTTATAATTTGATGTTATTTATCTTTCATAATTTGATGTTATTTACCTTTTATAATTTGATGTTATTTACCTTTTATAATTTGATGTTATTTACCTTTTGTAATTTGATGTTATTTACCTTTTATAATTTGATATTATTTACCTTTCATAATTTGATGTTATTTATCTTTTATAATTTGATGTTATTTATCTTTTATAATTTGATGTTATTTCCTTTTTATAATTTGATGTTATTTACCTTTTATAATTTGATGTTATTTACATTTTATAATTTGATATTATTTTTCTTTATAATTTGATGTTATTTACCTTTCATAATTTGATGTTATTTACCTTTAATAAATTGATGTTATTTACCTTTAATAAATTGATGTTATTTACCTTTCATAATTTGATGTTATTTACCTTTCATAATTTGATGTTATTTTTCTTTTATAATTCGATGTTATTTACTTTTAATAATTTGATGTTATTTACCTTTTATAATTTAATGTATTTTTTTGTTTATCATTTGATTTTGTTTACTTTTTATAATTTGATGTTATTTACTTATAATAATTTGATGTTATTTACCTTTCATAATTTGATGTTATTTATATTTTATAATTTAATGTTATTTTTCTTTTATAATTTGATTTTGTTTACCTTTTATAATTTGATGTTATTTACCTATAATAATTTGATGTTATTTACCTTTCATAATTTGATGTTATTTTTCTTTTATAATTTGATGTTATTTACCTTTCATAATTTGATGTTTTTCTTTCTTCATTTTCTTTTCTATTTCCGCCATACAATATACTTTATTTAGATGACTTTTCATAACATTTTATCAATAAATCTTCACTTTATAGAAAAATAATTTTCTATATATAAAGACACTTATTCGGAAAATAAGCCATGAATACAAAAAAGATAGACATACTGATGTAAAGGTTGCACAATTAAGAGTAAACAAAGTGACAAAAAGAATATAATTATCACTAAATACTATAACCTAATTATCACTAACTACTATAACATTATTATCACTAAGTACTATAACATAATTATCAATAACTACTATAACATAATTATCACTAACTACTATAAAATAAGTATCGCTAACTACTATAAAATAAGTATCGCTAACTACTATAACATAAGTATCACTAACTACTATAACACGACTAAAACTTTCTGGACCTTGTTCGCTTGTTATCTTTGCACCGTACACACCTGATGACGTCGCAAAATGTGAATATGTAAACAAAAAAAACGAATGATGATAGTAATACTGGGAGGAGTCGAATGACGTAGATAATAACAAAGGAGAGAGCGGGTTGAAAGTAAATAGATAGAAGAGATAACGAGGGTGAAGAGATAAGTAAAAGGCGAGAATAGAGAGCGAAAAAAAAGGGAGGGGGAAGCGTGTGAGATGAGGAAAAAAGAAATAGAAATGCGAAAGATATGGGAAACAATCGGCTAAAAATGCTTGATTATTATCAAGCAAGACATACATATACTTATTTAAAAATGGTGATCGTCAATTAATGTCAAAGTTAAGAAATTATATATTTAATGATATACAGGGTGTTCACAAAGTGTGTGTGTACTTTTAAATAATTATAACTTTATTTGTATTTTAATAGGGACATGTGAAAACAATTGTGTATTCAACCAAACCTAGTTCATTAGAAGATTTGAAAGCTAAAAATAGTAATTTGATTTCAGAAATTACATTAAATCAGTTGGAAATTTTTTTTCCGTGAATCAAAAAATTGTATCACACTTTGTATTGTTAATGATAGAGGGAATCTAGAAATAAAACCTTTAAAAATATAGTTCTACTTGTTTCTAATATTTTTTAAAGAGTAATTCTCTCGCAAATACACATAAACTTATAAATATTTTAAAGTACACACGCACCTTATGGATAGTTTGTATATAACAATTATTGACTCATTTTTTAAAAATTATTAACATCATAGAGAGAGAGTAGGAGAAGATAACCCTCTCTCAGTCACAGATTCTCTTTCTGCAAATCTAATCACCGAGTCGGAATATTTAATAATAGGGTTTTTTTTTCGCTACACCGTTTCCTCGGCAGAAAAATAATAAAATAAAAATACGTCTTCTTTCTTGTTTTGTAACAAATATTAATATTTTATCTGATTTGATTTCAACAATTTAATATATACATAGTTCATCATAAGTATGTCTCTTTTATTGAAGTACACTTTACTATAACTATGATCCGTAGAGAAAACCAATGTCATGTACGAACAGGTGTTCATTATCGTTTGTTCAAAACATAATAATACAACAAACTATACACACACTATATATTTTTCATTGACATTTCTGAGTTCATAACTTTATTACTATATTAGAAATAACTATCGAAGTTTGAAATAGCTTTTTACATTATTATATTAAACATGGCTCAGAATGTATTTAAGATGGCGGACTGCTCGCTAAACAGGCCCAAGAAAGAGTACTCTAAATTCATTAACCTTTCTGTTTTTATAACTATGCTACTCTATGATAAAGAAAATGTAAAACAAAGTCCCCACTCACTCCATACAGGACACAGACTACTATTATGGCTCTGCTGTGTTTCTAAGAAAACGTATTATTTTTCCCACACGCTCCTATAATATTAAAGATCCAAAAACTATAATTAAAGCAGGAAACAAAACTTCATGTTTTATTGTGTGTGTGTGTGTGTGCGTGTGTGTATGCCCGAGTTTCAGTTGGAGAGGGAGACGGAAGGCGGATGCCAAATTCCTATGTGAATCTATTCTTTTTACGAGGTTAATGTTTGATTGAATGAAGAAAGCGAAAATATTAATAAAGAGAGGGACGAAGAAGCGATAGTAGTTATAGAGAGGGAGCGAAAGACAGAGCCAGAGAGAAGCTGATTATAAAGTAACTTACGAATTGATTAGTAGCAGTAGTAGTTCAATCAGACCCGGGGGCTTGGCCTTTTGGTCAAGATCAAAGTGTAGTATCTGTTCCGATGGATACTGCACCCCGTAGACCGGTATTGTCTGGGTCTTCGGGTCTTGATTTACGCCTGTCTATTGGTTGGCTGTCCTGTGCAGTTCTAGGAGGCGCACCCTCCAAGGTGTCGCCTTCTCACCCTTTAGGAAGGGTTTAGTTTATTGCTAATCGCCTGAGGCGCCCCTACCGGGGAATGCCGTCGGGGCTGCCCAGGTAATTTTTAAATGACCAGAGTGCTCACATTTTCGAGCACTGGTTTCTAAAATCCTACTTTCCCGACCTTGTGTCACATCTTACCTTGTGGGAAGATGATAAATAGAAGCAGTAGTAGTAGTAGTAGCAGTAGTAGTAATAGTAGTAGCAGCAGCAGTAGTATTAGTAGTTTTACTCGTTAACGGCATGTCAACATTTTTTTCTTGTTATTTAGTACCGGAACCCAATAAATTATTTATTACTTGAATTTGTCTCGATTTTAGCACCCATCAACTGATTGGAATATTTAATATCAAATAATAATAATTCCTATAATGTTTCAAATTATTGTATTCTCCGAATTCATTCTGCTTTTATTTTTATTAGCGTTTAAATATCTTAACTATTTTTCGAATATCTATCTATATACACAGCACTCCCGGGCAACCCCGAATATATATAGTTGGTTTATAATAAACTAGTTACACATAGTCGGCGTTTTCCAGGAAGTAATTTTAGTTTCCATTTTGTTTCGATTCTTTTTTTAATGTTGTTTATATCTGGGGGGTTTTAATACAATAATATCTTGTTTGAATATGATTCTTAAAATAAAATGTAATTATTACAGCATCGTTTGATCATTACATTATTAATTGGACACATTTGTAATTAACGTATTATTAATTTTGTTTAGTTAATATTGGATGCGCAGAGTTTCTAAAAGTTTTAATATTTTGAAACATGATGATTCCATATGCATTTAAAAGCTAGACATTACTATCTATTCGACAGATAGAACGCAGCAAAATTCCTGTCACAATTCGAAGGTGTAGAATTTAATGTATCATTTTTCTCTTAACTATTTTTCTCTTAACTATTTTTTCTTAACTATTTTTCTTTTAACAATTTTTCTTAACTATTTTTCTTTTAACTATTTTTCTCAACTATTTTTTTCTTTAACTATTTTTCCTTTAGCTATTTTTCTCTTAACTATTTTTTTCTTAACTATTTTTTCTTAACTATTTTTCTCAACTATTTTTCTCAACTATTTTTTTAACTATTTTCTATTAACTATATTTTCTTAACTATTTTTCTTTTAACTATTTTTCTCAACTATTTTTCTTAACTATTTTTTAAAACTATTTTCCTTTAACTATTTTTCTCTTAACTATTTTTTTCTTAACTATTTTTCTTTTAACAATTTTTCTTAACTATTTTTTTCTTAACTATTTTTTCTTTAAATATTTTTCCTTTAACTATTTTTCTTAACTATTTTTTTCTTAACAATTTTTTCCTAACTATTTTTCTTTAACTATTTTTTCTTAACTATTTTTATAATTACGTTTTATTTTACGCTGTTGCATGCTTTATTTCAGTAAAGTTACGAGTAATTTTGAATTTTTTTAAATATCATAATTTCGTGAGTAATTACCAGAGTTACGTCTACGCAAAACAGACACACGTAAATTTTTCTCATAATTTTGTTAATATAGTTTCGTGAGAAGATCGTCTTTACACACACTTATCAGAGCAGCAGCGTTATAATTTTTTTAACACTAATAACATCGGATTGTTTTGAGTCACTCATTTTCTAAGATCGTTTTCCAATCAGAAGTATGCAGTTTCAAAATGGCTAATAAAAGCGGGTGTTTCTGATTGTCTCATAGAAAGATGGTCTTTCAATTGGCATCTACAAATGAGTACAGTTGGAATTGTAAAATGGCTTATAACGAGGAGTTGTTTAATTAGAAAATCGTCTTTTAATAAACATTCATTAGAGCTACACAATTTTATAAAGACACTATATAAATAAAAGTCGTGTTTCTCTCTGTGTCTGATAAAAAACTTACAAACAATTATGTGCTGGGGTAGTTTTATTCTCAGTTGGTCTGAGGTATGGCTTTGTGCAGTTCTAGAAAAGTCCACCTTCCCATGTTTTAGCTTCTCACCCTTTAAAAAGGGGTTATATTTTTACTCGCCCAGGGCGCCTATCGGGGAATGCCGACAGGCTGCCCAGACATTTTTGGTCAGCCAGCGTGCTCTTTCTCTAGGGCGCTCACTTTCCTAACCTTGTGTCTAATCTTCCAGCCGTGGTAGGGAGATAAATAAAAACATACACATAATCTTAAAAACCTTACATATTACGATCAAGTATGACTCCAAGTTAGTTCTGGTAAAATAAAAACTCTAATGCTCATTCCCTTGGGATCACCAGCTCACAAAGTAGTGCATGGTTTTCTCAGAAAAAAATTACTTTATTCCGTTCCCAATTGTAAATGTTTGAAAAACAACACTAAAATTAGGTTAAACAGTCGGCTGCTGATTAGTTTTTCTTTCTCTGTTTCCATTATATTAATGCAGTTGATCAAGTTTGCCAATGAATGCGTTTTATTTACTCCTCCCCAGGAGTTAGGCACAAGGTCAGGTTTATCTTACTCCCACAAGTAAGATGTGACCCAAGATCGGGTCGAGAAAGTGGGGTTTGAAAAGCCAGCGCTCGAAAGGTGAGCACTCTGGCCATTTAAAAATTGCCTGGGCAGCCCCGTCGGCATTACCCGGTAGGGGCGCCTCAGACAGTAAGCAATAAACTTACTCCTCCCCAAAGAGGGGAAGCAAAGCCTGGGAGGGTGGACCTCCTAGAACTGCACAGGACAGGCGTGCAGTATCCATCGGAACAGATACTACACTTTGATCTTAGCCAAAAGGCCAAGGAACGGGTTTGCGTGAGGTGTGTTCGAAAAGTGACTTGACTGAGGATGCGTAGAATGAATATGGTTCGAGTGTTTTTTATAAGAAAGATGTTACCAACTTGCTGGCAGTCTTTATTTTCTTTACAAAGACTCGGGGCAATGCCATGTGGCCCTATTAAGTGTTAAAACGCATTCATGTTTGTTTGTTTTTTTAATTTCACTTTACATAACGAAGGTCGTCGATACAAGATCTTCTAAATTCAATTTTATTGACTTTTAAAAAAAAATTAATACAAATCAGCATTTCATTCATCATTAGTAACTAGTATACACTTCCGTCAAAAATGTCTATATGCTAAAAATTCAGCATTACCAGGTGTAAGTGGAGTAATTCTGAAAAAAGAGTGGCGCCCTCACCCACTCTTCGGTGTATTAGCTAATGAAAGGGAGCCTTCGTGTTGCCCTCGACTATGGTCGACAACTTTACTTAATTGTATAACCATTTATTATTTTACTACTCCAGATGAAGCGCCTAATTTCCGTGACTACTCGGCGGAAACGATCGAGTAGGTCGCGGAAGCGCCCGAGAGCTGCCGAGACGAAAACAGGGCTGAACTGAAGCAGAGCTGACCGATTACGTTTCTGCCAATCATCTGCGCTCAGCACAACAAAACAAGCGGTAGCAAGACCTTTCGAACCGGCCGCAAACGTATCCGTAAACCCTGACCCTCGACGAGAAAATATATGAAATTACCCCCCCCCCCCCCAAAAAAAAAAAAAATATATACGAAAAAAACTTGTCTAAATATCCTAAGAAAAATAACATACTTCGTTATTTTATGTAAAAAAAAAAAAAATTAAAAGACAAAAAAAAATTGCCTAAATATCCTAAAATAAATAGCATTTACTTTATGTAAAGAAAGACAAAAAAAAGTAAAATGGTTCATTTGGCCCACGGGAATTTTTTTTAAAAAGTGTATTTATAGTTCTTCAGCTATGGTTTGTTCATTTTTTTTTTTTTTTTAAGTTTTCATTTTTTTCAAATATATGTATGTTTATTGTCGTCTGCCAGTCTTCCATTTTTACGACTTTCAGTTTGGCTTCAGTCTCGTTTTTCGTCTCGGCAGCTCTCGGGCGCTTCCGTGACCTGCCCGATCGTTACCGCCTTTCAGTCACGGAAATTAGGCGCTTCATCTGAAGTAGTACCTTTATTTTTATAAGAAAAACTAATAATACGATAAAACTATTAATAATCGTATATTTTTTTTCAATTCATATCTTATATTATATTCATACATATCTTATATATTTTTTTATATACATTTATATATATATAAGTCGTTAGAAAGTAATATTTTGTACATAAATTATTAATTCATTTAGTATCGGAAAAAGTATGGGCACTAAGAATGGTAATTTATTAATAATATTAAACAAATACGAGTTCATATTTTAGTGAATCCTAACCACATACGATATTCAAACGTTCATCCAAAGAATAGAATTAAAATAAAATTAAATGAAAATAATTCTACGATCAAAACTGTATGTGACGTATTCAATATTCGTAGCAGTTTTAAAGCGTAAACGATATGTTTGCCTCACAATGCAGTTCAAAGATCCATACATATGACATTTGTAAGGATTAATTAAATTTACATTAAAAATATTAAAGTCAAAAATATATTGTGAAAAGAAAAACACTGAAAATTGTTGTTAAAATTATTGTTACGATGATTTTTATTTAATTATTTATTTTAATATATATATATATATATAACTATATAAACAAATATCCTCTCTCTCTCTCTCTATATATATATATATATATATATATATCCCTATAAATATATCTCTCTATATATATATAAATATCTATCGATGTATACATATAAATTTAATTCTCTCTATAAATATATCTCCCTCTCTCTATATATAACTATCCATCTATATCTAAATATATATATATATATGAATATATATATATATATATATTTAGAAATACATATATATATGTATATATATATATATTTAGAAATATATATATATATATGTATATATATATATATATTTAGAAATATATATAGATATATATATATATTTAGAAATATATATATATATATATATATATTTATATATATATATTTAGAAATATATATATATATTTAGAAATATGTATATATATACATATATATATAAATATATATATATATATATACATATATATACATATATACATATGTATATATTTATATGACGAAAAAATCTAATTAATTTTATAATTCATTAAAGAAAACTTCAAAATAATAAAATAATTTAATGATGACAAATAGATTAAAGCATACATTTTCCCAATTAAATAATAGACTAACACAATAATTTAATATTCTAAATATGAAACAGCATAATGGCCCATGAAAACGACGGTTATAGGGAATTAGGGAAAAGGTTATAGGGGTTTCAATAACATTGGCGACGTTATAAACAAACAACTCGATACTCGAAAGATTGGTCGAAATGTAGCGAATATAAGAGAATGAAACTTACAGAAAATAAACGTAAATATATATATATATATATATGTATATATATATATATATATATATATTTACGTTTATTTTCTTTAATATATATATATATATATATATATATATATATATACATATATATATATAGTACACATGAAAAAATTATATATGATGTAATAATATATATATATATAATGCAATAATATAAAACATAGATTATATATAATATATCAATATATATAATATAATATATATAATATATTAAAAAGTATATGCCAATATATATAATATACACATACAATGATATGATAAAATATATTATACAATATATATATATATAAAATATAATATATAAAATATAATAATATATATAATATACATATAGTATATGATAATAATATATATAATATATGTATATATGTATATATATATTTATATATAATATATATCTATGATAATAATATATATATAATATAAGGTATATATATATATATATATATGTATATGATATGATATAATATATATATAATAAATATTTATATATATATAATATAATGATATATATATATATATAAGATAATATCATACACCAATACACAATCTATATATATATATACATAAAATATAATAAGTATTTATATAAGATGATATATAATATAATGATAATATATATACACATATATATATATATATATATATATATATATATATATATATATATCATATAATAATATATTTATGATAGAATATATATAATAATATATATACAATAAAATATGTATAATATTCTGTATATTAATACGATAGCGTGTGTATTCGTGTGTAACGCTTACAGCAAAAGCTGTGTGCATGCGTACGGTACGTAGATTTGGAAAAGCAGTCAAGTAACCTAATTTTCAAACTATTTCAATTATTTCCCTTTGGCCCAACTATTAGCGACGTAGGATTTTGATGTCGGTCCGACTGTTTTTAGTTCGATCCCAACCAAACTCTGAAATTTTATTTCTGCATCGAAGTGGAGAAGGTAGGGAGGGGACGACAGGGAAAACACCTTTGAATACGATAGCGTGTGTGTTATTTTGTGTGTCACTCTTACATCAAAAGCCTATCATATTTAATGACCATTAATAAAGCTCAAGGACAAACATTCGATTAAGTTAGGATCTACCTACCAAAACCTTGATTTACTCATGGACAGCTTTGTGTAGCATTGTCAAGAGCAAGGTCTAAGAGCAGTGTAAGAAATACAATTCGCCCTCATAATAATTCTACTCGTGGCCAGAGAAGAGGAACTACCTTTAGTAAAAGTATTGCATATAAAAAAGTGTT
>OY744524.1:20432243-20439743 GCA_963556195.1 Sepiola atlantica | reverse complement strand
TGTGTTGCTTATACCCGTTCTGGAACGGATAGTTTACAAGGAGAGTAATTTACTCCTCTCTAGGAGTTAGGCACAAGGCCAGTTTTTATCCTACTCCCACAAGTAAGATGTGACTCAAGCTCGGGTCGGAAAGTGGGAGTTGAAAAGCCAGCGCCCGAGAGGTGAGCACTCTGACCATCAAAAATTGCCTGGGCAGCCCCGTCGGCATTCCCCTGTAGGGGCGCCTCAAGCAGTAAGCAATTAACTTACTCCTCCCCAAAGAGGGAAGGCAAAGCCTGGGAGGGTGGACATCCTAGAACTGCACAGGACAATCCCATAGACCGGCGTAAATCAAGCCCCGAAGGCCAAGACAATACCAGTCTATAGGGTGCAGTATCCATCGGAACAGATACTACTAGTAGATAGGTGTTTGTTGCGGGACCTTTTTTAAGATGGCGTCTTTTTCAAACGTAAACGGGCGTCGCTCATGTTTATTGTGTCCGTACATTTTACTTTTGTTTTTGTTTTTAAATTCGATCCTAATTCAGTACTCTGCTATGTATTAGATGTATTTACTACGCGTGTACATGCGTCGGTCTTGTCGCCTCTCTACGTGTATATGTATGTATATACAGGACCAGCGGCACAGTTATAAAAGTGGGGGGGCTTTCATAAAAAGTGGGGGGGGGCCGTTTAAACACATGCATATATAACTTCATTATTGATGACCGTAAAGTGAGGGGGGGGGGTCAAGTAAAAAAATGAAAGGGGGTGCGCCCCCCCCCCCCCCCCGTGCCGCCGTCCATGATATATGCCTCCATTTTTCGGGGGCGCACGTGTTTATGTATCTGTCCGTCAGATCGTGGAGTCGGATTAAATGACTTCTACTTAACCGCATTAGATTGTATTGGCGTGTTCGATCTTAAAACAGCGGCCAGCCACTTTAGAAATCCGTTTTAAAAGCCATCATTAGAACTGCAATTAAAATATTATGTAATGTACAGTAAGTTGATATTATTTTTTTTAAGTATAGCAATATAACATTAATAAATAATGTTTATTTAGTTTCGTAGACAACCTTGATGTGTAGTATGTTCGCAAATGATTATTTAAAGCGTTGTTTCTAGTATTACTAAACGAAACTAACTATGAAAGAGAAAACAAGTATTACTGTTAATTAAGGATACTAAAGTTAATCTATTTTAAATTGCAGATGTAGACAAATACACGAGTGAGTTCCGTTATGATTTCCGCCAAGATTGTGCCACACCCCACATCTTTAAGCTAAGCGTTAAAAAGTTATCCAATGAAAATCTTTCATTTGAAAATAAGTGAAACGTGATCCACTACAATGAGTTTCGTAAAAAGGAAAACATTAATTTATTTTATTTCATGCGATTAGATAAAGATTATTAGAAACTTATTTCTTAGTGAACTTTTTACATATTTTTTCATGGAAATGCTCATTAACTAAAAGTTTAAGTGGGTGTGTGTGTATATATATGTATATATATATATATATATATATATATATATATATATATAATATATATACATATATATATATATATATATATATATATGTATATATATGTATATATACGTATATGTATATATATATGTATATATACATATATATATACATATATATGTACATATATATATATACACATATATATGTACATATATATACGTACACATATATATGTACATATATGTACATATATATGTACATATATATGTACATATATATATACACATATATATGTACATATATATGTGTATATATATATGTACATATATATGTACATATATATGTACATATATGTACATATATATGTACATATATATGTACATATATATGTACATATATGTACATATATATGTACATATATATGTACATATATATGTACATATATGTACATATATATGTACATATATATGTACATATATATATACACATATATATGTACATATATATGTGTATATATATATGTACATATATATGTACATATATATGTACATATATGTACATATATATGTGTACGTATATATATGTACATATATATGTGTATATATATATATGTACATATATATACGTACACATATATATGTACATATATGTATATATATATGTACATATATATGTACATATATATATACACATATATATGTACATATATATGTGTATATATATATGTACATATATATGTACATATATATATACACATATATTATATGCATAAATAAATATATATATACACATGAATATATATACATACATATATATATATATATATATATATATATATATATATATACATGAATGTATATATCTATATACACCTTAATCCATATATATATATATATATATATATATAAACACATGAATATATATAAATACATGAATATATATATATATACACATGAATATATATATATATGTATAGACATGAATATTATATATATACATATATATGTATACACATTAATATATATATATACATATATATGTATACACATTAATATATATATATACACATATATACATGAATATATTTATATATATATACATATACACATATATACATGAATATATTTATATATATATACATATACACATATATACATGAATATATTTATATATATACATATACACATGAATATATATATATATATACATATACACATATATACATGAATATATTTATATATATACATATACACATGAATATATTTATATATATACATATACACATGAATATATATATATATATATACATATACACATATATACATGAATATATTTATATATATACATATACCATAAATATATATATATATACATATACACATGAATATATATATATATATACATATACACATGAATATATAAATATATATATATACATATACATGAATATATAAATATATATATATACATATACACATGAATATATATATATATATATATATATATACATATACACATGAATATATATATATATGAATATATTTATATATATACATATACACATGAATATATATATATATACACATGAATATATATATATGGATATATTTATATATATACATATACACATGAATATATATACATATACACATGAATATATATATATATACACATGAATATATATATATACACATGAATATATATATACACATGAATATATATATATATATACACATGAATATATATATATACACATGAATATATATATATATATACACACATGAATATATATATATATATATATATATATATATATATATATATATATATATATATATATATATGGGCCGGGTATTTAAACAGGAAGTTATTATTTATGCGAGTCTGATTGAATATTTTTTCAGCATAAAAGTAAAAAAACTATAACACGTTTCTAAAAAAAAATAAAAACTATTCTGCTGACAATCGCAACGATCGAAAGAACTAGAGATGACCGAAATAAGAATTCTCAAATGTATATAATTTCAATTTACATATATATATATATATATATATATATATATATATATATATATATATATATATATATATATTATCTTAAGTTTTATATACTGATATGTGTATATATATACGTATATATACATTTTTGTATATATATATATATATATATGTATATTATCTTAAGTTTTATAAACTTATATGTGTATATATGTACGTATATATACATATTTATATATATATATATATATAAGATTATATATGTATGTATATATATATATTATATTAATTTTTAATTAATTCTATATTATATACTTTCATTTACATACATAAATAAATTAAAAAGAATCATATGTTATACTATACATGCATATATACTTATATTATAAAATAATATATTATGTATATATTTTTTCAGTGTTTCATTTCCTAAGGAAATCATCAGATAAAATGGTTGATAATATATATACACAATTTCTGATATTCGTTTTCTTTCTCTTACGGCAATGAAAGTAACATCAGGCAAAATACATGTAGAAGAGTACACAATTCTGTGTGGCGACCCCCTCCCTGCGTAGGGAGTACAAATAAAATGTTCATGGGCAACGTAGGATGCGGCCGAGTAGGCCTCGCATAATTAGGGGGCAAACGGTCATTAAATAGGGTCGGCGGGGGACGAACCAGTTAGCGGACCGATATGTCAAGAACCAGACTTAACAGCGTCGGTCACATACTGTTTGCGGCAGCACACACGCGCACACATAGGAATTACCTACTAGACACTATCCTCGAGTGTCTTCGGTCTCTCTGTACAAGGGTTTGTCAGGACAACCTGACATGAGGATACTTAACTCTACAAGTAAACCCTGACCAAATATTCAAAATTACATAGTATCCGCAGCACAAATAAGATCCCCTCATACGAGGAATAGTGCATCTTCTCCTAGTGATGTTACCTCAAGTAACCCCACGTAGCTGGATACTCCACCAGACTAGATGAATTCTTGTCCTAGAATCCGGTAATACCAACAGACCAAAAGAAAGATATACTATGACATACCTGACTGGTCAGTTGGGGAGAGAATAAATTTATTATTCTTAACTTTTTTACTAACTCGATGTTTGAGAAATAAAGGAGAATCTTAAAAGAATATCCGGGTATCTATGTATCTCATATAGAGATCAAGTGTTAGCCCCAGAAAGGGGCACCATGATTTCTGAGAACTTCGACTGAAGTAAAATTAAACATTAAGCGAGAGTTTGCATTACCTACTAGACAAGGGGAGTTTGAATTACCTACTAGACAAGGGGAGTTTGAATTACCTACTAGAAACTACCCTCAAGTGTATCCGGTTTCTCTGTACAAGGGTTTGTCAGGACAACCTGACATTAGGATACTTCACCCTACAAGTAAACCCTGATTAAAAATTCAAAATAACATAGTATTTGAAGCTTCCAAAAGATCCATTCGGTGTCGCTATACACCAGCTTATACGAGGAGTGGTGAACCTTCTCCTAGTGATGTTACCTCAAGTAACACCCCCTACCTGGATTCTCCACCAGACACGATGAGTTCTTGTCCTGGAATCTGGTAAGACCAGGAGACCACAAGAAAGATATACTAAAAATAGTTAACTAGTCAATTGGGGAGAGGCAACATTAATGTTCTTAACTTCTTTACTAACTCAACGTTTTACAAAGAAAATGGGAGAAGTTTAATGGAATAATCGAATACCTATGTACCTCATCTAGAGATCAAGTGTTAGCCCCAGGAAGGGGCCCCTTGATTTCTGAGAACTTCAACTGAAGTAAAATGAAACAAAAGAGAGATATATATGTATAAATAATTATGGTAAAAAAAATATATTTCTTATTTTGTAGACATTCAATTTTTTTTTAAAACAATAAATACTCTATCTTCATACCATAAAAATAGTTGTCACACACACTTTTTATATATATATATATATATATATATATATATATATATATATATATATAAGGTTAATACAACAAAAGGATACAAGAGGCAACTAATATATTTAATTAGTGAACATCCGGATAAAAATGAAGCTCAATATACTGGATAGAGCATTAATAGCAATAGATAAAGTGAAAGAATAACATTGCGGTAATGGTCCTCTGAGGAGAAGATTTTCTTTGAAAACTCATGAGTTAAGGACTGTAAAGAACTTTGAATTGTAATAACATTTGATTCGCACCTTATTTTATTCTTTCACTTTATCTATTGCTATATATACATGTATATATAAATATATATATACATATATATATATATATATATATATATATATAAATTAAGGTGAAAAATATATAAATGTTCATGTATTTTTATTTATTTCTTATTTGTTGACTGAAAGGAATACAAAATAATTTTTTTTTTTAGTAAAACAGCATTTTCGGCCGATTCCTCGGTCTTGTTAAGTGTATTGCGAAGTGGGTATGTGCGATTGGTGCTGGGTAGTAGTAGCAGCGGGAATAAGAGTAAAACTAATGAAATTAATAAATATTTACATGTGACTCGTGTGTGTCCATCCCCATATCTCTGACCGGCTTTTGAATCTTCACACCTAAAGTGGTCAACAACGTTGTAGACATTTTCCAAAAAATAAGTGGATAAGAAGACCATAAAATGTTATATACACACACACACATGCATATATATATATATATATATATATATATACATATATATATATACATATACATATATACATATATATACATATCTAGATATATATACATATCTATATATATATATACATATATATACATATCTCTATATACATATCTATAAATATATATACATATATATACATATCTCTATATACATATCTATAAATATATATACATATATATACATATCTCTATATACATATCTATAAATATATATACATATATATACATATCTCTATATACATATCTATAAATATATATACATATATATACATATCTCTATATACATATCTATAAATATATATACATATATATACATATATCTATATACATATCTATATATATATACATATATATATACATATCCCTATATACATATCTATATATATATACATATATATATACATATCTCTATATACATATATATATACATATCTCTATATACATACATATATATACATATCTCTATATACATACATATACATACATATATATACATATCTCTATATATACATATCTATATATATACATATCTATATATATATACATATCTCTATATACATATCTCTATATACATATCTATATATATATACATATATATGTACATATACCTATATATATATATACATATATATATATATTTATATATATGTACATATATATATATGTACATATACATATATATAAATATATATATATATGTACATATATATGTACATATACATATATGTATATATATGTATATTTACATATATGTATATATATACATATTTATATACATATATATATATGTAAATATACATACATATATATATACATATATATATACATATATATATTTATACATATATATATACACATACATACATATATATATACATATATATATACATATATATATACACATACATACATATATATACATATATATATACATATATATATACACATACATACATATATATACATATACATGTATACATATATATATACATATATACATATATATACATATACATGTATACATATATATATATACATATATACATATATATATACATATATACATATATATATACATATATATATATACACATATATATACACACATATATATATATACACACATATATATACATATACACACACACACATATTATATACATATACATATACACACACACATATTATATACATATACACACATATATATATACATATACACACACACACATATATATATATACATATACACACACATACATATATATATACATATACACACACACACACATATATAATATATATATATATATATATATATATATATATATATATATATATATATATAT
>OY744524.1:20420764-20428264 GCA_963556195.1 Sepiola atlantica | reverse complement strand
TACACTGTTTTGAGTTTTTTAAGCAAAAATAATGTTTTCTAAATGAGGGTACGTTCCTTAGGGCTAATACGGCTCATGCTTGCTTCGGAAGGGGTCCTTTACTTATTCTAAAAAAAAAAATTTTTTAAATCAATAAATAAAAAAGTTATGAATTTTTAAAAATAGGACCCTTATTTTTGCCCACCCTGTATATGTACATTAAATAATATATATATGTATATTATATATCATATATTTATATATAATATATATAATATATATATATATAAATATAGTATATATCATATATTTAGATATAATATATATAATATATATATATACATATGTGTGTGTGTGTGTGTGTGTGTGTGTGTGGCATTGTATTGCATAGAAATCAAAATATATTAGTGAAAAACTTCACAAATCAAATTCAAAAAGATAAAGAAAATAACTCAGAAAATAATGATTAATCCATAAACATATTAGTTATTTGAATTAAAAATGATTTTAATATTTAAAAAATAGCAGTGTGAATTATTTCGCTAATATATATATATATATATATATATATATAGAGAGAGAGAGAGAGAGAGAGAGAGAGAGACAGACAGACAGACAAACAGACGGAGAGATACATATATATAGATACATATATACACGTTCTTTCTATTAAAATTTAAATATTCTATGCTCACTTGATAATTATTCACATAATTATTGTTTTTATAGTAAATATAAATTTATTTTACAGATTTATGATTTTTTTTTAACTTGTAGACACTTATTATGTTGTTTAAACTTTTTATCATCAAAATAGCGTATTAAGTTGTATCACATAAGTTTCACAAAACAAGAGCAACAGTAAATAATTATAATAATAATAATAATAATAATAATAATAATAATAATAATAATAATGATGATGATGATGATAATGATACTAATAATGATGATGATAATAATAATAATAATAATAATAATAATAATAATAATAATAATAATAATAATAATAATAATAATAATAATAAACTGATTGCACCAGCCTCCGCTGATACCACACAAAATAGTCGTGAATGGTCAAAGATGATGAAAACCCAAGAAGGAAGAGCAGTAACACTATGTTCACTTGAAGAAAAGTACTAGGACCTTGAGGATGCTTATTGCCACCCAAATCCCAGAGGAGACCAATGGTCGTCACTAGCGAGAAATAAATGGTTAGCAACTGTTGCGATACCACAAAGTCATTTGCACTGGTTATCGAAAAATGGGTTGAGAGGACTGGAAATCTGGGGTGACTTGTTGTCACTCACTCAGACTATAGAGAACACCAATAGTAATAACATAATAATAAAAATAATAAAAATAATGATAATAATAATAATAGTAATAACAATAAAAATTATAATAATAATAGTTATAATAATTATAATAATAATAATGAAAAAAAATAATAATAAAAATAACAATAATAATAATAAAAAGAATAATAAAAAATAATAATAATAATAATGATGATGATAATAACAATAACAATAACAATAATAATAATAATAATAATAATAATAATAATAATGAAAAAAAAATAATAATAAAAATAACAATAATAATAATAATAAAAAGAATAATAAAAAAAAAAAATAATAATAATAATGATGATGATAATAATAATAACAATAACAATAATAATAATAACTCCTAGTGAGTAAATAATAATAATAATAATAATAATAATAATAATAATAATAATAATAATAATAATAATAATAAAAACAATAGCAACAACAGTTGCGATGAGACAAAAGTGATTTGCAACGGTTATCAAAATATAAGGAGTGCTGGAAATCTAGGGAGACTTGTTGTCATTGGGACACTGGTGAACACTACTTGTTCTTGCCAGTGAGCAATCACCGATAATCACTTGTGTCAAAACTCCTAGTGACTAAATATATAATAATAATTATTATGATAAGTATAATAATAAGTATAATAATAACAATAACAACAAAGGCAACAAAAACAACGTGTAATAAAAATAGACCCAAAGCATAGGAAAACATTGCAGGAATCCAACTGATATTCAAACTGACAAAAAAATCCCATAATGTGACCCCGTCCCTCAAACAAAACGCAAACGCATACACAGACGTGGGGTGTCACCAGCCTCAGTTGGTACCTTAGAAAATTGGCAGGAAGACTCAGGACAACATAAAGATAAGTAGCGAGAGCACCAACCAGACCTCCACTGAAAAGATGAGGAGAATACTGGAAACTTGCGGAGATTTTACTCCCCCCCCCTCCCAAACTCAAGAGAAGGCTCACGGTTTTTATCAATGAGAAACCAATGGTAAATGGATATTGCTATAACGCAAATGATTTATAACGTTTCTCGAAATAGGTGAAGAGTGCTGAAAAGCTCGAAAGACTCGTAACACAAAATTCAGGAACAACACTTGTTATTACCAGTGAGCAATCACCCATGTTACAACTACTACTACTACTATACTATTACTTACAATAATAATAATAATAATAATAATAATAATAATAATAATAATAATAATAATAGTAATAATAATAACAACAACAACTCAGTTTTCTGAGGGAATGCATGTTTTTATCAGTGAGCGATCAGTTGCAATAATTCGTATGTGAAATTCAAATGAATAAAATATATATATAAATAAATAAATAAATAAATAATAGGAATCATAATAGTTCTTCTTGGTAAACGTCACTATTGGCGACATAAATTACTTTAAACAAAATACTTATGTGTGACGTATACGCGTTAAAATATTATATCTAATAGAAGATATACGCCTTTGAAGTTACAGTAAATACTGTACTTTTATTTTATTCTTAAGATAAAAAAAATGTCTGACCATTATTAACTTACTCACAACCAATATTTACAGTAACTTTCCAAGCATATAGCTTCTGTTAAATATTCTAATGTTTAACGCAAACAGGTTAGAAATGAGTATTGATTTACTCCTCTCCAGGAGTTAGGCACAAGGCCAGTATTTATCTTACTCCCAAAAGTAAGATGTGACCCAAGGTCGGGTCCGGAAAGTGGGGTTTGAAAAGCCAGCGCCCGAGGGGTGAGCATTCTGGCCATTAAAAATTGCATGGGCAGCCCCGTCGGCATTCCCCGGTAGGGGCGCCTCAGACAGTAAGCAATAAACTTACTCCTCCCCAAAGAGGGAAGGCAAAGCCTGGGAGGGTGGACCTCCTAGAACTGCACAGGACAGACCCATGGACCGGCGTAAATCAAGCCCCGAAGGCCAAGACAATACCAGTCTATGGGGTCCAGTATCCATCGGAACAGATACTACACTTTGATAAACCAAAATAAATTGTTTTTTGTTTTTTTACTAATAACTACTTCATTTCTTTTAAAATAATAAATGTCCTATATAGTAATTACTTTATTTTTATTTATTTTTTGTGGGTGTGCGTCTGTATATTAAAGTCTACTATACTGGTCAAATGTGTTAATTAGAACAAGCGAAGGAAATGTAATAATTCTTTACTTATTTTATCACCCGGAGTTTTGATAATATCAGCAGGTTCGAGCTAAAATTTTCTGAATACTATTATTCGTGGAAATTGTATTAATATTGCTAATGGCGATGGTCATAATTATACTGTAACAATATATCATTATGGTAATTGATCATGACGATGATGATGATTAGTGAACTATACTTTAAAAACAGAACTGGGTAACCGTTACTATTGGCGACATAAATTATTTTAAACAATTTATTTTTGGTTTATCTAATTATTTGCGACGTAGTTACGTTAAAAATTAATATTTAATATAAAATATGAGCATGTAAAGTTACCGTAAATATTGGTTGTGAGTAAAGCAATAGCGATCAATAAAATGAAAAATAAGTTCTTAGATATGACATTTTTCTTAGTCCTTTCCGGTCTGGTCCGGTAACGTTACAGCTTATTACTTTACTCACACACACTATTTACGATAACTTTAGATGCTTATATTTTTAAATTTAATATTATATATTATTTAGTTGGCACTGTTGAAATAAATACAAAATTATATACGTAATATATAAAATGATAGTAATGTATATTAATATATATATATATATGTATATATATTTATTTTGGTACAGAAAAAATAGTACAACATTCGTACCGTCGGTTTCAAGCTCTTAGCCATCCGGCTCTCTTTAGCTTCTGTTGTCATCTGATGAGATGACAACAGAAGACTTTCCGAGCTTGAAACCGACGGTACGAATGTTGTACTAATTTTTCTGTACCAAAATAAATAAATATTATGCTCTTAATTTTCAACTCTAATTTTTAATTAATCGAGTTCTCTGCTGGGATTTTTCCTAATATATTACAAAGAAGTTATATATATATATATATATATATATATATATATAAAAAACATTGAATACACATTTTAAGATAAATGAAGTATCTTTAAATAATAATCTATCGTGATTATAATCCTCTGATGTAAATAATTTTTCTTTGAAAATCCATGCATTAAGGATGAGATCTCTCCTTGTTTTTTGAACTTCTGAGTATTTAATAAATATCGTAAGTGTCCAACTTTTATTTTCCTCATTCATTTTCTGTAATATATATATATATATATATACATATATATATATAACTGTGTGTACACACATGGTGCCTTGTTTACTTGTACATACATAGAATAAAAAGAAGCCTACACATGTGTTCAGATAAAACTACAATAAAATATAAAACAAGATATATCAAGTAAGAGAATCGCAGAACTAGACATGTTTTGAACTTTCTGAAAAGGAATGTTTCTTAAAACGAGGTAAAAAAAAAAGTAAAATTAATTTAGAATATCATGTAATATAAATGCAGTTTATAGTGTTATAAACATTTTCTAAGTATATCAAGAAAGCTGAAATTAAAATTTAAAATGACATACTTAATAATAAAACAAATAAATCCAAATTCTATCAATATGAGCAATTTATTGTCTTGAATAGAGTCCTTTTTTTTCTTTGAAAAAAAAAATAAACAAGACAAGGGAGGTAACTTGATTTATAACGGATAATTTGTTAATGTAATAACGAAACAATGTTATTATTATATGTTGTTAACACTATACTTATTTCTTCAAAACGATTACTTTTTTTACTAAGGGGGTCACAGCTAATCAAGGCCAAACGCCACTCGAGGATAAGCGTTAATGAGATAGAATTATTCTCAGTTGATGGATGAAGAACGTTACGAGAGGATTGAATTATGTGAAAGAATCACTTCTCTGCGACTTCTATGTCATTTGTGATTAAGATGCGTGTTGTACGTGCTACGAAATTAATTTGAAAGGTTACAGCTATCTCCCTTATATATATATATATATATATATATATATATATATATATATATATAAATATAACAAAAATTGGGACTCTATTTTTGACAATTGCCACAATATGTTCTCGGCCAGATAAAAACAAAACACCGTTTTACAGTTTAAACAGATGTGGTAAAAGACATGTAAAAAAAAAAGAGAAAGTCTTGCGAAATCAACTATAAAAGAAATAAATACTCTAACATTAAACAATGATACGAAAAAAAACCCGCAAAAAATGATGAAAGTGTAAAGTTACAAAAAAAAAAGAAGAAAAAGAATTAATGTTTTTTACCATTTTTTTTAAAAGACCGCGTTCGTGCTGGTTCGATTTTTTAAGCAGTGAGCGAATCATTATGCGATCGCACATAACCGCGATATTTCTATGAATGAAATTGCATGCGTCCAACGTGTGTGTGTGTGTGTGTGCGGTGGGAGGTGTGGTGATAGGCCATCATTGACAATAGGTCGGGTGAAGAGACGTAGGCTTTGCAAAAAATCCAGTCAACCACCCAATGAATTCAGAGTATCGCAAATGATGAACGTGTCGTATAAACTCCCCCACATCGAGCACTCTTAAATCTAAAGGGCCCACGAAGTATAAATAACGCACTTTACAAGCCATAACGAGCGTAGTTGGTGTAGACTGAAGTAGTAGTAGTAGTAGTAGTAGTAATGACGTCCGTCGATCTGGTCGTAGACGCTACTGTCTTTATTAGTTTCGTATAAAAAGTGTTCCCAATTGGTTATAATAATGTAATTAGGATAGAAAGTAAGGAATCTCTTCTCTCTCTCTCTCTCTCTCTCTCTCTCTCTCTCTCTCTCTCTCTATATATATATATATATATATATATATATATATATATATAAAGTTATAGCTACTGTCTGTTTTTTCTTGCCCTTTTGGCTAAGATCAAAGTATAGTAACTGTTCCGATGGATACTGCACCCCATAGACTGGTATTGTCTTGGCCTTCGGGGCTTGATTTACGCCTGTCTATGGGTCTGTGCTGTGCAGTTCTAAGAAGTCCACCCTCCCAGGCTTCGCCTGCCCTCTTTGGGGAGGAGTAAGTTTATTGCTTACTGTTTGAGGCGCCCCTACCGGGTAATGCCGACGGGGCTGCCAAGGCAATTGTTAATGGGCAGAGTGCTCACCTCTCGGGCGCTGGCTTTTCAAACCCTACTTTCCCGACCCGACCTTTGGTCACATCTTACTTGTGGGAGTAAGATAAAACTGGCCTTGTGTCTAACCTCTGGAGAGGAGTAAATAAATACTGTCTGTTTATTTTTTTGTTTTAGTTCATTCACGACCCCCCCCCCCTTATCCTTTCGGAGATGATAATCATACACATTTTGAAACTTCGATAGACAGAGTAATTAGAAAAGTATATTTAATTCATATCAAAGCGGATACAACATTACCGCGCCATATATGCATAAAAACGTAACCGATCCTCTAATTTATTTGATTTAATTTATAACTTGAAAACAATAGAAAAAAATTAAAACATACATGTAAGTTAGAGGTTCAGGGCGTTGAGCTGGAGTGCACAGAGTTTCTCATTGATTCTCAGGAAACTACGGGTGCGCCTTGTGAGGTAAAAAAAAAATTATAAAAAGTTATTTCAATGAATGCTAAATTATTTATAACCCATTCCACTTAGCCAATGCTGTGTACACCATTGAACCCAACACCAACAAATGAATATGATAAAATAAAATATAAGAATAAAAAAGGTAATAAAGTTTTGTGAGCTGGGGGTAAAAAAAGACAGGTTTTCTCATTCTATCCCGGACACCGCCGTGTCTTCTTGCTAGTATATTACATATAAAATGCATCACTATGGTTACAAACGATACTTATAATAATTATATATGTTGCGTTTAGTGATGAGATTCGTCTGTCTGATATTTGTATTTTCTGTCTTTCTTCGTGTTTGCCCGCCTTTTTATTATTTACGGTTTTAGAAACATTAACTAATAAATTCCTGTATTATTGTAGATTAACACTTTCAGCTAACCCGTCCCCCCCCCCCCAAATAAGAGTTTTCTTTTTTAGGCGATTACGTATTAACACCCTTAAAACCTTGAGGAAAAAAAAAACGTAAATTAGAATTTAGAGGGAAAATAAATGTCGGCTATAAATTT
>OY744524.1:20340764-20415764 GCA_963556195.1 Sepiola atlantica | reverse complement strand
TTTTTTAGTAAACTCGACAGAAATGAAGATACAAATAAAAGACTACACGTCTAGCCTGTTTTTATATTAATGAGTCACAACTTATTAAGACCCGAACGCCACTCGAGGATAATGGTTAATGAGATTGTCAATTGGACGTAGATTAATACTATGAGAGGATTGGAAACGATTCGTGAAAACAGCACAGATCAATAAACATTTGTCGACATTCGACTTAGAGGCGACTATATTGTAGTAAGCAGGGAAACTATCCTGTGGTATTGTGTTCCACAGGAAGAAAGTTCTTGTTTTACAAATACTTCAATGCATTATGATCCGATGTATCGGCTACTCTGGTGCCCTCTCGACGTAAATTCACTAGACTAACTCGACAATCAACTAAATCTAATTCATTCATTGTGGAGGTCCCCAGATGCCGGAGAGCCTTCTACTGAAATAGCATCTTTCCTCGTGCTGCTGGCCTCTGGAACTCCCTCCCTGCCCCTTGTTTCCCCGACAGTACTGACAGGCAGAAATTGAAAAATAATGTAAACAGACATCTCGCTGCGCAGATCCCAATTTAGGTTGACCCCTCCTCAACCTTCTCCCCTTTTCATTTTCTACTCCAAAAGTTTCTTACTTCGTGCTGCTGGACTCTGGAACTCCCTCCCTGCTCCCTGCTTTCCTGACGTTACTGACAGGCAGAAATTTAAAACTAATGTAAACAGTATCCCCTTACGTCTACAGTGGCGGCCTGCCTTGTTTGGGGGTGAACTATGTTAAAAAAAAAGAAGAAAAATAAGAAGCTCTATTCGTGAAAGTTTCGTTTATTTCTAAGTACACAGTGAAATAAACGAACATATTTTTAAGCGGGGGTACGTGTCATAAAGAGGCATAGATTCTAACTCAATCGAACACCTACCATGACAATAACGATAGAGTAGAGAAAGACTAGCAGCGTTTTTTTTTTGTGTGGAAAATATACTGTGGAGTACGGGAACGCCCCGTACTAAGTTGCGAAATTGATTTTCCACTTTGTCAAGGAAATTTAGTAAGATCTGAACAACATCTATCTGGATGTGTCAGCAGTACTCCATTTTAGGACGTATCTTACGCATATACATGTAGAGGTTCGCGTTGGGTACTTTCTGGACCGGAAGAATGATCCCACCCTTTTTACATCCACCTAGTCAAATTATTAAAGTATTAGCTTACGTATTACCATCAATCTCCTTCTATAGTCTTTTTCATTCGTACCTTTTCGCATTCATAATTTATTGCTTCTCATCGACACCCATTGTTTTTTTTTCTTTGCGCTTTTATACCTAACGCATTTACGGACGTCTTTAAAAATATATTTTATGAATGTGTTTTAGATAGTTTGCCTATAACGTCTTATTAATTAAATTATAGATACACCATTCGAAAATAAAGATTTTTTCTTCATTCTCCAATAGTGCACAATATTATATAGCTAGCAAGCGTATAAAGCAACCCTTTGTACCTGCTATCAAATGCCTAAGATATGTCGAGAGCTATTGCTCTAGAAACAAACCCCTCAATCAACAGATTCATAATCCTATGTGATATTACAGTTAGCATATCAGCAGTTGATTTTGCAGGACGAAATCCATATTGTTGTTTACTAAGTAGATAGCTTTTGCTGAGATGGTTGACAACTTCTTGATTTATCACAAAACTTCTTAGGAAAAAAATTGTTTAGATTTTTTATAACACATCGCATATAAGTAAAGATTATTGTGTACATTAAATACATATTATATTATTTATTCGTAAATAATACAATTATTCATGAAAGAGATTTTTAAAAAATAATTCTAAATATGAGCTATAATCAAAATGAAACTAATTTTTCTTTTTTTTTTTTAGTTTCTAGGATAGTTGCGTAGTTGGAAAATAGTGTTTTGGTGGGGTTGTGAGAATAAAATCACATAAGAATAAAATACGCGATGTTAGCCTATTAATATAATAATACTCAAAGCCACTTATTGTTCGTACGTGTTTATCACCGTTCATACATACTAAACAAATATCAGATCATCTGATCAGAAAATATGGTGATTGATGATTAATCTGTTGTCGCTAAGCTATACTATTCCGAGTTAACCTATTTTAAAATGAATTGTTCCAAAATCAGATTATCCAATCACGTCGACTAAAACAGTACACTTTTAAATAAGTGAATTTCAAAAAAAGGTACAAACGTCATATTGGTTTTAAGAATATTTACCGAAAAGTATTTTGAACTGTAATAAGACACAGAATATATATTGTTTTAAAAATAATAAAATTGCTACTATTTTAAATAAATACATAACGAAAATACATATTTGTTAGATTTATTTACAGAATATTTAGCTGAGAGTGACAATTAATTAGACGGAAGATGAAAGTGTTATGTTTATAAAATTGACAGCTTATTTGATAGAATACTCTTTCGAATGTCGCACTACTACTGAGGCATTTGCCCTTGATAATTGGCATACATTTTTATCTATGATCATAAAGGAAACCGGAAATGATAAAGCAATTAAAAACTTATATCTACAGTAGAGCATTATGGTCCAGTTGTATCGTTAAACGAAAGAAAAACAGTATTTCTGACAACTCTTGTATCAATGAGCCATTATTTCTTCTTTATGTATTATTTTTATTTGTTAACATAAAATAAAAACTTCCGTATTTATTAATTAAAGTGATTAACAAAAAGAATAACTTTTCCTGAGGTATTAAGTTCATTAATTTTCAAGGAAGCTAATTTAAATGAAGACTATTTGTTTGTAAAATGTATATATATATATATATATATATATATATATATATATATAAGTATATTTTTTATTTATACAAACATTATTGGTTACATATGTGCATACATGTTTCGGTTGCACTCTTCACAGAGAGTCAACCTCATCAGACCAAGGATTCATTACTCTGAATCCTTGGTCTGATGAGGTTGACTCTCTGTGAAGAGTGCAACTTAAACATGTATGCACATATGTAACCAATAATGTTTGTATAAATAAAGATGTATACTTATAAACAGCTCTACTTGTTATTGAGCACTTTTTATAGACACTTGAGTTTCAACGGATTTACATCTACAGAAACTAATACAATACATGTACAATATATATATATATATATATATATATATATATATATATATATATATATATATATATATATATATATATATATGTGTGTGTGTGAATTATAACTAAAAGGTAAACTTTTAGAGAGTTGGACCTATTGTGAAATAAGGAAAGCTCAATATACTTGATAGAGCAAAAATATGGTACGTCAATGAAAATAAATAAGACCTGCAAATGGAAGCAAATCGATATCTTCAGTTGTTCAAAACAAGGAACAGTTTAGTTAATAAAAACATTTATTTTTCTTCTCTTTCATTCCTTAAACCAGGCTGTTCAAAGATTAAAATCTTATCATCAGAGGAAAAATCATGATTGATAAGTTGACAGGATAGGACTGTCAAAGTTTTTTTTAAAAACTCTTTCAAATTTGGAACTTTGACAGTCCTATTTATTTTCATTGACGTACCATATATATATATATATATATATATATATATATATATATATATATATAATGTAAGTTATATTTATAAAGTTATATATTTAAATATAATACTTAGAGCTGGATTAATAGCGACCGGATGGTGGGTAGTTTTTGTTTGTATATATATATATATATATATATATATATATATATATATATATATATATATGGATAAATAATGGAAACGCCTTGTGAGTTTTGCGTCAATTTTAAAACATCTATAAACATTGAAAAACATGACCAAAATGTTGGTTTAGTTAATTTATTTATTTTTATTGTCGTTCTGAATAAATTGGTTAAATTTATTCTTTTTATTTCACATAGTGCATATTAGTATGAAACATTTAAATAACAGATCTATCAGATTTCCAAAAAAGGGCGGATTGTTGCCGCCGTATTGCAGGTGCTACTGTAACGGAAGTGTCTGAGATGGTTGCTATATCGAGAGGAACTGTCTCAAGGGTGATGACAGCCTATAAAAAATAAGGGAACACATCCTCATCAAAAAAAAATTCGGGAAGAGAGCCGAAGCTGTCTGAAAGTGATGGTAGAGCACTTGCATTATATTTAACCGAGAAATCGATGAAAAAAAAAAACTTATCGACTTCAACCAAACCTATTAAAATTGAATTTTCTAACGACTTGTATATATGTAACGTTCTGAATTTTTTTTTATCGTAAAGGTGGATTATCGAATTACCAAATTAAAAAAAAATTGGCATCAACCTTTTTAGGTGGTCGCTTAGCTTTAGGTAAATTTAGGCTCGAAGGATAGTGAAAATATGACTAACCCTACAACTAACCCTAAATTGGGACTTGCCACTTGGACTTCGCGTTAGTTGTAGAGAAAGTCATTTTTACTTTTTTCATGAAGTATAAAGCATCAACCACAAGAGCAGTGGAACACACAACCACTTTCTGTGTCGTGTGTCGAACGAGAGAGCTTTTAACGAAATAAAATACACTTGCAGAATGTTTAAATTGTGCATGTCGGTAGAAATTTAAATGTTTATGCGTTTAGTGAAAGTTATTTATTGTATTTTTATTTTCGATTTATTGGCTGTTAACTATACAGCAATATTACCCGTTTGGCTTTGTCTGCTAACATTTTGTCCGTTTTTTTCCGACTGTCACCCTCATGATCGATGGACTACCGTAACATTATGATTCGTAATGGATATAAAAGCACTGTAATAACAGTAAGTTTATTATTAACCTTGAAAACAAGAACGGGTGCCCATTGTTTTCTTAAGAAACCTGGTCAGTTTAAATTACTGATCAAAAGTTTAAAATAGCGTCCAATGTCCTTCAAGGTTAACAAGAAAATGCCTGCTGCGTCCGTTATAATTACAACCGTTCAGTGGGTTTAACTCTTGACAGGAGATTTGGTCTTAAAGAAATCCCTTTTCCTCGCAAAAAA
Organism: Sepiola atlantica; assembly: GCA_963556195.1. Lineage (NCBI taxonomy): Eukaryota > Metazoa > Mollusca > Cephalopoda > Sepiida > Sepiolidae > Sepiola > Sepiola atlantica. The sequence goes on along the minus strand of OY744524.1, from coordinate 20,410,765 downwards.
TATCGAGAAAATAAAAACTAAAACTTTAGAAAACGTTAAAAAAATATAGAGGAAGAAAGATAAATCCTGAAAATAAATCCGGGAAAAGAAAACAAAATACAGATACAAAATGCTCTTTTCTCTCTTTCTTTTCAGTAATTCGTTGGAAGGCGACATGTCTTGCATCGCGAATCTAGCCAATCAAAAAGCTTAAAATCCGAAAACGAAAAGATATCTGAAAAGATAAGGACCAATGAAAATACAACAAAAAAATTCAAATAAAAACATTAGCAACATCGTTATTTATTATGTTCGCCGAATGAGAGAATAGAAAATTGGATGATATTTTTTTGTGTTTTTTTTAATTATTATTATTATTTTTTTTTTTTTTTTTTAGAAAAAGCAAGATTTTAAAACTTTTATTTTATTTTTTTATTATTTTATTATTTTTATAGTCAAATAAGATTTATCTTTGTGTTTTTTCTCTTTTTCAAAAGAGGATTTGATTTGTACATTATTTTCTTTTGTATTTTCCTCTTTAATTTTCCAGATTTATTCAGTCCGAAAAGTCGGTCTGGTGTAGTGTCCTTTCTTTACAAGCATTTATTTATTAATATCAGCTTTTTAGTTACGGAAAACCCTATTAAACTATGATATTGTATGTTTCTCTACTGATTTGAAACACTAAACTAGTCAGATGATACTAAAAAAGCAGTAATAGTCACATATACCAATACTCCCAATATCATACCATAGTCTTATCCACTTGCTCCTTTTCGCAATTTTCCTTTCCGTTTCTTTTCGTTTACTTCTTTTAAAAATTAACTAAGGTTGGTTGTTGCTCTCTTTTTTCGTTTTTTTCAGTTCAAGGCCATTTTGTGTGGTACCGGCTGAGTGATTTTGAGGGGTGTAAGTTTATCGAATTTTGAGATGTTTCATTTTATTTATACTCGTCCGGATTTTTCTCCGCAACCATCCATTGAATTTCTCTGAAATTTTGCATGAAGTTGTAACTTTCGTCAGGTTAGAAAGTGATATTCTCCGATTTTTGAGAGAAGATCTGGTTAGCCCCCCCAGGGGGTCAAAAGGCCCCGAAATGGAAAAAAATGACATTTTCTGCCCCATAACTTTTCATCCATCCATTCAATTTCTCTGAGACTTGGCCAAACTGTGGAGGCAATGGTTCGTAATAGACAATAAGTATCGCTAACCTTGGAAATAATCTAGTTCGTGCCCAAGCCTCCTAAAATGGCAAAAAATGACCCTTTTCTCCCATAGCGTTTGATCCATCTATTCAATTTTTCTGAAACTTGGCCAAAATGTAAAGGCAATTGTTCCAGATATGAAATGAGCATCCTTGACCTCAGAAAAATTTTGGTTCGCGCCCCACGGGGTTAAAAGTAGGTCAGAAATGCCCCAAATTGCCCAAATTTATTGCATTTTACACTCGCCACATCAAGTCACATACAAAGTGGGGCCACGCACGCGCGGCTTGCTTGTTCTCTTTCTGTTTCAGCCTATTTTGGTTGAGGAACATTTGCTGGTTTTTTGAGCTGCTTTCCGCATTTGAAGATTTTCTTTAAGATGTTGCCTCTTTTCGTCATTGTCGTTGTATTGTCTCAAACTTCCCTTTAATTTCAATTTCTGTTAGTCTTTTTCTCAGTTTTTTAGGGACTGTTCCTAGTGCTCCTATAATTATTGGTATTATAGTGAATTTCTTCATGTCCGATATTCGTTTAATTTCATTGGCAAGTTCAATTAATTGGCTTCGTTTTTCTGCCTCTTCATTATTATTTGTACTTGCCAGACGTTCTCAAGTAGGTCACTATCAGTGATTGCTCACTGATAATCACCGATGGTGTTCACTGGAGTCTGAGCGAAAACAAGTCTCCACAAATTTCCACTAATCTCCACCTCTTTCGATAACTATTGCAAATGACTATGACTATGACTACTACTATTATTATTATTATTATTATTATGATATAAAAGTAATGGATGCTATTATTTTGACATCTAATTTACATATGTGATTGTTGTGTGTGCAGACGCATATATATATAAATTATATGACAACGCTAAAAAAAAGTTAATTTTTATGTAAATATTCATAGAGACATTAAGGAATAGTACAATGTAATTCATTTATTCTTTCAAGAAAGACATCGGGTACTTACGAGAAGGGTCACGTAAAGGTTGTCAACATCCCTAAGTGAAAGTGGTACTATGGAACCGACCGGATTCGAACTTGACCCACTCAGGTGCCCAACCTGTGTCGTCCTCAACTTAACCACTGTCACATCCAACAGTGTAAGTAAAATTTACTCCTCTTCAGGAGTTAGGCACAAGGCCAGTTTTTATCTTGCTCCCACAAGTAAGATGTGACCTAAGGTCGGGTCGGGAAAGTGGAGTTTAAAAATTGCCTGGGCAGCCCCGTCGGCATTCCCCGGTAGGGGCGCCTCAGGCAGTAAGCAATAAACTTACTCCTCCCCAAAGAAAGGAGGCGAAGCCTGGGAGTGTGGACCTCCTAGAACTGCACAGGACAGACCCATAGACCAGAGTAAATCAAGCTCCGAAGGCCATGACAATACCAGTCTATGGGGTGCAGTATCCATCGGAACAGATACTACACTTTGATCTTAGCCAAAAGGCCAGGAAGGTAGTCATGCAAAAAACATAGACAACTAAGAGAAAAAGAGATGCGTGATTTATTTAGTTAATTATAAATTGTTACTAACACATAGAACATATTTTAAAACGTACTTCCATACAAGATCTAAGGTGAATTTTAGCGTCTGATCCTTTGTGTTCGACTTTAATATAGCACTTGCTTATAATGATACTCGGGCTTTTCTTCTGAGACCCACGGCTTTCATATTTATTTGCTGTCATATTTCATAGGTTATAGTCTCATCACAGAAATAGTGCTTACTTCTCAAGTAGGCAGTAAATAAAGGTGTACCACACACACACACACACAAAAGACAGTAAGAGAAAATATATAGAAAAACACAAATAAAGACAGACTCTGAAAGATGAGCATCTATATAGTAATACAAAAATGAGATTCTTCTGCGAATAACGTGTTTGACTTCCCCTTTTTTATATATTGTCAAGAGAAGGTTAGAATTTTTTTTTCATTACTCACTACATGTTCAAACACAGGTCATGATCAGAAAAGACTCACTGATAATAACCGGTTGTGTTCCCTGGAGTCTGAGTGACAACAAGTTTCCCCAGATTTCCAGTGCTCACCACCTCTTTCGATATATATTGCAGATGACTTCTCGTTATTGCAACAGCCGCTTACTATTGATTTCTAACTGGCTACGACTATTGGTCTTCACTGAGATTTGAGTTGCAATAAGCCTCCCCAAGATCTCAGTTCACTTTGCGCTCATCCAATGGAGGTATTTCCATCCTCATTACTCCTTCACGACTATTTTGTCTTGTATCAGCCAAAGATGATACCTTTTTTTAGGAAGAGAAAAAAAATTATACCAGTTTTTAGCAGTTTCAGTTCCCTTGGGTTCATGTGATATTCTTTCTATTTTTGTTTTACTTCTGTTCCAGTTTCATTCTGTCTGGTAAATGTTTGTAATTTAATTGGCTTGATTTCAGAGGGGTTTCTGTAAGATTTCATCTGTTTTTATCATTGCACTTCGCTATATAATCCCAGTTTTCTCCTTGATTCCAATTTCTCTAAGTTTTTTGTCCAGGTTTTTTATGACTGTTTCTAATGCTCCTACAATGATTGGTATTATATTGACTTCCTTCATATTTCATAGTTCTTTCAATTCTCTTGCAAGTTCCGCGTACTTGCTTCGTTTTTTGGTATCTTCGACTTATACTGTGTGTTCTGCTTGAACCGCAACATCTACAATTTGGCAGGTTCTTTTACTCTTATTAATTATTATAACGTCCGGTTTCCTTGCTTGGATGAGTGTATTTGTTTGTACTTCTATGGCCCAATGATTAGGGGATTTTCGTTTTCCAGTACTGTCGCCGTTTTGTGTCTGTACTATTTGTCTGTGTGTTAAAAATTCAGTCATTGGCATAGTTTCCAGTGTAATGCTTTCCCCACACAGTAGTGTCTGTTCTTGTATTCTTTTCTACTAGTTGACTGCATTCACTTATAATGTGGTTTACCGTTTCGTCTCCTTGTCCACACAGTCTATATTTACTGTTTTCATGTTTGTCATCTACTTTTACTATTATTAGTTAGTTATAATTACACTGTTCTGTACAGCTGGCAGTAGTGATTCAGTTTATCTGTTCAACTGTCATTTTCTTAGCCATGTACAGGTGTTTTCGCAATGCTCTTCTCTGGTAATTCTTTTAATTAAACATGTAGCTGTTTATTTTCCCATTTTGCTTTTCTTTGTTTCTCTGCTTCAGGTGCATCTTTTATTGTTTATTTTGACGGCGTATCTTGCTGCGTTGATCAGTCTTTCTGCGGTATATATTTTTCACAATCTTATTTTGTGTCTTCGACACAGTCTACTATACTTACCAGTCATTATCCCCCTTCGTTTATTTTCACGTATATTCGGTCAGTATCATATTTCGGCTGTAGTACATTATGAATGGTCATTAGTTTCTTCGTTTCCTGGGCAAGATATCTATGTTTTTTTTAGGGTCAAGCCTATTAATGGTCCAGATTATCTTATTATTATATACTGTCCAGGGGCTTATTCCTTAAACTAGATTCTTACTGTATAGTTTTGTTCCTAAGAGGTTCCTTGTTCTTCTCTTGTATTCTGTTTCCAATATTCTCTTTTATTTCTATAGATGCGTTGGTGTCTGCTTCCAGAAATCTCAAATCTTTGTTGAGTTCATGTTCACCAAGCACCCTCATGCTATTTGCTTTACGACTTTCTTCATCGTTTCTTTAATAATTTGACTCTCTGTTCCTTTTTCAATTTCCCGAAGCTTATGTTTCATGTTTCTCATCCATTTGGCATTTCTGTTGTGGACTTGATTCTTTTTCCCATATCTTGCCCTAGATGTGTCTTATTTCTGTCGGGGGCAGTTTTTTCTATTCTTACGCTTCCTTCTATTAAGTTTTGATGAAATTAGATTGCATTGTTTTAAAAGGTTATAGATGGTTTGCACTGTTCCGATTTGCATCTATATCTTCTCTATCTTCATACTTGGTGTTATCTTTTGTTTTAGTTCTTCATGTTTCTTGTTTAGTGATCTGGGATTCCAGCCTGATGTCTAATTCAAGCATTGTTGGTACATTCTTTTGGCCAGTTTTTGTTTCTCTTTTTAGTTTCATATTACTTGTTTAAGTGTTCTAAGTCCGTAATAATATATGTTGAGATGTATGGAAAGTGTCTGTTTAATTTTTCTGTGTCTAATTTTTTTTTTCAAAGATGGGAGTTATTTTATGAGCTTATTTATAAATCTTTTGAGGTGTTCAACTTTTCTTCTTTCTCCATCAGTGAGTTTTATACTTTCATACTTTTCGATCTCTTCAGTTTCAGGATTAATTTTCCCCTCATATATATATATATATATATATATATATATATATATACATATAGTCAATTGTATAAATATGTTATATATTTATAACATGATAAATTATATATAATATAAATTGCCGGATTAATTCGATTAACTACATATTTTTAATTTCTGATTACTTTTAATTTTATTTTTTAGATTTTAAAACTATTTGTATATATATATATATATATATATATATATATATATATATATATATATATATATATATATATTATTTCTCTTCAAACGATAATAATTATAGCATCAGTAGATCTACTACCAACTACGCCGTTAAAGTCTTGCAGTAGGGGTAATTCATTTTGTGCCGATCTATTACTTTAAGTCCAGCTTTAACAATAACCGCTCTTTCGAATTATTTTTATTTGAATTTTGAAATATTTAATTAGATATTTACTTCTTTTCAGATAAATAATTGATAATTATTAAAATGTAGTAATAACTTAACAACTGTTTTTAGAGCGCTTTATTTGAGGGCATTTCTATGCAATGCTTTTACCGATATATTTGGTTCGTGAAACTAGCTCCGTGTGGCCTTATATTTTGTTTAAAAAAATTGTAGGTGAGACCTCTTTCGAATTCTGAATTGTGGGGTGGGTCTATTTGCTTTTGCTGCCTTTTTCATTACGTGGGTTTATTTCTATGTGCTCTTAATACCCAAGCTTAAACAAAACACTCATTTTTAGGAATATCCTCCCCTTTTCATTCAGATTGTTATGTTCAGGTGTTTGACGTTATAAATTGTTGCTACGATTTCAATACACATAATAATATTCTCTGAAGATTGAGAAATTTGTGTACTAATCTGCCAACAAATACGTGTAAGAATGCAAAAAATTAAAGATGAAAAATGTGTTTTTATATAATAATGAAAATTGAAATAATAAACATCTACCGAGGTGTTGCCATAAACAAAAATAGAATAATAAAAAAAAGTATATACATAATCTAAGTTTTGTTAAGCTCTACTTAAAAAGATGATGAATTAACCACCCATACTTAAATTAAATATTGAAACATCTGATCAGCGGAAAGACTTGATATTTAACTTATTTACCATTCTTTTATTTGCATTTTCGTATGGAGATTCAAGAGAACTATCGAGAAAGACAAATATTTAAATAGGATTGAGTTATTCTCCTTCTTCTTATTATTTTTATTAATAATATTTTATTTACTCAGGATTTCTTACATGAGTCTTTATCAGTCATTACTGATTGGCAGCAACACAAATTCTACCCTGGAATTTAAATGACAAAAATCTCGCTATATTTCTGTACTCTTCAATTTTATGATGTTCAACTCACTGCCAGAGATATTTACTGATCATTTCTGCTTAATCTGGTATTTGAGGGGCAATAAGTATCAATGATTCCAGTAGTCTCCCTGCCCCCTCAGCGTTGGTCTCGAGGGTGGTCTTTCTCCACAGAGCTTTCTTTCCTTTCACCAGGATTTTGTGTGGTACTAACTAATGCTGGTATACCCACATTTGTTCCGATTAACTTTTTTCCTTGCGAGGGCAGAGTTAGACAAAGGTCAGATTTGGGGAGAATCAAGCGGCTAATAAAAAGACACTCTGGATCAGAACAAATATAAAATTTGCATCATTCAAGAAGGAATTGTCTTTCACTGACTGAGGACAAAAAAGACTATGTGAGAATCAGAACAGATATTGCAATTTGTTTCTTGCCAGAATGCCAGGGGTTGATTGGAGGAATTGAATAGGGCGTAGTATAAGGGATTGTGTTAATAGGTGTACGTTGGTTGTTTCAGTCCTCTTGATTTCATGTAATTCACTGTCTCTATATCTAGTTGTGTTTGTGCTGACGTCATCTGATTCTGTACTCAGGGAATTTTTCTGATTCGTATTCTTATCCTCCTCCTCTTCCTCCTCCTCGTCCTCCTCCTCCTCCTCCTCCTTCTTCTTCTTCTTCTTCTTCTTCTTCTTCTTCTTCTTCTTCTTCTACTTAGGTCAATTGCCATTAGTATTTGTAATATGTATATGCGTATATATATATATATATATATATATATATATATATATATATATATATATATATATATATTCGTCAAATAAATAGAATGTAAACTGTTGATGAAGAATCTAACAATCGTTCTTGTCTTGTTTTCTCCAAACTTATCTGATCTCTGGCTCAAACTATTATTCAAAACATCAATATGTATTCAACTCAGCCTATACACATAATCGTGGGCGATAAGTATTGTGTTCCGTCATTAAATAAAAAAAATAAGAGAACGAGTTAAATATGTCGTTAAATAGACCGAGCAAATTAAACTTAAAACTAAATTTGTAACTGGTATCAGGTTTCCATTCTTGCACTATAATCAACATTTAATTGGCTCCCCACGAGAAGAAAGTTAGACCCATAGTTTATTTTGGTTGTGGAAGACCTCGAACCCTACAACAGATGATCATTCAAAAAAAATCGCAATCCAAAAAGGAAATCTTTCCTGACTCAAGGGAGAACAGATACTACACTTTTATCCCAGCACGAAGGCTAATTCTTTTCTAAGTTTAAATTATACTCGTAATCCGGGGTTTCGAATCGCACGACCGGTAGTAAATAGCTATATCTCTATGCTGATGAGGCCCGATTAAGGACGAAACGTATACGTACATAGATAAGAAACAATAACAAATATTTATTATTTTTATTTGTCGTTCCCCGAAAAAGTAGAGCACTGTAAGTGTAGTATTAACACAGCATGACGTCACTAGCTTGAAATGCATCGTTCCTTTAAAAAAAAGTAGAACGCTCTCAGACGTTTAGCCGCCGATAAATTGTTAAAATTATCACAGTTTATATTTATTTATTTAAAATTTGCCGTGTGGTTGAGGCGTCGAATTTTAGTTGCAAAATACTCGTAATCCGGGGTTTCGAATCGCATAACCAGTAGTGAATAGTCATATCTCTATGTTGATGAGCCCCGATTAAGGACGAAACGTATACGTACATAGATAATAAACAATAACAAATATTATATATATATATATATATATATATATATATACTAGAAAATTATGACCAGTTGAGTCGCCTATTGAGTTCAGGTTAGATATTTTCAATACGGAAAGGTGAATTTGCAAAGTTAATTAATGTTTAAATAGACATACTAAAAAATTAGTAATACTCTTTATATCTCCTTTCGCTCTCGCTCTTTTTCTATATTGTTCTTTCTTACTCCCCCTCTCTCTTACTCTCTCTCTCTCTCGCTTTCTCTCAGATCTCTCTCCCCTCTCACTCTCTCATTATCCCAGTCTTTCTCTCTCTCAATGGGTGTTATTTTCAAACATAACTTAATTTCAACACTAAAGAATATGTATTTTTTGTGATTAATATATGTAGGAAACAACTGTAAGAAGGAAAAGTTGATTAACTCACCTTCCGTAAAGAATTAGATAGCCGACCACTAGATATAATAAGCACAGTTGTCTTAGGAGCCCGCTCCCATTATGAGAGGCTTGTTTTTCCCTAGGAAAGCTTATTGAATACAGGCTAGTCAGATCGTATTGCGAGAACGAATGGCTGTGTACTTGTTTCCCTCCGGATTGGTGAATTCGTTTCGATAAAAGTCAAACAGATGTTTTCATTTAACGGCTCATCTTCAACCCAGATCTGCAAAAAGCATTTGCTTTTTGTTGTTTGCCTCCATGATTTTTATGACTCGAGACCGAGGCACGAATAAACGAATAAACACTGCTAGAATTCTACACGGAAGGCCATAATAGTAACGCAACGCCGACCTAAATTTTCCCTTTCACACGTGTGCTAACATTTAGAAATAGAAATCCTTCTTTTCTGTAGTGGAGTGGAAAGGGGGTAACAGTTATGTCCCTTTGACGTAAATGTTTTTGTTTTTTTTGTTGTTGTTGTATCTTTTAATATAGTATTTAGTAATAATGCTTTTCTTTTCGGGTGTTTTTTTTATTTTGCAAGTATTGAAAAAATAAGTAAATATATAAAATGAAAAAGAAAAAAAAAACAGAGTAGCACGTAACAGACGAAACTAAATGAATGAAAAAAATAACAGACCAAATCGGCAGGAGGAGAAGAAATTATGCCACTTTATCATCGACTTGGGGTTTTTAGATTCGACATGATGTCAGATAGGAATCTATATTTGTTATCGTATTAATTGCCCCACACTTGCCGCGCAGGAGTTCTCATATGAATTGGCGTGGGGTCCACACCCCTTCAACTCAACAGAAAAAATACAGTAGTGGGATAGACCTCCTACATACAGGAAATGATGATAATAATAATAATAATGATACTACTACTACTACTACTACTACTACTACTACTAATAATAATAATAATAATAATAATAACGCGTCGAACCTTGCGATAAGTGAGACAGTCAAAATGTAGCCCCTCTAGCTCTGTCTCGTTCTCTGTCTGTCTTTCTTTATGTGTGCCTGTTTGTCTGTCTGTATGTCTGGATGCCTCTCTCTTTCTCTCTCTCTCTCTCTCTCTCTCTCTCTCTCTCTCTCTAATATATATATATATATATATATATATATATATATGTATATATATATGTATATATATATATGTATATATATATATATATATATATATATATATATATATATATATATATATATATATATATATATATATATATATATATATATATATATCCCGCTCCTTTAATTTAGTGTAAGTTAGTGTAGCCGGCAGGAAGAGAAAATATGTAGAGAGAAAATTGAGCCTACGAAAACCAACGTTTAAAGGGTGACACACTGAGATAGGTTGGTAGTCAATAGCGCCTTTATATATTGGAAATAATAATAATAATAATAATAATAATAATAATAATAATAATAATAATAATAATAATAATAATAATAATAATGATAATGATAATAATAATAATAATAATAATAATAATAATAATAATAATAATAATTATTATTATTATTATTTTTATTATTATTATTATCATCCTCATTTTTGCTCACGATGAGTTATCACACAAGTCATCGTCAGTGACTGCTCACCGACAACAACCAGTGGTGTTTCCTGGAGTCTGAGTGACAACTAGCCTCCCCACATTTCCAGTACTCTCCACCTCTTTTTAATCACAACTGCAAATGTCCTTGCGGAATCGCCACAGTCGCCTACGATTGATTTATCGCTGGTAACGACTAGTGGTCTCCCCTGGAATTTAGGTGGAAATAAACCTACCAGTAGTGCCAGCCCTCTTCGCACTCCTCCAGTGGAGGTCTAGTTAGTGCTGCCCCTCTTCGGTCTTCTCATGATCCTTGACCATCTAAGATAATTATGTGTAGTGTCAGCCGAGTCCAGCACCATCATATTCTTTTCTTTTTATTCTTTTTTTTTTTTTGGGGGGGGGGGGGGCAGTTAGTGATATGTCTTGCCGTTTATGTACCTTTGTTCGTACGGTGGTGGACTTCCTATGGATTCTTCATGTTGTAACTTCCATATGACTGGTTAGCATTCGTAACTGATGCGTGTTAGTTTCTGCATTCAAGGATTTTCCTCAAGATTGCAGCTGTGTTCATCATTGTCGTCCGTTGTATTGTCTCAGTGATCACTTTCATTCCCATGTCTCCCAGTCTTTCCTCAAGATGTTGTGGGACTGTTGCTAGTGCTCTTACGATTTATGGTATTATATTGACTTTCTTTATGCTCCATATTCCTTTCAGTTTTTTAGCGAGTTCCATGTATTTGCTTAGTTTTTCCGTATCCTGTGTTTTCGTGGAGCGGCGAAGTATACGATTTGGCAGGATTTTTTTAATATTTGTTGATTATTATGACATATGATCTCCTTGGCTGCATTCATTTATCTGTCTGTACATCCATATCCTCGAGCATTTATTTCGTTTTCCAGTACGGTATCTGGTTTATGTTTGCACCATTTGTCTGCGTTTGCGAAATGCAATCGTTTCCACCATTTCAAGTATACTGCTTTCACCACACAATAATACCTGGTCTCGTATTCCCTTTAGGCTAGTTTGATGCATTCACTTATTATATGATTCACTGTTTCGTCTCTTTGTCCACAGTCTGCATTTCCTGTTTTCCTGTGTGTTATCTGGTTTACTTTTAATGTAGTTCGTCTTAATCGCTTTGTTATGTGCAGCCATCAGTAAAAATTCCATTTCCCTGTTCAAGTGTCCTTTTCGTAGCCATGCCCAGCTTTTTTTGTTGGATTCTCGTCTTGTCATTCTTATGAAACGTCAATGTAGTTGATTTTTTCTCACATTTCTTTTCTTGCAATTTTGTTCCTGGTTTCGGTGCTTCCCGAGTCGTTCGTTGAGACGGCAACTGTTAAATTATAAAAATGTGTAGAGGAAATGGGAGTTTCGTTTTGTCTTACAACGTTTAGAAAATATGTTTTTGAATAATTATAGTAAATTCTCTATTTTAACATGTACATTGTAAATTCTCTATTTAAGTATGTAAATTAAACGAATAATGTCTTAAGTCAATGAGAACTCCTCGATACGACATTTTCACATTAGCTCAAAACTCGGATCCGATATGATTTTACAACCATTTAAAATAAAACTATATTTCTATGTACTCTTTCGTTATTGTCACATAGTCATTTTTTTATAGATTCGATGTCTTCTATTCAATATGTTAGAGATCTGTCTTGATCTCTCTGTATAAAAAATGACCACAACCAGAATGTGGTCTCCAATTAACGCAATCATTTTTAGATGTTATTTTCATAAATAAGTATAATATGGAATAACTGCTTTCATTATTTTCCTTTTGTTTCAGCAACAGTTTACGCGTAAGTATTATGGAATTAATAATAATAATAATAATCATAATAATAATGATAATAATAATAATAATAATAATAATAATAATAATAATAATAATCATAATAATAATAAAAAGCAAAAGAATGTAATGAAGAAACGATTCATACAACCCTAAGGAAAATGGCAGACAGGAAAGCACCAGGCCACGATGGAACACATGTATACTAGTTTAAAATATTCACGACCCAACATAAAAGGCTAGCGCAGAAACTGAGAGGATGTATCCACAAAACAGACGTGCCAGAGTGGATGACGAAAGCGAAGGACAACTCTAATATAAAAAGACAAAAATAAAGAAACGATCCCAAGGAACTACAGACCAATAACGTGTTTACAAACAACGTGGAAAATCCTAATGAAAAAGTTCAAATAACAAATCTACCACTCCTTGAACAATCGTGGACTGCTCTCTGAATAACAAAAGGGGTAAATGAAAGGGGGGAAAGGGACGCATGATCTGCTATACATAGATGTATAGATCCTGAGGCAAGTAATACGCAGAATAAAGAATATATAAATATATAAATATATAAATTGCATAGATTGATTACAAAAAACCTACGACAGAATCCCTTAAGAACGGATAATTGAATGCTTAAAAATGTACAAGATACCTGACAGGATTATTAATCGAATTAAGAAAGCAATATAGACATAGAGACTAGACAGCTGGTGGCAACATCTCACTGAGATACAGAGAGGCATTATTCAAAGATAATCCCTATTACCACTACTATTTTTCATAGCCATGACGTCACTCAACTACATACTAAGGAAATGTGATGCCGGATACAAGCTTACAGACAAAGAACAAAGAATAAACGACCTCATATACATTGGCGACCTGAATCTATTTACACAAGGCAAACAGGAACCGGAAAAGCTGATAAAGACGACCAAAATCTTTAGCCGTGACATTAAAATTCAATTCTGAATAGGAAAGTGTGCACTGTTAGAGATAATGTAAGGGACACTGAATAATACAGAGGGCATGGAACTTGCTAATCTCCAAGAGGAGATCATGGCGCTAAGCGAACAAGATAGCTATATATATATATATATATATATATATATATATATATATATATATATATATATATATATATATTCGGGAGTTCTGGAAGCAGACACCATTAAAGGTACATAAATAAAAGAGAATATTGGAAAAGAATATCTGAGAAGAACAAGAAAACTCTTACAAAAGAAGTGTTATAAAAGAAATCAGTAAAAGGAATAAACTCTTGGGCAGTATAACTAATAAGATATTCTAGACCATGCATACGCTGAGCTAAAGAAACAATAAGGCACTTGATCAGATGACTAGAAAATTAATGACCATGCACACCACACTACATCCCAAAACAATACGGATAGACTTTTTGTGAAAATAAACGAAGGGGGTACAGGACTGGTTAGTATGGAAGACTGTGTGGAAGATGCAAAAAGAGCTGGAGAAATGCATAATCTAGAACACAGAAAATCTGATCACCGTAACGTGATACACTGGCCCAATGAAAAACCCAGGAATCACCGAAATAAGTACGTAAAAGACATGAAATGAAATGTGGGAAAAAAACAGCTGCATAGACGCTTCATAAGAATGGCCAGAGAAGAGACCAACCAAAATGCCTAGGCATGGCTAAGAAAACCTGAAAAGAGAAACGAGATCTTTACTGGTAGGTGCACAGAACCAGGCGATTAGGACTAACTACATTAAGGTTAACATAGATAAAACCAAGGAGTACAGTAAATGTAGAGTATGTTTACAAAGAGGCGAAACAGTAAATCATATAATAAGTGAATGCAGTAATTTAGCTCAAATGGATTACAAAAACAGTGTACAAGCATAAAACCGAGACAGTGCTGGATAACGAAAATCACAAAATCACTTTTGCCATGAACAAGCAAGAATTTCGGATGTCATAATAATAAACAAGAAGGAACAATTCTGTAAACTCGTAAACCAGAAAGTCAAGATGAAAGAGACGGAAAAATGAAGCAAATACACGGAATTTGGCAGAAAATTAAAATGGATATGGAGCATACAGAAAGTCAATAGAATACCAAGTATTGTAGAAGCACTAGGAGCAATCCTCCAAAAACTAGAAAAAAGACTAGGTGAAATTGGAATCAAGGGAATCACTGAGACAACCCAAAGGGCGGCAATGATGAAAACAGCTGCAATCTTAATGAAAATCATCGAATGCGGAAACCAACCAGTAAAAGCTACGAACGGTAACCAGGTACATGGAAGTTACAATAGGAAAAAACAAAACCAAAAGAAGAAAACCACCACATGAACCGAAAGAAACAGAAATGCAAGAAACTCTCATAAAATAGCCCCTCTAATGTTGACCCCATCCTCAGCTGTTACTACACAAAATTGTCGTTAAGGGTCAAGGAGGATTGGAATACAGACGAGGGAGAGCACTAAACAGGCCTCCGTTGGAAGAGTGTAAGGAGTACTGGGACCTTGGGGAGGCTTATTGCCGCCAAAATCCCACAGACGACCAATGGCTGTTACCAGTGGGAAATCAATGGTTTGCGGCTATTGCGATAGTGCAAAGTCATTTGCAATGGTTTTCGAAAAGAAGTGGAGAGTACTGGAAATCTAGGGAGGATAGGTGTCACTCATAACTCCAAGGAACACCACCGGTTATCATCAGTGAGTAATAACTGATGATCACTTCTGTGGGAGCTCATAGTGAGTACTAAATAATAATAATAATAATAATAATAATAATAATAATAATAATAATAATAATAATAATTATTATTATTATTATTATTATTATTATTAAAATAATGATAATCTATATATTAATACGATAGCGTGTGTGTTCGTGTGTCACGCTTCCGGCAAAACCTCTGCGCATGCGTACCGCACCGAGATTTGGACAAACATTTTTATACGCCTAATTTCAACTGAATTTTCAAGTATTTCCCTTTAGCGTAACGGTTAGCGACGTATTATTTTTTACTTCGGCCCGACTGGTTTATAGTTCGATCCCAACCAACCTCTAAAGTTTTTTTCTACATTTCAGTTTTATTTTCAAGAAACATTGCAACTAACAAAAAAAAAAAACGAACACGACACAGTGTAAGTAAAAGTAAAAAAATTATTTATTTATTTTTAGCAAACAATTCCCAACAAGCGGCAATGAATACAATTTTATTATTTATTTTTTGCATTTATTTTTTTTATCACTTGGTTAAAAAGTACTTTTTTCTGATGCTTTCAAACTTAAAACTATTTTTTGTTTTTTATTTTGGCGTTTTTAAGGGCATTGTCTATTAAATTACGTTAACTGCTTAAAAATTAGTGTATCATTTCTTAAAAAGTGAAAACAATTTACTTCCTTTATTTTGGTTGTAGAGAGGGCCAGTATTATTATTTTTTTTGAACGGATGGCATATCAACCTTTTCGGCACATGTTCGTCTTTAACCACTGTCCGTTTTTCACAACTTTTTACTGACCATTTTTCTTTTCTTTTTTCGGTGTACACTTATCTATCAGGCTGCTAGAGAATTCCGGCGTTTTTGGAATTTTTTTCCAAATATTTTACATTTTAGGAGGGGGGATCAGTTTCCAATGTTAATTCAACGTAGACTGATCCCCCTCATTTTGACCATCTCCATTTTTTAAAAAATCTTTTTCGGTGTACGATTACCTATCATGTCAATAGAGAATTCCGGGGGTTTTGGAAATAAATTTTTAAAAATTGTGATTTTAAGACGGGGGATCAGTTTTCAATGTAAATTCAACGTGGACTGATCCCCCTCTTTTTAACCATCTCAAATTTTAAAAATTATTCTTCTGCTTACAATTACCTATCATGTCACAAGAGAATTCCGGCGTTTTTGGAAAGAAATTTCAAAAAATTGAGATTTTAAGACGTAAAAAGTTGTGAAAAACGAACTATGGTAAAAGACGAACAAGACTGATCGCCCGTCTTAAAATCTCAATTTTTTAAAATTTCTTTCCAAAAACGCCGGAATTCTCTCGTGACATGATAGGTAATTGTAAGCAGAAGAATAATTTTTAAAATTTGAGATGGTTAAAAAGAGGGGGATCAGTCCACGTTGAATTTACATTGAAAACTGATCCCCCGTCTTAAAATCACAATTTTTAAAAATTTATTTCCAAAACCTCCGGAATTCTCTATTGACATGATAGGTAATCGTACACCGAAAAAGATTTTTAAAAAAATGGAGATGGTCAAAAAGAGGGGGATCAGTCTACGTTGAATTAACATTGGAAACTGATCCCCCCTCCTAAAATGTAAAATATTTGAAACAAAATTCCAA
Organism: Sepiola atlantica; assembly: GCA_963556195.1. Classification (NCBI taxonomy): domain Eukaryota; kingdom Metazoa; phylum Mollusca; class Cephalopoda; order Sepiida; family Sepiolidae; genus Sepiola; species Sepiola atlantica. Next base: position 20,394,119 of record OY744524.1, on the reverse strand, counting down.
AAAACGCCGGAATTCTCTAGCAGCCTGATAGATAAGTGTACACCGAAAAAAGAAAAGAAAAATGGTCAGCAAAAAGTTGTGAAAAACGGACAGTGGTTAAAGACGAACATGTGCCACCTTTTCTAGTAGATATGCGCAATGTCCATCGTACACGGGTGACTATTTTAACAAATTATTTCACTCTTATCCAGAAGGAGGGGGGTCATAATAAAGCAACTTACTAACAAATAGAGGGTGCTTTGTTACATTAGGACCCGCGCTAACTTTGACGCCGTCGTTAGAGTTAGGGTCAGTGTGGCAGACGATAACTTCGTAAACTTTTTCAGTTTTATTTTCAAGAAACATTGCAAATAACAAAAAAACGAACACAATACAGTGTAAATAAATTTTTAAAAAAATTTTTAAATTTATTTTTATCAAACATTTACCAACAATTGGCAATAAATACAATTTTATTATTTATTTTTTGCATTTATTTTTTTATCACCTGGTTAAAAACTACTTTTTGTGTTGCTTAAAACTTAAAACTATTTTTTGTTTTTCCTTTTGGCGTTTTTCTCTTTCCTCATGGTGAATTCGGATGGCATATAAACATTCCTCATGTAGCAAATAGGCAAACTAGAGTTCGTAACAAGGTGACTATGCAGGAATTTTATGCATATCGTCTATCTATAAGACGTGACTTCAGTCCAATACACAGTGGTGGAAAACTATTTCAACAATATATAGTCGATGGTTACGTTAAAGTAGAAGGTTGTCGTTTGAAATTCATAGAGAAAATCAAGCACAACTAAGAGTTGCAATGTATTCAGCTTTGATGGATCACCTTGCAAGAAATAATGAAAATGAAGATCCTGGAGTACCTGTCATTTTGCCATCATCCTTCACAGGGAGCCCACGAAATATGCAACAATGCTACCAAGATGCAATGGCAATAGTTTGCAAGTATGGAAGGCCTGATTTATTTATAACATATACTTGCAATCCAAAATGTCGTGAAGTAACTGAAAACTTACAGCCTCATGAAACAGCACAGAACAGACCAGATTTATTGGCACGAGTTTTCAAACAACATCTTAATGATTTAATGATTGACATAAAGGACAGACATGTACTTGGGATACCTATTGCTGCGATACATGTAATTGAATTTCAGAAAAGAGGTCTCCCGCATTGTCACATGCTAATCATGCTGCAAGAAGAATATAAAATCAGAACTAGGGAACAAATTGATAATATTGTTTCAGCTGAATTACCATCAGAACATGATCCAGAATTGAGAGAATTAGTGAAAACACTCATGATTCATGGACCCTGTGGTACATTTAATCCCAATTCAATCTGTATGGTAGGGGAAGAGTGTCAGAAGAAATTTCCAATGCCATATCAGGAGGAGACTATTACAAATGTTTCTGGATATCCTCTTTACAGACGCAGAAATAATGGAGATTCTGTTAGAGTGGGTGTCCATGAGATTGACTGCAGGTTTGTAGTACCATATAATAAGTATTTACTCAGAAAATATGGTGCTCACATTAATGTAGAGGTGTGTATCTCAGTAAAAAGTGTGAAATATCTTTTCAAATATGTCTATAAAAGACATGATTGCGCAATGATGGAAATGAATATGAATAACAATGAAACTAATGCAAATGAATATAATGAAATTAAGCAATATATTTCGTGTAGATACGTATCTCCGCCTGAAGCATTTTGGCGTTTGTCAGAATACAAAATGCATGGACAGTCACACATAGTTTACCGACTCGCCCTCCATTTACCTGACCAGCAACAAGTTTATTATAGGCCGGGTGAACAAGGACAAGCTGCTGCCCGCGCAGAAGGACGAGTCACGCAATTAACTGCATGGTTCAAACTTAACCAAAGAGACGTGGATGCAAGAGCCCACCTTTATATTGATATTCCTGAATATTATGTATTTAATAAGCAAAGCAACACTTGGACCAGAAGACAACGTCACCGCCAGATTGTAACGAGAATGTACTCTGCCAGTCCTAGAAATGCTGAGAAATTTCATTTAAGGATGCTTCTGCTTCATATACCAGGTGCAACTTCTTTTAATAACCTGAAAACTGTAGGAGGTGAACAATTGCCGACCTTTAAGGGTGCCTGTATTCGATTGCAACTGCTTGAAGATGACAACGAACTAGAAATGGCTTTAAGTGAGGCAGCTATATATCAAATGCCACGACAGCTTCTTAACATGTTTGCAATGATTTGTTTATACAATACACCACAAGATGCCTTACAATTATGGAATGATAACAAACACCTTATGATAGAGGACCTTTTACGCCAATATGATGATAATGTTGCAGAGAATATCGCTCTGCATCACATAAACATGATTTTGAATGAAACCGGCATGAATTGTGCGATGCTTGGTCTACCAGAACCAATCAGTGAGCCTCCTGCCATTCAACATATGGAAGAAATTCAAGAAGTTAATCCTGAAATACTAAATACTGAGCAAAGAGGTGTATTTAATAGTGTCATTAACGCTGTTAGTGAACTAGATAGAGGATTGGAGACTAACCATCGACTGTTTTACTTGGATGCACCTGGCGGTTCTGGCAAAACTTTTCTATTCAACATGATTCATGATTACCTGGTGGCTCAAAATGTGGCTGTTAGTACTTCTGCTTGGACAGGTATTGCAGCAACACTATTGAAAAATGGAAAAACACTTCACAGTATCTTCAAACTTCCTGTTCCTTTCACTGAGACAATTACCTGCAATATTCCGCCTAATTCTGACCAAGCAAATATTCTCAGGCAGGTGAAGCTCTTCATTATTGATGAGGCGTCGATGATCCCTCGATATGCATTAAATGCCATTGATAATTGTTTACAAGATATTATGAATAATAATAGCATATTTGGTGGTAAAGTCTTCATATTAGGAGGAGACTTCAGGCAAGTTCTGCCTGTGGTTCCTAGAGCTCCACCTGCTGCAGTATTGGATGTATGTCTAAAGAAGTCTCCAATGTGGCACAGTTTTCATCAACTTAAACTCTCTCAGAATATGAGGACTAATGACAACGAACAAGTTTTCTCACAGTGGCTCTTACAAATCGGAAATAGTCGAGTGCAGAGTTCACTTGATAACGTTTCTGATGATACTATCGATATCCCAGAACAATGTGTATGCAATGACTCTTTAGTATCAGACATATTCGATAATTGCACCCAAGACGAAATGAAAAGTAGAGTTATTTTGTCACCAAAAAATGCAGATTGCTTGGATATTAATGAAGATATTCTAAGTATACTACCAACTGAGAGCAAAACATATCTAAGTATAGATTCAGTATCATCAGACAATGAAATGGAAGCCAATAATTATCCAATGGAATTCATAAATTCACTTACGCCTTCGGGAATGCCTCCTCATCGTCTCAATCTTAAAGTTGGATCTATTATTATGCTGCTTCGAAACCTGTCAATAACGCAAGGACTATGCAATGGAACGCGTTTAGAAGTATTGGAGCTTCATAACCACAGTATTCTAGCTTCAATCATAAGTGGATCTCATGCTCAGGAGCGAGTTTTAATTCCAAGAATTAAACTTAATCCCAGTGACGCAAATATTCCATTTGTTTTGCACAGGACTCAATTTCCCATCCGCCTATCATATTCAATGACCATTAATAAAGCTCAAGGACAAACTTTCGATAAGGTTGGGATCTACCTACCATCACTTTGCTTTACTCATCGACAACTTTATGTAGCCTTCTCAAGAGCAAGGTCTGTGAACAGTGTAAGAGTGAAAATTTGTCCTCAGAATAATTCTACTCATGGCCAGAGAAGAGGAACTACCTTCAATAGAAATATTGTATATAAAGAAGTTTTGTAAATTGTTTCATGTATTGTTTATTTTTAAAACCAAATCTTATGATATTTTATTCAAACATGTATAGGTTAGGAACAAGATAATTAGTATTGAAAGCATCATTTCGTGTAATTTACACGGGTCCCGCTAGTAATAATTAAAATAATAATAATAATGAGAATAATGAGAATAATAATAAGAAGAAGAATGAGAATAATAATAATAATAATAATAATAATAATAATAATAATGAAAATAATAATAATAATGAAAATAATAATAATAATAATAATAATGAGAATAATAATAATGAGTATAATAATAATAATGAGAATAATAATAATAATAATAATAATAATAATAATAATAATAAGAAGAAGAAGAAGAAGAAGAAGAAGAAGAAGAAGAACAAGAACAAGAAGAACAAGAACAAGAAGAATGAGAATAATAAGGAATGGTAAGTATTTAAGATTTTGTGGGCGATACCATAACATAGCTAAACACACATACTATAGAATAGAGATAAGCTTATTATCGACACCAAAAACCGTGCTCGGGTGAACAATACGCAGCGATGCGAAACGGGAAACAAAATTACGAGAGACGCAAAACTGACAAAAAAAAAAAAAGAGAACAGCAGTTATATGAAGACAAAGAGAAAATGAAAACATATAGATATAGTTAAGGACAAGTACACTCGCAGAGAGAAACGAAATCAGTACTGAAAGCAGCACAAACAACGCGATTAGAAAAAACATGATAAAAGCTAAGCTAGACAAAGACCCAGTTAAACAGTAAATGTAATATCTGTGGACAAAGAGACGAAATGGTAAATCACATGATACGTGAATGCAGCAAACTAGCCAAAAAGCAATATAAAATACATGGTTGGAAGGTAATCGACTTGGAATGTTCGAACAAGTGTACTTTGAACATATAAATCTATGGTACAGACAAAAAGCGGAACCATTATTAGAAAATGAAAAGCATAAGATACTTTATGCCAAGGGACGGTGACACTCAGCAAAGCAAATAGATTAAACGTGGGAATAGTCAACAAGAAAGAAAAAAGTTGTGAAATAGAAGATTTCGCTGTCCCAGGAATCCACAGAATGAAGCAAAAACACTAAGCAAAGACAACAGCTTATAATGAAGCTAAAAGGAATACGGAACGAAGAAACCCACTGTAAGAACAATAGTAGTAAGAGTACTAGGAACAGCCGTTACATCTTGAAAAACGAACTAGAAAACATTGAAATTAAAGAGAAGGCTGACATCAGACGACAAGGGAACTGATAAAAACGGCAGTAATATTAGTAAAAATCCTGCAATGCTTACACCAACCTACATGATCAAGTTACACAGACCAACTACAAGTGAAATAGTATAGCACTATTTATACACAACCATAAATACAGATTCAACATACTAAGACGAATCAACGGTTACATATTTTTAAAAACATCTATTCACCCGAAACAAGGCATATTGCAATTAAAGCGTAAGGGACTACTGTGATGTAGAGGGGCATCCTAAGTAGGCGTTTTGTAGCAAGATATGTGTTCACATTAAATTTAAATTCATGAATGTTTATACAATCGGTGAAACAGGGAGTAGGAAGAGTACTCCAACGACAAGCGCACCGAGGAGCAAAAGTCATTTGAGTAGGTTTTTCGCCGTTTTGGTACATTTACAGTGAATGGTTAAATGTTCGGCTAGTCGGGTTGGTCGGGAGTATTTACGTTGTTGCGTACAAGTGCAGTACGTTCATCTTAGCTCATCCAGTGGAACTACTTGTAATGCAAGCACAGGAATGCAACATTGCAACAATGGGAAGGTGGCTGGAATATGGTAGAGAGTGCGGGTTCTATTAGGTTAGATACTTGTTTCGGACACTGTCCAAGAGAGAGATAGAGATAGAGAGAGAGGGAGAGACAGACAGACAGACAGAGAGACAGAGACAGAGACAGAGACAGAACCAGCGAGAGACAGAGAGAGAGAGAGAAAGAGAGAAAGACAGAGACAGAGACAGAGAGAGAGACACACACAGAGACAGAGACAGGGAGAGAGAGACAGAGACAGAGATATGGAGAGACAGAGAGAGAAGGAGAGAGAGATACAGAGACAGAGACAGAGACAGAGACAGAGAGAGACAGAGACAGGGAGAGACAGAGAGAGAGAGAAAGAGAGAAAGACAGAGACAGAGAGAGAGACAGAGACGGAGACAGGGAGAGAGAGAGAGAAAGAGAGAGAAAGAGCGAGAGATAGAGACAGAGAGACTGAGACAGAGACAGAAGCTAGTGTTCGGCGCACCAGCCTAGATGTGGCAACTATACTCCATGCATCGGATAATGGTGGCAATATATCGATATAGGATACTGGTAGATTTGCAAAAGGTCTTAGCCTAGTAGATAGAGCACATCTTCTTTGCAGGAGACTTGGCAGTATTGCCTATGTATTCATTCCAATGCATGTTGTCTGTTGATGTTAGGTTAGCATATATATCTATATGAGGAATATTCGATAATCGAATACTCTCGCCACACACACAACATACGGTAGCACCATCATCGGGGTGTACCACGCAAAATACTCGCGAAGTGTCTAGGAGATTGGAGACACTAAAGAGGTGGAGCACTATTGAAGCCTCCACTGGAAGGAAATGCAATGTACTAGAAACTTATTGTAACTCAAATTCCAAGAGAAAGCCAAACAATGAGAACTAAATAATAAAAGGCTGTTGCGAGAATGGTCATTTATAGAATAAATAGGGAGCAATGAAAGTCTGGGGAAACGTATTGGACTCGGATTCCATAGAACACCGCCGGTCTTTGCCAGTGAGTGATTACTTTTGTGATAACTCTTCGTGAGTATATATTATTATCGTTATCATTTATATATTAATACGTGTGTGTTCGTGTGTCACGCTTACATCAAAAGCTATGCGCATGCGTGCCGCACCTAGATTTGGAAAAGAATTCAAGTCACCTAATTTTCGTATATTTGGGCGCAACGATTAGCGACGTAGGATGTTGACGTCGGTTTTTGACGCCGGCCCGACTGGTTTATAGTTCGATCCCAACCAAACTCTTAGAGTTTTGTTCTACATCGAAAGGATTGGGGGAGGTAGGTAGGGAAGGGACGACCGGAATGACACATATAAATACGATGTTCAAATCCTATCATATTTTATTCAAATATGTATAGGTTAGGAATAAGATAATTAGTATTGAAAACATAATTTCATGTAATTTACACGGGTCTCGCCAGTTATAATTATTATTATTATTATTATTATTATTATTATTATTATTATTATTATTGATATTTTCATTATCAGTATTATTATTTGCAGCAGTACTAGCGTTAGTAGTAGTAGTAGTAGTAGTGGTAGCAGTAGTAGTATTGTACCCACACAAGGAACACACCCGTAAATCCTTGAAAAATGTCGAGATGCAATTGGAATAAAATCGTAGTACTGATAAACAAAGCCAAAATATCAAGAAAAAGTCAAGAGTGTGAAAACCAAGTCACAGATCACCGATGATACCGATTAACCCGGAGTCACTTGAAATTGAATAATACTTCGTAAACATAGATAAAAAAAATACTTAAATGAATTCAAGAGAACTAAAACTGCCTGTGTAGATATATAAGAAAAATATCATCATATGACACAAATGCTCACGTCACAAACAAACAAACAAAAAACGACACCAACATCGATTAGTACTACGGAAAGTGGTCGTAAGGAATTTGAGAAGATGGAAACTATGGGAAGGGAACGTCTCATCCAAACCTCCTCTGAAAAGGTAAAGAGTACTGGACGTTTTCAAAGGTTTTTTTTAAATCAAATTCTATAGAAATCCACCTGCGATTATCAGCGGTAACTCAATGGTAAACTGCTGTTGCGAGACCGCAAAATGTATTTTAACAGTGAATGATCGAAAGAAGGGAAGAATACTGGAAATATGCGGGCCCTTATTCTCACTCAGACTCCAGGGAACAACATAGGTTGGAACACTGGTAATGTCTTGTTTGAGAATTCATAGTGAGTTAAAATAACAATAAATAAATAAGCACGCATGCACCTAACTAATGAGAAAACAGAAAAAAGGGGATTCATGGAAGAGGTTAGGATCACTTACGATACTCAACATTAAACATAAAACACTCCTTGGTCCTGTAAACTCATAAGGGATGTAATAAAAGCGAAAGGAAGTAAAAGAAAATATAAAATGAAGGAGTAAATCGAAAGAAAAAAGGGATTTTTAAAAAAGAAAATGTTACACGAAAAAGCATAAACAATGATCAAGAATAAACAATGATCAAGAATAAACAATGAACAAGAATAAACAATGAAAAAGAATAAACAATGAAAAAGAATAAACAATGATACAGAATAAACAATGAAAAAGAATACACAATGATACAGAATAAACAATGATAAAGAATAAACAATGATCAAGAATAAATAATGATCAAGAATAAACACCAAAGGAAATCGACTCTCAAACTCATTGGTCTTTCTTTCCCATCAAATATTTATTGTCGTTGATACATTAGATCCATTGTCCTTTCTGCTTCTCGTAAAGTCAGTTTTCTCTATCGTTCCAAACGTGGAGAGAAGAAAGTGGACTGTGTGTTTACTTATGCCCACCTTGTAACTCTTGCTTACCTTATTCTGTCCTTTAGACGTCACATTCCATGAGCGATGTTTCTGACAAAGGGGGAATACTTGATGGTTTCTAGGTCGGAATCTATCCATCTAACATTTATCGTTAGCTTTTGTGTGACCATGAAGTAGTATATTTTTAGTTTTTTACATCAAGTGGCTTCATGCCTTGTCTAGAATGACGTCCATAAAAAAACATTTTCTCAGACTTAATGCTATACTCTATCTTTTCAAATCGACTATCAGCCCATGTATGGAGTGTTGTTGTCATATTTCGGCTGGTGAATCTATGTCCCATTAAACGTTCTTGATAAAGTAAGAAACGTATATGTAGTTTGGTTGGTTTAACCCTTTCTTCTTCTTTGCAACATCGTATGACAGACGTTATGTTGCTCGTCACAATATTTTCTATAAATACTAGTATGGCATGTGTTCTTCAGAATTGTCTGATCTGTTTCCTGCTTCTTTTGTTCCAGCTCGTTTGACTCGTTGGTCTAGTGGTCTTCATCAGTTCGCAGTTTTGATACCTCATTGTAATACAGCTTCCTATTCCAGTAGATTTTTTCTGAGAACTGCAAGCTTCTGGAGCTCTCTTCTTGTTTACAATTTTTTCCTACCTATAGCATAAGTCTTTTCAAGACAAAGGCCAATAGGCATCTCCTGTTCCTGCGATAATTGTATTTCGTTCTTGTTAGCTCATTACATCAAGTGGATTCACGATTTCCATAAAAAGGTACGTTTGAAGCGAGGGATCGCCAAAAAACGCCATCAGAAAAGAAGAAAAATGTGGTCTTTCACCAAAAATCGTGTCACAAGTCGATCACAACGTTAACAAAACTACATGAATGTAACTTGGAGTTTCTTCAGCGTTCACCTGATTCTCCATATTTTAGTCTCAGCGACTAAGTATGTTTGCTTCTCAAAATATGCTTTAGGCCCTAAAGCATATTTTGAGATGAAAATAGAAAACGAGAAAGAGAGAGGAAAAGAGAAAACGAGAGACGAGGAAAAGGCATGAAACAGAGAACTTATGTGATGTGTGTGAAAACAAATGCTGGATCAATTTGCTACTTCCCCCGTCATTATTTTTTATGATTCCAAAATGGCTCTTCGTCGGCGCCTTTTATAACATCACATACAGAAGTCTCCTGAGAAAAAATATCAGATGTGTAGAGTGTTCAATGCAATTTTTGTACAATTTATTAATGTAAACAAAATATAGTAATTCTGAGAATCGTTTTTCACTCCGGCCCGCGATCTCCTTCCGAAAGTCTCATCTGGCCCTCACTCTGAAGAGGTCGCCCACCCCTGCTTTAGGGAAAGAGAGTTTGTTCCAATGAAGAAGTGATATCGGAAACTGAGGCGTATCCTGAGGAATACAAAAAGAAATCAAATTGTTAGAGAAGCGTTAGAATCAGTGTATCAGCCTTGAAGAAGACCATGTTGATGAATAAAGAAGAATTTTACTTAAAAGAATTTGTTTTATCAGCTAAAACCTGGACGCATGAAGTGATATGCTAGATATGCAACGTGTGTATTACTATTAGACTATGTAGGGCTTATATTTTTAAAAAATGTAGCGAGTGGTATATTATAAACTTTCTATTGGAAGCTTAAATCTCTGTCAGTTATAAACATTGAAGGTTGGATGAAAGCATTGATGTGTGTGTTCAAGTGTGTATTATATGAGTGATGCAGGTTGTAGCTCTAGCTTATTAATAATGTTTCATTTTTGTTTGAATATGAGATATGTGTTAATCTATCCTTAGAGGGGAGTATACAGTTTATTTTAAATTGATCGTTTTTTTCGTTAAAGACTAGAGAGTATTTAGGTGAGCATTCTAATAATTCTAATATTTTTAACACCGTTACTATAATTAAATCCGACAATCCTGGGTACTAAACCACTAAGAATAATTCCTTTGGGTCAGGATGATATTAAATTAAAAATATGAACTAGATGCGAGGTTTGTATAGGCATTGCTGTTTGTACAGATGTATGCGTGTTCGCGTTAAAATGTGCGTGGATAGGTAATTGGTGTTGATAATTACGTGTATAAAGGGTAAAATATGTTCTACAAATATTATCTCTAGTAGAATAACAGCAATTTGTGAAATCATCAAACAGCAGAAAAACTGGCACCGAAAACAATAAATTAAAAGAAGAAATAATTTATGGAAAACGCTATGCGTTCGAAAGTTCGTCATAAGTGATGGCCCATTTCCCACACCTCCTTCGCACTATCTTAGGTAATAAGGCTGTTTCGTGGATCTGAAATCTTACCGTTTTTTTTCGGAATTGTCTAATTGTTTAGAAATAAATTATGACAATCAATTTACATCGGGAATGGGAGTTTTTCAATTAAACTTTGCTAATATTGCTCTCTAACCACTAAGTGAAAAGGCAAGTACAATAGATCCAACTCGGATATGACATTATATATATATATATATATATATATATATATATATATATATATATATATATTCCATGAAAACTGCCAGTATACTGAAATCATATGCCCTTAATAGGTTTAAGATGAAAATTCATATACACTAAATGTACAAAAGCAAGGAAATTCCCAAATGTTTACACTTTTATTGTCATTAAGGGCTACGTATTTTACTGGTAGGAATGTTTCTTCAGCGTACCTCACACATTTCATCCACTCATACATAGAGATTTATACTGTAGTGATATGATAATGAAATGGTTTGATTGATATGTAGTCATACCCTTAATGACAATAAAAGTGTAAAAATGTGGGTATTTCCTTGCTTTTGTACATTTAGTGTATATGAATTTTCATCTTAACCCTATTAAGGGCATATGGTTTCAGTATACTGGCATTTTACTTGGAATGACACTACTTGTGTAAAGGCTATGCTTCAATACAATGCCTTCTCATAAGTTTTTTTGAAATTTTCTGGAAAACTAAGGTATATGGTAAACTGAAATTAAAATGCCATCAACTAGTATCTGTACCAAAAATCAGCTGAATTCATCAAATAGTTGATGAGATACAGGGTGGCACATACGTGCGTACGTACACACACATAACATGATTTAATGATTGAACTTTTGTAGATCTCTGGGTTGCCTTGACTAATGATGCTGAAATTCTACACACTCATAGAACCTATCAAATAAAAATGTTGTGCAAAGTTTTAACTAATTTGGTTAATTGGATTTTGAGTTATGATTGATCAAAGAAATGAGATTTCCAGCATAGGCCATTCTTGAAGTCTATTGAGGGATAGATCGCTCTCGCGCCTCTCTTGATATATATATATATATATATATATATATATATATATATATATATATATATGTGTGTGTGTGTGTGTCTTGAGTGTATTTAGGCTGCATTTTCTGATTCATGCAAACATTGTCAAAAATAACAGATTTCGTCTGTTTAATTATACCTTTTTTATTTTTTCAATTTTTCTTATGGTCTTTTTTCTATTAAAATCAACCAAATTAATAAATGTTCTATAGGTTTCACAGGTATCTACGAACATTTCCAATTTCTCGTCGAATCCTCATCGGGTGTCAAAAGCAAATGAACAAAAAAGCTGAAGACAGAAGAGAATTTTTTAAAAGACTGCGGTGATACGCATATAGAACGTTTTTCGCATTGTTTCAGGAAGTCATTGACGATTTAGATTCAGCAACGCTGGATGGCATCACAGAACAACATTGCATCGCGTTAAGCATTTTTAAATGTTACCATTGGTTTCATATGTGATGTTATTAATTTTAGGTTGTTGTGTTTTTATGTAGATAGCTTCCAGTATTTTAATTTTTTAATTGGTGTCGTAATGTATAAGTTTAGTGTTGTTTACTAGAATTTGTCTGAAATCAGAGGGAGGGCGGTTATATTTTTGTAGATGTCGGTAAATTAAGCTAGAGTTTACAAGATGCATGGTGAGGCGGCGGGGATAGAGTAGTGCTTGTAAAGCCCTTTGGGATAATGTAACTCCCATAATAATAATAAAACTAATAGCTACATAGGTTTTTCATACACACACACACACACACACACACACACACATATATATCACATCTCTTCAATGCGGCTAGACTATCACTCATACCAAGCCGTTCTGGCTTTCTGGAGAAAGTCGAATTAAGTTCCAATGCTTCTACAGAATTTGAACCGAACTAAACCAAACTTTTCAAACTAGAACTAAGACTTAATCTAGGGGCAGTTAAAGGTAACATTATTATACACGTGCTTGTCTAGGTAAAAGTGACAATAACGAACGTTTACGAATTTCACCAAACAATATCAGCAAAACCAAACAAACTTTAACCCTAACCATATCTAAGCTTAACCTGACGCAAGAGTAACATAATACTAACCTAACCATAAACTAAGTTTTAGTTTTATTGGCAAAATTGGTTTAGTTCAGTTTGTATTCGTAGAAGCATCAGAACTTGATTCGGCTTTCTCCGGAGTGTCGAAACTGCTTACGTCATAGCTGAACATTTCTGCATACCAATTTGTGAATAGCAACAACTCAATTAACTCTGCCCTCCCTCATCCACACACAGTTAGTCCTCGATATTGCCGTGACAATAGTGCTTTTAGTATATATATAAAGTAGGTTAAGATAAACACAATTAGCATATTATTTATATCAGTAATCATGCCTGTATTTCAACTGTACCTATAGTTATTAGAAGTGTGTTATTCTGTTATACATGGGAACGCTACTTAAGTCAAAATATGTTTACTATTAATTTTAATCTTAATTATATATATATATATATATATATATATATATATATATATATATATATATATATACATGATTATTTTTATTTCCACAGACATGTACAACATTTTCTGTGTAAATATATAAGTTGAAAAGCCGAAACAACGTAAGAATATATATTTTTTGAAATAAACATTCATTTATTTAAAAATATTAAAAAGTTGTACATTTTCGATTGCCAAGAAATTATCTTCAGACAGAAGCATTTTTAGTGTTTCTTCTCTTCTTTCTCCTGTTGTTTGTAGGTGCTCTCAACATCGTACTGGAGAAGTGAATTCACAAGTAAGATAGTGAAGAGAGAAAACTTTGTGGTTGTAACGATATATATATATATATATATATATATATATATATAAAGAGAGAGATTAACCATCTTTTGTTGATGTTTAATTGCTGAAACTCATATACTTAAAATGATTATGTCATGATTTTTGTTTATTTCTAAAGTGTCATATAATTGTACTGGTTGACCCAAAGTCTCAACTATTGAGCTGAGTTAAATAGCTGCAGTAGTTCCGCGTATTTGGTAATTTGACTTTACCTTTAGTTTATGTATCATAAAGGTGTCGTTTTAGTTTGGCTTATTTTGAATAGCATCTTAGTGTAAGCATTTTACTTTACTTATATCTATCTATCTATCTCTCTCTCTCTCTCTCTCTCTCTCTCTATATATATATATATATATATATATATATATATATATATATATATATATATATATATATATCGGACATACGATAACAAATCTGAAAGTGTTTTTAAGGACACTTTTTAAGAGGTTTTATATCGTTAACCCAACGTCAAAGCGGAAAACCTACATAACAATTTTGTGACGTAAGAATAAAAGTAAAAAGGAATTCAAAAAAGAAATGTTATTACTAAAAGGATTTGACAATATTAGAATTTCACATGAATAATTAAATAGAGAAATAGAGGAAGTTAGCGAAGAAGGAAAATAAGAATGAATATTCTAAAGATGCGTCCAGTCAATCATTTCATAAAACGAAGAAACCGTTATTCATAAATTTAAGTGTGCCAGATAATAACGCTATTTTACAATTAAGCGAAGCGTACTGATTAAATGAAGAATTTTAGATCGACAAAAATACTATTTCAACCTTAAGCATAATAGATAAAGACACATAGGATGCAGACGAAACTACTTTGTAAAACTTAAGCATGATAGGCCAACCAACTTGCGATGTTTAAACTTAAGCATGACAGACCGATAAAATGCTATTCAATAATTAAAAGTAAGAGACCGACTAAAATGCTTTTTAAAACAACTCTGACAGGCCGACGAAAATGCTATTTCAGACTTAATCATGACAGGCCGACGAAAATGCTATGTCAGACTTGATTATGACAGTCCGACGAAAATGCTATTTCAGACTTAATTATGACTGGCCGACGAAAATGGTATTTCAGACTAAATTATGACACGCCGACGAAAATGCTATTTCAGACTTAATTATGACAGGCCGACGAAAATGCTATTTTAGACTTCATTATGACAGGCCGACGAAAATGCTATTTCAGACTTAATTATGACAGGCCGACGAAAATACTATTTCAGACTTAATTATGACAGGCCGACGAAAATACTATTTGAGACTTAATTATGACAGGCCGACGAAAATGCTATTTGAGACTTCATTATGACAGGCCGACGAAAATGCTATTTCAGACTTAATTATGACAGGCCGACGAAAATACTATTTCAGACTTAATTATGACAGGCCGACGAAAATACTATTTCAGACTTAATTATGACAGGCCGACGAAAATGCTATTTCATACTTAATTATGACAGGCCGACGAAAATGCTATTTCAGACTTAATTATAACTGGCCGACGAAAATGGTATTTTAGACTAAATTATGACAGGCCGATGAAAATGCTATTTCAGATTTAATAATGACAGGCCGACGAAAATGCTATTTCAGACTTAATAATGACAGGCCGACGAAAATGCCATTTCAGACTTAATTATGACAGGCCGACGAAAATGCTATTTCAGACTAAATTATGACAGGCCGACGAAAATGCTATTTTAGACTTGATTATGACAGGCCGACGAAAATGCTATTTCAGACTTAATTATGACAAACCGACGTAAATGCTATTTCAGACTTAATTATGACAGGCCGACGAAAATGCTATTTCAGACTTGATTATGACAGGACGACGAAAATGCTATTTCAGACTTGATTATGACAGGTTGGCGAAAATGCTATTTCAGACTTAATTATAACTGGCCGACGAAAATGGTATTTCAGACTAAATTATGACAGGCCGATGAAAATGCTATTTCAGACTTAATAATGACAGGCCGACGAAAATGCTATTTCAGACTTAATCATGACAGACCGACGAAAATGCCATTTCAGACTTAATTATGACAGTCCGACGAAAATGCTATTTCAGACTTAATTGTGACTGGCCGACGAAAATGGTATTTCAGACTTAATAATGACACGCCGATGAAAATGCTATTTCAGACTTAATAATGACAGGCCGACGAAAATGCTATTTTAGACTTGATTATGACAGGCCGACGAAAATGCTATTTCAGACTTAATAATGACTGGCCGACGAAAATGGTATTTCAGACTAAATTATGACATGCCGACGAAAATGCTATTTCAGACTTAATTATGACAGGCCGACGAAAATGCTATTTGATACTAAATTATGACAGGCCGACGAAAATGCTATTTCAGACTTAATTATGACAGGCCGACGAAAATACTATTTCAGACTTAATTATGACAGGACGACGAAAATGCTATTTCAGACTTAATTAAGACAAGCCGACGAAAATACTATTTCAGACATAATTATGACAGGCCGACGAAAATACTATTTACGACTTAATTATGACAGGCAGACGAAAATACTATTTCAGACTTAATTATTACAGGCCGACGAAAATACTATTTCAGACTTAATTATGATAGGCCGACGAAAATGCTATTTCAGACTTAATTATGACAGGCCGACGAAAATGGTATTTCAGACTAAATTATGACACGCCGACGAAAATGCTATTTCAGACTTAATTATGACAGGCTGACAAAATGCTATTTCAGACTTAATTATGACAGGCCGACGTAAATACTAATTCAGACTTAATTATGACAGGCCGACGAAAATGCTATTTCAGACTTAATAATGACAGGCCGACGAAAATGCTATTTCAGACTTAATTATGACAAACCGACGTAAATGCTATTTCAGACTTAATTATGACAGGCCGACGAAAATGCTATTTCAGACTTGATTATGACAGGACGACGAAAATGCTATTTCAGACTTGATTATGACAGGTTGACGAAAATGCTATTTCAGACTTAATTATAACTGGCCGACGAAAATGGTATTTCAGACTAAATTATGACAGGCCGATGAAAATGCTATTTCAGACTTAATAATGACAGGCCGACGAAAATGCTATTTCAGACTTAATCATGACAGACCGACGAAAATGCCATTTCAGACTTCATTATGACAGTCCGACGAAAATGCTATTTCAGACTTAATTGTGACTGGCCGACGAAAATGGTATTTCAGACTTAATAATGACACGCCGATGAAAATGCTATTTCAGACTTAATAATGACAGGCCGACGAAAATGCTATTTTAGACTTGATTATGACAGGCCGACGAAAATGCTATTTCAGACTTAATAATGACTGGCCGACGAAAATGGTATTTCAGACTAAATTATGACATGCCGACGAAAATGCTATTTCAGACTTAATTATGACAGGCCGACGAAAATGCTATTTGATACTAAATTATGACAGGCCGACGAAAATGCTATTTCAGACTTAATTATGACAGGCCGACGAAAATACTATTTCAGACTTAATTATGACAGGACGACGAAAATGCTATTTCAGACTTAATTAAGACAAGCCGACGAAAATACTATTTCAGACATAATTATGACAGGCCGACGAAAATACTATTTACGACTTAATTATGACAGGCAGACGAAAATACTATTTCAGACTTAATTATTACAGGCGGACGAAAATACTATTTCAGACTTAATTATGATAGGCCGACGAAAATGCTATTTCAGACTTAATTATGACAGGCCGACGAAAATGGTATTTCAGACTAAATTATGACACGCCGACGAAAATGCTATTTCAGACTTAATTATGACAGGCTGACAAAATGCTATTTCAGACTTAATTATGACAGGCCGACGTAAATACTAATTCAGACTTAATTATGACAGGCCGACGAAAATGCTATTTCAGACTTAATAATGACAGGCCGACGAAAATGCTATTTCAGACTTAATCATGACAGGCCGACGAAAATGCTATTTCAGACTTGATTATGACAGTCCGACGAAAATGCTATTTCAGACTTAATTATGACTGGCCGACGAAAATGGTATTTCAGACTTAATTATGACACACCGACGAAAATGCTATTTCAGACTTAATTATGACACGCCGACGAAAATACTTTTTCAGACTTGATTATGACAGGCCGACGAAAATACTATTTCAGACTTAATTATGACAGGCCGACGAAAATACTATTTCAGACTTAATTATGACAGGCCGACGAAAATGCTATTTCAGACTTAATTATGACAGGCCGACGAAAATACTATTTCAGACTTAATTATGACAGGCCGACGAAAATGCTATTTCAGACTTAATTATGACAGGCCGACGAAAATACTATTTCAGACTTAATTATGACAGGCCGACGAAAATACTATTTCAGACTTAATTATGACAGGCCGACGAAAATGCTATTTCATACATAATTATGACAGGCCGACGAAAATGCTATTTCAGACTTAATTAAGACAGGCCGACGAAAATGCTATTTCAGACTTAATTATAATTGGCCGACGAAAATACTATTTCAGACTTAATTATGACAGGCCGACGAAAATGCTATTTCAGACTTGATTATGACAGGACGACGAAAATGCTATTTCAGACTTGATTATGACAGGTTGACGAAAATGCTATTTCAGACTTAATTATAACTGGCCGACGAAAATGGTATTTAAGACTAAATTATGACAGGCCGATGAAAATGCTATTTCAGACTTAATAATGACAGGCCGACGAAAATGCTATTTCAGACTTAATCATGACAGACCGACGAAAATGCCATTTCAGACTTGATTATGACAGTCCGACGAAAATGCTATTTCAGACTTAATTATGACTGGCCGACGAAAATGGTATTTCAGACTTAATTATGACACGCCGATGAAAATGCTATTTCAGACTTAATTATGACAGGACGACGACAATGCTATTTCAGGCTTAATTATTACAGGCCAACGAACATACTATTTCAGACTTAATTATGACAATCCGACGAAAATGCTATTTCAGACTTAATTATGACAGGCCGACGAAAATGCTATTTCAGACTAAATCATGACAGGCCGACGAAAATGCTATTTCATACTAAATTATGACAGGCCGACAAAAAGGCTATTTCAGACTTAATTATGACAGACCGACGAAAATACTATTTCAGACTAAATTATGACAGGCCGACAAAAATGCTATTTCAGACTTAATTATGACAGGCCGACGAAAATGCTATGTTAAACGCAATCGCCTCTTAAAGAGAACCTGGTGCATCAAACATTAGATTTATCCATTTAGTCTGCGTGACAGAACAACAAAAATGATTTTTTGAAATAAAGTGTGACGGACAGACAAGGCTTCTTAAAGAGATTCAAGGACGTATGAACAAAGAATGATTTAAATATGAAAAAACACATTTAATAAAAGAAATACAACAACTACCGACAATAAAGCCGTTTAGTGATGGCGGATGCATGTCATTATGTAAGCATGAGACAATTTAATCGAATCAAAAGGCACCAATAAAAGATTTATAACGCGGAACATTTTGAGTGCGTTTAAAGAATTAGAAAAAGGATTTAAATCGCAGGGGATTAAGATTCAGAAGAATTTCATTTAAATACATTTGAATGTCTTTTGATTTACGTAAAACACATCTAAATAAAAGGATACAAATCACTTGATGTTTCTTATACATGAATACATACGGGCATGCAATTACACACACCTATATACACAAGCTAAAACACACACTATATATATATATATATATATATATATATATATATATATATATACATATATATATATGTATATATATATTACTCAAACAGGCTTTGTTAAGCAACACGGAATTTTCGCGTTTGAATAACATTTTTTAAGGTTTTCGATTCGTCGAGCAATCTTTCGGGTTTCAGGCGGTAGTCCATATAGGATTTCGCCGATTGTTCGTAATTTAGCCATTTCTCTAAGATGTTGGACCTGAAACCTGAAAGTTAGCTCAACGAATCGAAAACCTTAAAAAAAGTAATGCAAAAGCGAAAATGCCGTTTTGTTTAACAAAGCCTGTTTGAGTAATAAGTTGCTGCCTGAAATATATATATATATATATATATATATATATATATATATATATATATATATATATATATATATATATAGGGAAGTATGAAAATATATTCGTGGCAACAAAACTATACAAAATCGTCCGTGTTAAATTCCTGTAAAGCAAACGTCAGGCTCAGTGCTTTAATTGTTTTTTTTTTGTTTTTTTGTTTTCTTTTAACATAATTCACCCCAACCAAGGCAGACCGCCCCTGTAGACGTAAGGGGCTACTGAGAATAAAGGGTGAGAGTTTTTTTTGGGGGGAGGGGGTCAACATAAATTGAGAGCTATGCAGCGAGATGTCTGTTTACATTAGTTTTAAATTTCTGCATGTCCGTACCGTCAGGAAAACAGGGAGCAGAGAGGGAGTTCCAGAGTCCAGCAGCACGAAGAAAGAAACTTTTGGAATAGAAAGCTCTTCGGCATCTGGGGACCTCCACAGTTAATGGATGGGATTTGGCAGATTGTCGGGTGGGTCTAGTGAATTTACGTCATTGGGGCACCAGAGCAGCAAGTTCATCAGAGCACACTCCATTGAAGTACTTGTAAAACAGGCACAAGGAAGCAACATTGCGGCGGTGGAATAAGGGCTGGAGGTTGGTGGATAGTGAGGGACTTATTATGTTGGCGACGCTTTTTTGGACCTTGTCTAAGACGGAGAGACTAGTGGATGATGCACCACCCCAGATGTGGCAACAATTGTTTAGATCAACAAGCTTTATGCGTTAAACTTGATGAGTTCTAACTGAGATTGACAAACGTCTCTGCGTAGATGGACATTGATATATTTTCAGCTTTAGTGGTTTACTAATAAGCTCTACCCACGTATTGAGCACTGTTTAAGTAAATCCTTAAAAGTTATACACAATATATTATATAATCCTCTAATATTATACGTACATATATGTATGAAATACTAAAATAACACATACATATATGGGTGTGTATCTGTGCATTCATACGTGAATTGAACGCAAGACAAGAGAGAATATGACATGTATCCCACTTATAACTGTAATTTATTAAGTAATATCTCTTCTTTTTGTCTAATATGTATATATGTATATACTATTTAAAGTAATGGTCGTGTTTCTCTAGATTTGTCTATTAATATGCAAATACCTAAGTCATATTTGTTGACAGAATTGAACATTTGGCATTTCATTGAATGTATTTATTATCTATAGTAGTTAACGTTTTTGTTGACAACCGAGATGTTCTGAGTTCGAACAACACGATATTGTTGAATAATGAAAACTGCCGGCGATGCTTTATATTGTCCGGGTGTTAATATTGTTCAAGAGATTCCATACAAATTGAGGCCAAATATGGTTTACATGTCGCAGAAAGTGACACTAGATTCCGACCACATCTGCTACATGTCTCTCTTCTATCTTATCGATTTCAGCTGGGTTGGAATTGTTCTAGATGGTAAGTTTTTTTAGCCGTTAAACAGGTGGCTCCCTCGCTGGGGTATTTAAAACAATCACGGTTCACTGTAGTTATGTTCTGGGGATGCAAATAAACATGCAAACCTTACAAATGATATCGTTGTTTTACAAGTTCTGACGTCATCCTAATAAAAAATGGCCAACTAGAAAAATCAAGTCACTACTAGTCGATAAAACATCATTTTAGTCAGACGAAAGTCTGGTGGAAGCATAGCACAAACCCCCGCTTGCTACAATATTAAATAAGTATATTTCATAAAAAAGTTACCTGAGTCTCACACACACATACACACACACACACACACACACACACACACACAAACACACATATATATATATATATATATATATATATATAAATATTAATAGAATAAATGTGACAGTTTATTTCATTTATCACTTCCCTATTACCATAAAAAAACTAGTTACTGTTATTTAAATCAATAATACAACATAATATTTTGAATCACTCTATATGTAATACCGACAAATGATCCATAGACAATCATTTGAATGCCGGATTATCGTAACTATTTTTTAAAGAATTCGTAAAAATTAACGATTGTTGTTATGCATTCCTTATTTTATTGTGCTATTTTGTTCATCTATATGCAATACTTTTTTCGGTATTAACAGTAATTAATTACAATTGTTTAATAAATAAATTGATAACTATCTGAAAATTATTTACTCTAAGATCGCTCCTTCGAATTCTTACTAACAGGCAAAAGCGAATAAAGAAAAAGGAGCGGGTAGCTGGTTTACGTATTGGCTGAATTGATATAGTACTAGTTTTCTCTCTCTCTCTCTCTCTTTCTCTCTCTCTTCTC
Organism: Sepiola atlantica; assembly: GCA_963556195.1. NCBI lineage: Eukaryota > Metazoa > Mollusca > Cephalopoda > Sepiida > Sepiolidae > Sepiola > Sepiola atlantica. The sequence goes on along the minus strand of OY744524.1, from coordinate 20,372,056 downwards.
TCCTCTCTCCCATTAACGACGTTGTATTTTTCCCAGACGAATTGGTTTCCTATTTTCTTTTTATTGCATATAGACTTTATTTAGATAATACATTAATTTATATCAACATTACCACGATGTTGATGCGAAAATGTGGTCTTCTTTTTGCAAGAAAGTTATAGATGAAATATTTATAAGGCCAGCTAGTATATATATATATATATATATATATATATATATATATATATATATATATATATATATATATATATGTATATTCATACGTATATATATATATATTCATACGTATATATATATATATATATATATTCATACGTATATATATATATATATTCATACGTATATATATATTCATATGTATATATATATATAATTATCAATGACAATATATGTATTAGCATGCACTATCAGTGCCCTTTTACTTTGCAGTCTCCTTAAAAGATTCAGCTTGATGATTGTCAATGAGTGACAACAGAGCAAATATAATAATATAATTAACCACTGTATTGTGTAGGTTTTTTCAAGACACTTTAATCCAACAACTTTTTACTCTTTGTGAATTTTTCTGATTATTTTGTAATGTTGCAGAGACGATATTGACATAAAAATGTTGTTTTGCACAATACAAATGAAACGGACCGTAAAAAATATATCTCACATAAATGTTATGTGTGTGTAAATGTGAAAAAATGAAAATAAAAATAATAAAATAAACACATTATTATATGAATGTATTTACTATTCTATTCTAAATTTACATAAGGGGTTGGTATAATATTTTAATACATAATTTGTGTCATTTGATGTCGAAATACCGCACCTATATGAGACGATTAATTGGATACAATTAGTTGAACACAATGTGCTATTTTTGGCGTGCATAACTTTCTAACGGTATCTGCAAACGTAGATGAAGGCAGCATTACTATCTCAAAAAGTTCATCCCAGTATTACATAGAAGGATACAATACATAGCATTGAACGGGTAACACTTTTCGTTGTGTTGAATTTAGATACATAATCTTGACACAAGTCTCGTTACTTTTCAGACACACCTAGTATTCCAAACACATCTTAAGAGCGTTTTTTTTTAATTACAAGATCTTCGAAAATGTTTTAAGCTAGAGGTTACGATGAGGATTGTGTCGTAGTCAATACTCATTTCATCAAGCCTTGTCAATGAGAGGATTACCTCTTGAGAAGTTGATTTTGGTCAAAAGTGATAGAATAATATCGTGAAGAGTAATTCCGGATGAAGTGGACAAGTCGAGAGACAAATGTGAAGCGTTGAAGAGCTGGACATTCGAGTGATTTAGGATCGTGATCATTATCGAGCAGGCCAACACGACACGAAATCCTAATCAGGCCACCACTCAAATAAGCAACAGACACGTAGCCAACACCATTTATGATGGGATTTCGACTCAATTAAACGTGGTGGCGTGGTTGGGGTGAGAGGCGGGAGATTTACACCCCCAGTAAAATTGCTTACACTTGGAAACACTTGTTATTACGAACAAACAGTTTACCGGGGATGCGTTTGATAGGTTCTCTGACACTAAACCTTCAAGTCACACCGAATGCTATTATTGAAGGCCGGTAATGATTGGGAGTCGAATTTAATTGCAATGTGAAGGAAACAATAAAGACAGGAAATAAAGGAGTACCGAAGCTGTGTGAAGGAAGGGATAGACATAGTTAACAGGAAGTTTGAGGTCTATTGGAATTGTAAAAGTAATGAAATACTTAACTCGTAATCAAGAACGTCGTGACCAGTCGGAATTTCCACCTTTGTGTACTTCCTTCTGAACACCTCAATTTGTATGTACGGGCAATTTAGGTTGATATTGTGTCTGGACGGCAATAAGTTTTGGTGCAAAAAATGTCATAACCAGTTCTTAATATAACTTTTTTTTTTCTTTCAGAAAAAATAATATTTATTCAATAAATAACAATCGGGATTATATGGGATTGGACTTGTGTCGATATTTTTGCTCTCTCATCAGTAACAGATCGGCCATACGCCCTGGAGGGATAGCAATATCAGCCGAAGACCGCAAGCGATCAAGATATGCTGGCTTTCTGGAGAGATTTGTGTTCCAACCAATAGTCTTGGAGACAAGTGGAGTTATACCCCCCTCCCGCTATGCGCCACTTCTTCAACAGGCTTGGTCTGTTAACGACGCGTCACACCTAGAACTATCGTGAATTGACTTGGCTTTACGAGCGCTTTCCATTGCCACTATACGTGGAAACAACTTAAGCCTGCTCTCGGCCTACCCAACCAGCAGGACGTCAGATGAAACTTCCTTATATTTGCATACTGAGTTAGAATAAAATTTGATTAAGTATATATGATTTGTTGTTATTCATTGAATGAATATATATTGTTATGAGACAGTATGTCATGTAGGTAAAATTTAATTGAAATTCTATTTGTGTTACGAGCAAGAGAGGCATTCACTGAGAGATACGCGTATGAATATGCATGATTTTCCTTTGTTTTGTGTTTACTATAAGGTAACTGATGTCGGCGCGGACAGCAAGGAAGAGCATCTATTCTTAAGACAGTAAGTGTGTTTCTAGCAGCATAACAGGGTTCTCTTTAGTTTTAATATTTCACCCCAAACAAGACAGACCGCCACTGTAAACGTAAGGGGCTATTGAGAAAATGGGTGAGAGTTTTTAGGGGGGTAATCTAAATTGGGAGCTGTGCAGAAAGATGTATGTTTACATTAGTTTTAAATTTCTGCATGTCCGTACCGTCAGGAAAACAGGGAGCAGAGAGGGAGTTCCAGAGTCCAGCAGCACTAGGAAAGAAACTTTTGTAGTAGAAAGCTCTTCGGCATCTAGGGACCTTTACAGTGAATGGATGGGATTTGACAGAGTGTCGGGTTGGTCTAGTGAATTTACGTCGTTGTGGCACCAGAGCAGCAAGTTCATCAGAGCACAGTCTATTGAAGTACTTGTAAAACAGGCACAAGGAAACAACATTGCGGCGGTGGGATAGGTGCTGGATTTGGTGGATTTTTAGACACCTATTAAGTTGGCGATTCTTTTTTAACCTTGTCTAAGAGGGAGAGACTAGTTGATGATGTACCAGCCCAGATGTGGCAACAATACTCCATGCATGGGTGGATGGTGGCTTTGTAGCGATATAGGATAAAGTCAGGTGTGAGAAGTTTACCAGCACGGTGGAGGGAGCCCACATTCTTTGCAGCAGTCCTGACAATGTCTTCAATGTATTTATTCCAATTCATGTTATCTGTGAAAGTTAGACCGCGAAGTTTGAATGATGAATACTCAGGTAGGGTGCTATTTGCCATGACAATCGGTGGTTTAAGATGTGTCTTGTAGTTATTAAAGGAAAGTAGTTTTGTCTTTGCGGCATAAAAAGTGACCATCCATTTTGTCAAAGGCCTTGGATGCATCAAGCGCTACTGCCCTAGCCTCTTTACTTACGATGATGCAAGAAATAATATATTCATCGCTATTAACTTTTAACAGTTACAACATATTAAACAAACAAAACAATGTGATTACACATGGGTGTTAAGAGCCTAAACGTTTAGCCTAAACTTAATTTACATCAAACCTCCACTTGATTTTAAATATTTATAATGTTACATCGGAAAATTTTAATTCCTCATAAAATATACATTTTATTGAGTAAATGCTGAAATATATATTGAAAGCGGATAATTACCGTACTATTTCGGAGCTGTGTTGCATAGCACCTTTCTGTCGCCTTACAGTTTAAAATCAATTTAATATACAGGTTCATAACGTACCTTATTATCGCTTACCTCATCCTATCATGTCGCGTCGTATGTTTTCTTCTGAATGACTGGGGACACCTGCAATTGATTGTTTCGCAACAACGAAAAAATGATCAATTCATCGATCTGAAAAAAGAGCCTTTATTGACGGCATTGATGCGACTTCTTTATTGCCAGCGACGGGCGAGGCGCATTTCTGGGCTACACATTAGTTGGTTTGCCTATTGTCGATGTCCAGATATTCTCGCTCGTCGTTGCGTTCTCTTTCTTTTTTTCTTCCGTTCTCTCCCTCGCTGACCCGATGACCAGTGTACGTGTCGACATCGGTCCGTGAATTGAAATCACGAGATCAATACTAGCAAACGTACCCACTTACTATGTAACAGTTGGAGTGTGTTAACACCTCCCAGTGCATTGCTGGGAACAACTTCCTTGTCATTAGAGGAAGACTGCAACGTTCTTTTGGCTCTTACCTCCCTTACAGCTTTATGTCACGGCAGAGTCTCTCTTTAATAAAAAGTATGTTAGTGTTGCTTTCTGCCAGAAATAATTCGTCACCAAATCGTAGATTGCCTCTAGCCAAGATATCATCCATGCTTTTGCAGCCCAGATGCATCCTCTCTTTAGCCAAATAGAAAAAAAATGCCTTTTCAAGTGTTTTCTAGTCTCATAGTCGGTGTTTCCGCGTGTCTTTTGTGCTAAAACTGAACAAAATCAATTAAAATACATTGATTTCTTTTACAAAAGGTGGTCCTCTCGGGGAAGTCCAGTGTTATATAGGAGTTAAATACGCCACTAGGGAAGGATTATCAGCTGTTGTTTGTGTAATTATCTACATAAATCTAACCTAATATAAATAGGTGTACTTCTGAGTGCTCAAAGACGTTTTAAAGAGATAATTGTAACCGATACATTCTAAGAAATTTACTAATTCTACCTAATATTATGTTATTCAAGTTATTCTTGGAAATTAATTAAAAGGCAAATATTCATTGAAAAATGTAATCGTTTATCTAATAACTAAAACAGAAACAGCAATAGTACACAAAATGTCCGCCTAATATGATAGTAGTTACCTGAAATTTGACAGCATACATCCCAGTTATATTGTCCGTGGCGTTGATCCCTTTGGTAGTGCGTGATTAGCGTAAGGGATGGAAGGTGACGGTAGTTAAGTAAATATCGACACAGACTGAAGACCTGAGTGTTCCAAGTTCGAATCCAGTCGGTTCCACAGTACCATTTTCAATTAGGGATGTTGGCAACCTTCTTGTGGTCCTTCACGTAAGTAGCCGATGTCTTTCCAGAAAGATTTCCACCTGGAAAAACATCGGGGAAACTAATGCCAACACCAGAATTATCTGATTCACACGAAAGGAGAAGAAGAAGCGTAAGGGATGTTAGATGATAGAAGAAGCTATGCCGGGTTCAAATCCTATCGAATCTTTTGTGTTCAAATACGCCTTAATGACGTTTAAACAGTTATGAAACTACAATTTATCTCTCAGTTGTGGAAAAAGGTAATGTTTTAACTAATTGTATATAATTTATCGGTAACAATAACTCTAGCGTTTGGAAATAAAATAAATGTAAAATGGAGCGATATCCCTGAAAATAAATGAACCAAACTTGATCGTTGTGAACGTAATTATGTTTATGTTTCGATGGTTATGAACTGAAGAAAAACTGTGTATAGCCTATTTGATGCATATATCGTAAAAATATATCGAAACTGTATATTAGATTTAAAAATATAAGATATAACCCATGTGTAAATTTAATTTCATGCTTAGATATAGTAAAAATGTGATTAATTTAAATATCTTTAAAATAGAGGTTCAGGAATACGATAAAAGTAATCTAAACAATCCATATCAAATGTGCTATCAATATATTTCACGTTATAATGCATCATGATGAATAACATTTAAAATAAATATGCTATGATAAATAAAGTAAAATATTGTCACATTTTTAAGTTTCTAATTATATTAAGAAAAACATTTAATTAAAATGTTTAACAAATAAAAGTAAAATTATATTTTAAAACCATAAACATCGTACATTTTCAAAGTGAGAAATATTTCTGATTAAAACAATTATATCTACATAATTTTTAGGCGCATACCCCAGTGAGAACAGTCACGTATGGTTTCTAATTGTAGAATAATATGAATTGTTTTTACAATATATTTAAATATTACTTATCGGAATATATTTTAACAATTTTAAATGAATGCAATTATCTTACGATATTTCATAAGTTGCATTTAAATAGAAGGGATGATTATTTAAATATGTTGAAGTTTATCTAGAATCAACTAGATTGTAAACAATATATATATATATATATATATATATATATATATAATAATAGTAATAATCCAGGTAAAAATATATGATCTGAGGTTGAGATCGGATTCTAACTCTGCCTGATAAGATCTCAGTTTATAGTAACTGTTGATCGATAACATCGACATGCCAGTGTCGCAGATTTTGTACATGTCTATGTAAATAAAAATTATCATATATATATATATATATAAATATATATATATATATATATATATATATATATATATATATATATATATATATATATATATATATATATATATATATACATGAGTAGATCCGTGTCCCGGCGTTACTTAGAAGAAATTTAGAAGAGTTATGTGATTTTAAAAATATAAGTATTAAGGTAATTCTGAAAAACAAAACGCAGAAAAGAACCCATTTCACTGTAAGTAGTTTATGTGATTAAAAAAAGAATTTGTCAAATGAAAATTCATAATTTAACATCAAGCAAAATAGATTAATAAGTTTTCAGGGGACTGTCCTTCTCTAAAATTTCAAGTAGGGACTAACATACATAATTACTTACAGTGAAATGTGTCCTGCTTTCAAATAGCATAATAATCAATTCTAATACTATTTCCAATTTCAAATAGCACAAAACTATTTGTAATAACAAAAAACTATTGCACAAATAAATGAAAACATTTAATGCAACCTAAAAAGGTATTCGGGAAGTTTATCTTACCGGTTTACATGTAATCGGACACAAGTATTGGAATCGGATTTTTGTGAAAGCTTACCTCGGTAACATAAGTTCAAGAAAGAACCAACGTGCGATCTATTGCCAGCGCTTGTAAGAGATGTTTTTTCTACGATCAAACTGATTTTTGAAAAAGCACAAAAGTAAAGTTTGTTATTAGAAAAAAGTATACATTCCTAATAACTTACGTACGCGAAAGAGGTAAACAGAAGTCGCCACCTTCAGAAGCTGTTCGTTTATTCGTATATCTCTATTCGGGAATATGAATGTTTTTGTACGGAATATGCTAGCAGGACGACGGACTATGTTTAGCGTTTAATTCTTAATAAATAATGAATGATTTGTTTTGTACACAAGGATATAAGAAGACAAAAATAACTGTAATTAAACAAACTTCTACCCACTCAGCGAACATTCGTTGTTTTTTTAAAGAATTCGAATGTGACGTATTCTGGAATCACTGTGCTTTGTTTAATTTTTGTTCCATCAATAATTAGCAGACGGTGAATCTGGTGGCTGTGAGAGTAGATAAATATTACCGAGTAAAAATGGATGCCACCTTCTCTTTCGAAGGTTTATTTGGTAGAATCGGGTAATTCAGAGAAAATATAAATGCATCACTTCTGGAAACACGCATGAGGGTTTAGATAAATTGGATTGCGTAACACATCAGTTTACGAAAGTTTTGGTAAGTATCCGATTATTTATAATTTAATTTAAATATACTTATTTAGATTAAGAAGATTGGTAAAAGAAAGACATTTTGTTTAAAAATAAACAAATCCGCTCATGAATAAGACATTTTCGGTGCCATTTCACTTCATATTGTAGCAATCACATGGCCAATTACATTGTCTGAATGAATATTAACCTGTTAATTAATTTCTTAAAATTACTTCAATAGAATAATATTAGTATAGTTTAGATAATTCGGACTACTATTCTCATCTTGAGTGTTATTCTCACAACGTTTCAGTCGATGTAACCTCCGACCTTCTTCAGATGTATCTTATCGAACTCAGAAATCAGTATAGTAATATGTAGTAATAAGTAGTGATCTATACTGAGAAATTTTTATACCGCACATAAAAAAATACAAGAATAGGTTTAAGCTCCCAAAATGAATACTATAATTGTTCGCAATGACCCGTGGCGTAAAGTAAAATACAGTTCTACGTGCAGGTTTATGAAGGTTGAAATTTTAATCCTCAGTGCAGGCAATACTAGGAATTGCGAATTACTGACCACTTCTTCCCGGTCACAGAACGATAGTATGCTACCCCCGTGTATTAAATTAAAGTTATGTTCGAAATTCCGTGCAGATAACAGAAATAATTCGACAGAAATATTCCTGAGTTCGACAATATACACCTGAAGAAGGTTGGAGATTATATCGTCGGAAACGTTGTGAGAATAACACTAAAGATAAGAACAGTCGTCCGCAACATCCAAATTATAGAAATTATTAATCCTCATCTGAAAAATTCGAATACATTACATAATATAAGGTAGAATGATTTGGTTCTATCATATATTTTTTAAATTGATTTCTTAGTTGAAATAAGCTGTTTCAATACGAAAAAATGCAAATGACCACTGACTTAATGTGTACTTTATTATTATTCTGTTCTCTGTTCTTACGCCGTTCATAAAAAATAGGAGCTTTCCAAAACGTACTTTACTTTAAGTTCTAAAAGTATTTTCCATATTTGTTTATAAATAATATATTTTTAATAGTGTATGTTTCCTTATTTTGCGGTTCATACATGCTTTTTATGATGGGTTATGTTATCAGTACAGTACATATTCGTATCATGATTTAAGTTGACTATTACTGAGTATGATCTATTTCAGTTTAACACACAACCGAGTTGTAATTTCAGTTGCAAAGAAATATGTGAAAATATTCGTATTTTCTACTTTGTCCATATTATCACATTTAATTATACTTTGTATAAACACATTCTGTGAAACTTTCAAACTATATAATAAATGAGAAATAAGCTTTCCTTTCGTTTTTATATACAGAAACACGTGTTCTAAAGAAATCTGATGAATTATTCACAGCTTTCTAATTACCTATATAAGTTCTTTTAATACGAACTAGATTTAAATATAAATTTACACTGGGCTATGTTTTTATAAAAATGTAACAACATATTCTATATATAGGGTGGGCAAAAATAAGGGTCCTATTTTGAAAAATTCATAACTTTTTTATTTATTGATTTTTTTTTTTTTTTTTTAGAATAAGTAAAGGACCCCTTCCGAAGCAAGCATGAGCCGTATTAGCCCTAAGGAACGTACCCTCATTTAGAAAACATTATTTTTGCTTAAAAAACTCAAAACAGTGTAAAAAACAATACTTTAGTTTTTGTAAGTTTTAAGAAGTGTTTTTCGGCTAAAATTTGTTTTGTTTATTTCAAAAAATCTCGGAAGGGTCAGTCTACACACACATAAAGTTTGGTGAGTTTAACTTTTATTTTGTGGAAGTTATTCAAATTCAAGTTATTCAAATTTAAAGATAGGACCCTTATTTTGGCCCACCCTGTATATACTATTTTGAATGTAATGGCAAATTCTACATATATAATATTTGGAATGTTATGACTCACGGGCAACGCCGGTATACGTGTCCGGCTAGTATTTTATAAAATGTTATTGTGCTTAAAATGGCAAATAAAAACATAGATATCTAGTTTTAGCTACTTAAATACGTAGATCTTCAAATCAAGGGAGATAATCCTCAACTAGTTAACGTATCACATTAGTTATTACGGCAAACTTGTCTTTCTTGTGTAAATAAGTAATAAACAGAAACCTAAAGTCCATATCCAAACCTTTTATCAAACTCCTCCCTCTTCCAACGCCACTCCGTGCTAATAATGGATCCACGTCAAAAACTGAGTAAATCCATCTTCTGACACATCCTCCCAAAGCAATTCCCGCTGACCAACCAAAAACAACCAGACGTATCCTGAATGGATAAGTCCCAATTTTCTGGGTAATAAAACTTTAATACCGAGGATACAATCGTGCTAATTCGGGTAAAATTGAAAATAATATACAATTTAGCCGCATCAAATGGCCATAAATACGACAATTAGACGGGCGATTATTTGGGATAACGAACTGAGCAATATGGACGACGCAATTCTCACCGGGAACCTCGTTCTAAACAAAGCCAATGACAAAAGCAGACGAGCCGTGTGCGTCGGCTGTCAAGGTTACTCATTCAATATCGAATGTTCAAACTGGGAAATAAAGTTTATTTCTTCCGTGAGGGATTTTAACGAGTGGCATGGACTTAAGTAAAGGCTTTCCATCAGGCATTTATCATTCACCCGCACCTTCTTAACGATCAAGGAGGGGGGGGGGGGTGAAGTGATCACTAATTCATATATGTTTGTTTTTCAGACTCTCAATTGGAAGATGGATACGTAGTGTTGAAAGGAAATGAGAGATTTGCTCTTCTTCATCCATTGTGATCACTTCGTAATTCTAAAGTAGAACAAAGCTAAACCTAAAGAATGCTATTGGCGAAAAATCGTGCAATGGATTAAAGTCACAGTGACACTCTTTTTAAGCGAGGTTCTAGTGAGTGTTACATACGGGAAACCACGCACTCTCGAAATATACTTACAAATACATAGAAAAGAATACGCATCTACATAAATATAATAAACAAATAAAACGGGGTTTATCTATTTTCTATAAGAATATTTTATTTACATTAGCTTATCTTCAGAATTTTGTATCATTGTCTTATTTAATATTGTATTCTTTATTATCTCTCTCTCTTTTCTTTACTCCCCCTCTCTCTCTCTCTCTCTCTCTCTCTCTCTCTTATATATATATATATATATATATATATATATATATATATATATATATATATATATATATATATATATTTATATATATTTATTTATCAAATTATTATTTATAGACCACTTTCGGAACGCCCTAAACAAATTATGTAAGCCTTCTGATCTTACCTGAATGCATGCTCTTGTCTACGTGATTTAATGTATACTGTAAGAGACAGATTACTATGTTATCCGCTTGAAATTACATATATATGGTTTATTTTTACTCTGATGCATAGCTATTGAAACTGCCCTAATTGGTTGTAGCGTTTGGATTAGAGTTAGACGTGATTCGTGTCAAGGGCTTAAAATTGTGCGACTGGCTTTAACATTATCTCCGCACTGAAGATTCCCGCCAAAACCTGTACCTGATTTACCTCATTCTCCGAAGATGGACCCGGATGGGTCTGAAAGTACTTAGGAGACAAATCAAAACTATGGCAAATTAATTAGGTAATTCCCCTTGGAAACAAAGATCCTGATTCGGACTATTGAAATGATCTACCAAAGGATATCTAAGCATGAGTTGTCTCTTATATTCAACTATGCGTGCCTGCAAGAGAAGATGCTCCGTAGATACACACACACACACACACACACACACACACACACACACACACACATATATATATATATATATACATATATATGTATATTATATATATATATATATATATATATGTATATATATATATATATATATATAATTTTAGACATTCATGATTGGAACTTGGTGGACAATTCAGGAAGAGACTGAAGTTTATTTGTACCAAATATGTATTGTGAATTTTATTAAGGATTTGGTTGGTGGAATATTATAAGCATCGGCTAGTATTCATAAGCATCGGCTAGTATTCATGAGCATCGGCTAGTATTCATAAGCATCGGCTAGTATTCATAAGCATCGGCTAGTATTCATGAGCATCGGCTAGTATTCATAAGCATCGGCTAGTATGCATAAGCATCGGCTAGTATTCATAAGCATCGGCTAGTATTCATAAGCACTAGCTAGTATTCATGAAAGACGACACATCAATAGCAAATAGTATACTCCATTATTGAATGCAGTGGGAGATTATAAGCATTAGCTAGTATTCATAAAGATGCGTTATAGTGAGGGTAATAATTTTAACGATAGATTATTTACAAGTGTCAGTAGGTAATAATAAAGCTCTTACCTAAAGTGAAAATGTGATTTCATTCGGTGGCTCTAAATCATTTGTTATGAAGGTAACCCTTAGAAAATAATTGTCAATAATAAATAGCATATAAAGACGCTCAAGTAGAAAACAATTAATCATACACACACACACAATGGCTACTAGACACTGTCCTCGAGTGTCTAAGTTCTCTCTGTACAGGGTTTGTTAGGATAAACTGGCATGAGGAGATTTCCCCCTACAAGAAACACTGACCAGCTATTCAAAGTAACATGACATTTAAAGTCTAAATGAGATATGTTTCTTATGGCTACCCCTACACTGGATTATACCAAAAAAGTGTTCACCTTTTGCAAGTGATGTTGTGCCTCGTGATAGCACTAAGCTTAATACACCACCAGACTAAATGAACTAATGTCTTGGAATCCGGTAAGACCAATAGACCACAAGAAATATCAATTATAAAATAGTTAACTGGTAAACTAGGGAGAGAGAAACTAATGTTCTTCACTTCTATACTAACTAAACGTTTGAGATCAAGTAGAAATTTAACGTAACACTCGGGCATCTATGTAGCTCATATAGAGATCAAGTGTTAGCCTCAGCACAGGAACTCTTGATTTCTGAGAACTTACACTGAATTAAAATGCATAACAAGTGTTTCTATGTCTAGCCACATTGATTAGTAGTGAAAGGATAAAAAAGCTGTATGTGGATATTATTTATTATCATACTAAGGCTGAGTCAATAAACGTTTGCTTCGCAAAATACGTGATACAATGAATGTTAGTTCTGGGATTGAGTTATGTTTGAAAATCTTATTTTTCAATTCTTCTAACAAGCCGTATATTAATTTGTAATTAACTGAACAAGTGAACAATCTAACACTAAGCTATTTATGTATTTATTTCGCCATTTGCACTATCGTATATGTCTAAACCCTTCATGTTCATCCACAACAAGAAATAGAAATGTATGTCTGGTGTATATGATTGCCACTTAATATTTAGGATCCTCCTGAGACACGTTTGGTTGAACCTCTTCAGAACATTGATGTACTCCACGTCTCCGACGAATATAAAAGAGACAATATGTATTACTCGTGCATACAAAGTTGTATTTCAGTGGAAATTATTTGTCTTAACACAAGCGCGTTTCAAGCCTACTAAATGCTGTGCTAGCCTTTTCAATTCTGAGAGGTATTTTAGACTTGAGGGATCCATCTTGGGAGAGATGGCAACCAAGATATACAAATGAGTCAACTACACTTAATCCATTTTCTTTGACGTAGATGTTTGGCTCTACATATTGAAGTAGTAAGCATTACCTTAGTTTTCTCCATATTTAAGGTGGTACATGTTCGAGAGTTAAGCTATATTACCATCTGCATATCCTCCCTGATGTAGGCAATGAAATCCGCATCATCGGCATAGAGGAGCTCCCGTACAAGGGTTTTGAATGTTTTGGGCATTGCATTACATCAAGCTAGGTTGAAGATACTTTCAGTGGTTCGAAAACGTATGATAACACCGGCGTTATAGCTCTTTAAGGTGTAGGAGAGGACTGTTGCAAAATATATACAGAAAAACGTCGGTGCAAGAATGTCACCCTGTTTAACACCGTTCTCAATAGCTATTGGTTCAGAGAGTTCATCACTGAAACAGATGCATGGTTTCATGTCCTGGTTACATTTTTTAAGCATTTTAACGAATCCTTGTAGGCATCTAATTTTACCGAGGATTGTTCATAATGCTGCTCTATTAACGGTGTCGAAATCTTTTGTCACATCCACAGAAACTTGAGAGTGTGTGACCCGTTATTTTAAGAACTGTTCCTGATGTCGGGCATATCGAATAATATCCATCGTGCCACGACTTATCTAAAGCCGCTTTGGCATTCCGGAATAACAGAGGGGCACACAACATAGTAAGCCGAATAAGCAAGGACTTTGTATATACCTTATCCCCCGCTGCAAGAAGGTGTATACCTTCATAATTGTCACAGGCTAACCGATTTCCTTTTCCCTTGTATAACGAGATCAAAGTTGCCTCTATCCAGTCCTAAGATACAGGTGCACCTATCTATATGTGAAATATTAAACAGTGGATTTCTTCAGCGATCTTGAACCGCAAAAACGGATAACAGAGATGTTATCAAGGACAGGTGTCTTCCCGATATCAATCTCTTTGATTGTATTATGAATCCCAATAGGGGTGGGGTGTCCAATAGTCACATGATTGATAATTTTCCTTGGCAGACTATTGAGTACCTCATCATGAACCACTGACGGATTATAGAATAGATCCGTTAAATGCTCAGTCCACCATTTCATGATATCGTCAGAATTTTAAATGAAAGAGAGACCCATATTTGGAACTGATGGCGACATAGATGAGAATTGTGGTCATAAAAAATGACTAATCAAGTAGTACACAAGTTTCGTATCTCTCCTATGTTTCTTACAGAAATATCCATCAACCATTGTTGGTTCATTTTACACATATTACGCTGAAGTTTCGACTTTGCATTCTTGTAATCTTGCTGTAGAAATTCACAGCCTTTTTCGAGTGTACAGCCTATTGTTCTCATCAAACAACTCGTTTATCTGGTAGTAATTGTCATCGAACCAGTAATGAATGTCCTCGACGCTGGCTTTGTAGACTACGGTCCAGAAATTATTCCATGTACCACCAAACTGTACATCCTTGATCACGTCTTAAAGATAGCCACGTGAACTCATGGTGTACAGTATCGATACATCAATGCGCTTGGGAACGTTTTAACTTCTGATACGAGAATGTGTTGGAGATTGTGAGATTAAATTTAGTGCAGAACTGGAGAAGGTGAATATCATTGCAATTCACGCTTCTCACTCCATATTTACCTGATTAAGTCCATGTGTTATTATTAGTCTCCGCTCTGTGGTTGAGGTCTCCTAGAAGAAAAACATTGTCATAGTCGGATAGTCCACCTGGCAAACCGTTTTTTTTCTGCTGTTTCTGGAATTTTACATAACGAAAGGGTGTTGATGAATGTGTTTGAAATGACTAGCCGGATGTTATGCTAAATCTAAATACATGATGACATAGTTGATGAAACCTGGGAATCCCCATCAGACACTGTAATGTATTTTTTTTCAATAACATATATCTTATTATCTCTTGTACAATCTATCTGCCCAGCATTTTATAGTTTTTTTTTCATTTCTTAACTAACGTGTGACACATGATATATATATATATATATATATATATATATATATATATATATATATATATATATATGTATATATATATATATTTTTTTATCTACATAGTTATATGTTTCATTCTTACAGAAATCGTAAGTATAGAAAAGAATAATTCACACCGGTTGCCGGACTCGAACCCCGAGATACAGGTTATATTTTAAGCTCAAATTCAAACGTTTTCGCCCCCCCCCACGGCCGTGGTCAGTTACTAGGTAAATCAGCAGTCGTAAAGTGTCTGCCTATTGAAAAGAACATTGCTCTGAAGTCACGATGATTGCTATCTAAATACTACTCACGAAATAGCTCAGCCAAAATTTTGAGGCGAAAAATAATCATAAACATTTGTTCTTATTTAATATATATATATATATATATATATATATATATATATATATATATATATATGTGTGTGTGTGTGTGTTGTTCGCTTGTGTATGTGTAAAAGAATTCAATAAAGTGCTCGATCGATTGAGCTGAAATGCAGGTCATTTATTTAAAACTATATGTCACATATTCCAGACACGTTCCAAGGTGTAATTTACATGGATATAGCTTTACTGTTTAGAAAAAGCCGTTGAAATTAATCTCAAATCGTCAACGACTTACAAAATAAAAAAAAGTTACATCGGAATTACTCAATGAACTTTAAAACAGAGACTGTACGCTAACAATAACACTTTCAGATACACGAGATAAGAGGCTTCACCCCCCCCCCCACAGCAACCACTATATTGAAGCTCAATGAGTTTAGTACTATCTACGTAATTAAATAAAGTAATCGATAAACAGAATCCATATACTTTCTACCTCCATGAAATGCCCACTGTGCTCCACTGCAACATTTAGTGCCCTACACGAAATTATAAACACTTCTATAAACACTATGCACCTTAAAACCGAGGTCTTCAACCTAAACCTCCACAGAAGAAAATTTCTACTAGCATTATGGACTAAGAACGAAATTACATAACTCACTGAAAGCCTTTACCCTCTTCACATCTATTTGTATACGAGTCTACAAAACACCACACTATATGAAAAAGAAAACACCTATCTACTCGCCCCAAGATATTTCCAATAATACCTCCTTTATTATAAAAAAATTAATGCGTTATATGCAATATAAGAACCTATTCCTTACTCTCAAATATATCATACATATCACTTTAACATGTTCTCTACCAACCCAAATATAACCTACACTCGCATCTCCATAATCCCTATCATAAACAAATAACATAAATGAACACATATCTCATCATACTTATTTTTTAGGTTTTTAAATAATTTTAAATATCTTACTAGTAAAATACCCAGAAACATTTCATCGAATGGCTTTAAAAAAAATAAAAAGATATATATGCCCAAGTTAAAAACTTAACCGATACATACAGGCCACCAATAGACTCATGAACGTTATTAGATAAATCTCACAGAATTAATGAAATATAAAGACCCCACATGATTATATAGAGATATCACCACAGATATTACGATAACAACAAGTCTATAATTGCCAATCCGCTTAATTTGATACCCTATAGTAATGCGATTTTACCTGATAAGAATACCCCATTTATAAAACACAAATCAACCTAGCTAATAAACTACAAATATTTTACAATATTTTAAACTCAAACAAAAGCCCCACCCCCAATAAATATGAATATAACACATAAACCTTTTTACAGTAATACACTCCCAATTACAATTGAATTACAGTCAGCAACAAAGGAATTTAACCGCAATCGCCGACTAATAAATCACCCTTAAATATGAATACGCCATTAAAACAAGCAAACATGAAGCATCTATAATAAACAATTAACTTATTTCTAAATAATACTTAGTTATAATTAAGGCCCATACAACCAAATTAACAGGTCCTATACACCCGGTACTTTCCCCAAAAGAGAAACTTGAGCGAATTCACCGGATGATGCAAGCAGTAATCGTTAAATTTAATTTTTCGACCTGTCTTCATTTCGTGAGTCGTCAGGAATGTCAGATGGAGTGTAACAGTTTTGTTTTTTAAACAGTAAAAGTCGATGTATATATATATATATATATATATATATATATATATATATATATATATATATTTGTTGATGGTTTTATTCTATTTTGCTACATAATATATTGCGTTTCATTAACGTGTAAAACAAACGTCAACTCGTCGGGCATTTTGGAATTCACTGTTCAAATTTCTATAATTCAACAACAATAGGAAATTGGAGATGGATAAAAGGGAGGTGAATGAAAACGAAGTTCGCATATAGCAAATAAAGGAAGGGAGGAGGGGGGAAATTTTAACGGTTGATATTTTAAGAAATTGGGTGGGGTGGTATTTAGTGTCTGGGGGTATTGTGACCTTAATCTTAACTGGAGCAGAGAGTGGGATGGGTTTAAATTTATTCTATATAATAAAATTAAGATATGCGACAATATATTTTGCTCTGAATTTTTATTGAGCACTCTCATTGACCCGGTTTCAACTTCCTTCGGACTTGTACCCCTTGGATATTTGTAACAAGTTAATTATATATATATATATATATATATATATATATATATATATATATATATATATATATATATATTACAGCTAATAAATAAATATCATGGATTTTATCTACTGTGTTTACCCGTTACTACCTTGCAAGTCCTTTGAAATCTTCTGACAAATATAATTAATGTCTTTTTATGCATCAATTTGTTATTTGAAGAAGATACAAATACGTAAAGCCGTTGATCATACCACAGGTGCAACATAGATTAATTTCTTCCTCAAAGAGCATTTATCAAGCATGAAATTTACGTTTACGTAAGGTAAACCGAGCAAATAACACCGTTGACACAATGTATTTGTTGTAATTCATCATTATGATGTTCAGCTTGATCTATTTAAGAAATTACGGTTTTAAAATATAAACACGAAACTAACTGAAATATATATATATATATATATATATACATACATAAATATATGTATATATATATATATATATATATATATATATATATATATATATATGTATATATAAATATATGTATATATATACATAAATATATGTATATATATATATATATATATATAAATGTATATAAATATATATATATAAAAAAATATATATATAAATAAATATATATATATATATATATATGTATATATATATATATATATATATATATATATATATATATATATATATATATACATATATTTATACATATTTCAGTCACGATCTCGTTCAAAATTGAGCTTATTCATGCCCGCCCACGAACCCCAACGAAAACGGTGAGAAAAACAAACTAAACTACCTGGATTTTTAAGCCCGAGGAAGAAAGATTTCGAACGAGATGGCAGTAGAAACATGTAGCAAATAAGGTTATTTTTATAATTAAAGGAATTTATACTATAATATAGCTCGACTTGTTATTGTTTTGTGATCCGACTAGGTCGGTGAAGTCCAGGAAGAATGGAGTCAAGCAAAGAAGAAGAAGAAGAAATGATAATCATTGTTCGAATAAAACATTTACAATAGAGGTCTATATCTTTATTAAGTACTCTTTTATAAGCCCGGTTTGATTCCCTTTGGATTTCAACCCTGTGGAGTGATACTCTATCTGGATTACTATATATATATATATATATATATATATATATATATATATATATATATATATATATATATATATGTGTGTGTGTAGGGGGGGGGGTCATTATTTTTTGTTGTTTGTTGTTTTTTGTTGATGACGGCTTTCTTTAAAAATCAATGACAATATTTTAATATTTGTGAATTGAGATAAATAATAATAATAATAATAATAATAATAATAATAATAATAATAATAATAATAATAATAATAATAATAATAATAATAATAATATAAAGCAGAAGGCTGTAATAGGTTTTATTCCAGTAAACATGTCAATAAATTTCTGAAAAGATAATTCTTGACGGACCGTTTCGTAAACATGTTGACAGCCAACTAACAGAGTTGTATATCCTGAGTTTTGTTTAAGAAGAAATGGCATAGCAAATACGTTGTGTTTTGCCACATGATAAGATGTGTTTGTGGCAAGACAAAATGCGGGTTTTCAAGACTTCATAAACTAATGTACGATATTGTAAGCGTTTTCTTTTAGCAAAATGTAAGTTCCTGTTTACATATTTTCATTAACACTATTAAGACGGCTTGCTATGTGTTCCGCCTGGATTGACATCAATTGAGTTTATTGTTTTACTTGTCGCATAACGGTTAGAATTGACGTTCGGATTTAATTAAAAGGTGACTCGTGTTTCGGGGTTTGAATCGTGTGATCGGTTTAAACAGTAATCTCAACACTGAAGGTTCCGTTAAGATAAAACATATACGTATTTGGATAATAATTATATATATATATATATATATATATATATATATATATATATATATATATATATATATATATATATATATATATAAAGATAAATGAAAGAAGAGGGGTAAATATGTACGAATGACACATTTATTTAAACTTCGATTGTTCAATGCAATGTGTACTCGGTAAAAACATGTGTATTATTCTTTCTTAAAGCCAAGGCTTTTCAAAGATTAGAATCTGATCATCAGAGGAATTACATAGATCGATAAATTGGCAGTGGAAAAGCCAAAATTTAAAATTTGAAAATATATAAAGTAATAGAGTGAGAGTGTGCGTGTAAAAAAATGGGGTCTGTCCAGTTGGTGAATCGAAGTTGAAATAAATTTGGCATTCGTAAATGTTTATCCCTCTTCTTTCATTTATCTTTATAAGTGCTCTATCTCGTATATTGAGCTTAAACCATTTCACTATAGGTTCTATTTACTAAAAGTATACTTTTAGTTCATATTTGATACATATATCTATATATATTTGTATATATGTATATATACTAGAGATGAAAGATGAGAATAAAGAATTGTAAAGTTATACTATTTATTAGAACATCAAAAGTAAATATTATCGGCAACATTTAACTTTGAAAATTTCACATCAAATAAAACAAAATAAAGGCCAAACAGTAAAGTATAATGTTGCCGATAATATTTACAATTACATTGTCGGCTGTTCTCTATCCTCTGATGAAAATATTCTATCTTTGAAAATCCATGGATTAAGGATATGAGGCTCCTTGCTCTGAACTGTTGATGTTCTAATAAATATTGTATTTTTACCATTCTTTATTCTCATCTTTCATCTCTAGAATTGATTGCTCTGTTCAATATATTGAGCTTTATATTATCACGATAGATTATTAATAACAATGGCTCAATTATCTTTAATGTAATTCAACATTTAAATATATATATATATATATATATATATATATATATATATATATATATAGGGAGAGTTTGAATTACCTACTGGAGAGTTTGAATTACCTACTGGCGAGTTTGAATTACCTAAAGGAGAGTTTGAATTACCTACTAGACACTATCATCGAGTGTCTTCGGTCTCTCTGTACAAGGGTTTGTCAGGACAACCAGACATGAGGATACTTACCCCTACAAGTAAACCCTGACCAAATATTCAAAATTGCATAGTATCCGCAGCACAAATAAGATCCCCTCATAGGAGGAATAGTGCATCTTCTCCTAGTGATGTTACCTCAAGTAACTCCACATAGCTGGATACTCCACCAGACTCTATGAATTCTTGTCCTGGAATCCGGTAAGACCAACAGACCACAACCAAAGATATACTATGACATACTTGACTGGTCAGTTGGGGAGAGAAGAATTTTTTTTACTAACTCAATGTTAAAGAAATAAAGGAGAATTTTAAAAGAATATTCGGGTATCTATGTATCTCATATATAGATCAAGTGTTAGCTCTAGGAAGGGGCCCCTTGATTTCTGAGAACTTCGACTGAAGTAAAATTAAACATTAAGAAAGAAATATATATATATATATATATATATATATATATATATATAGTAGAAACGTGTATGTGTTCATGGTATCATTTTTAACAGTGGTCTGTACGAAAAACCTATGACATTTTGCTTATGATCAATGTTCTGAATTCATAAAGAAAACGCTTAATCTCCAGCATTACGCACACTTCTGCTTATTTATTCCGATACTTTTGTTTTCTCAATAATCGTGACGTCTAAAATCAAAGATGATGACAGTTATTGAAATGAATGCCTACGTAGTTTTCTCCTATTAATTATTTTCCCTTCACCTTCTTTTATTTTATGATATCTATTTTCAGCTTCATTTCTCTTTATAGACATCTTCGTATTGCATGTGAACAGAATGAAAACTGAAACTTGTTTACGTGTGTGTGCGTGTGTAAACGAACAAAAAAAGTTTTACGGCTGATATGTAACATTGAAATTTTTATACGTGAAATGACAAAGAGTAAATGCAACCTGCCGATAAAAGGTGACACGTAATAATGTTAACGAACTTGTATTTAGTTTGTTAGATTATTAAATATGTTCAATTTATATATATATATATATATATATATATGATAATATTTATAAATAAATGTTAATTATTCATTACCTACAGACATCGATGTGTCATGCTAACGTAATTTTTCCGATGAAAGATGACACAGAATAATGTTAACGAACTTGTATTTGGTTTGTTAGATCATTAAATATGTTAAATTTATATATATATATATATATATATATATATATATATATATAATATATATATATAATATTATTAAATAAATATTAATTAATTATTACTTACAGGCATCGATGTTTCATGCTAACGTAATCTTCAGTGCAGAAAGTTAATTCTCGGCGGTCAGCGGGCTCGAACTCCGATCACAAATCGCCACTGATTCGTAGTCTACAACGTTCCTCCGTTGGCCACAATAGTTAAGGAGGAATTTAACTTTGTAAATACCGAGTCGGCGGCTATCTTACAACGAGCAGTGAAAGTGATCTTACAGCAACTAACAGAACGACCCGACGTTGCTCGGGATTGAATGATGATTACTACTATGGCTTTTTTTACTATTCTCATGAAACGATATTATTTTCTTTTTTACTGCCATCCTCCTCCTCCTGTTCCCCCATAATATAGTTAGAAAGAAGCTGAAATGTTTTGAACCTCTATGAATTAGTGTGTTTTGAATATGGTTTAAATGTCCTTAAAATCAGATATACGTATTAGAAGTTTTAAGGAGGCTCTGTCCCAAGATAGGTGTACGATAAACATGGTATGGAAGCGTGTTATTGGTTTGGTGAATAAAGATGTCGAGAAACAATATAGCATTTTTTTGTTCAATTGTAGCAAATCACTTTAGTGTGGTAGGACAAGCATACACTTCAAATGGCGTGTCAATGGTGGCTTACACGTAATTAAATGTTTCGGCTTGTTTTCATTTTATATCTTTTAATGATAAGAATAAGGATGTCATCTATGTATCTGAAGTATACAGCGTTTTTAGGAATGCGTTATTTGCAAAGTCTTGCTGCATGATATTCTACATAATGGAAAGTTAGTACTGATCACAGGGGGTGTTCTATATAGTGGTGATTAAAGTAATATTCCTAATTATGTCAATGATACTTTGGATGAGAATGGAAGTAGCGACACTGATGTCTTTTAGGTGCTTAACGAAAAATGTATATCTGATTTAATGAATGATTATATTGATCTATAAGACTTTCTTCACGTCTCAATAAATCTAGTTGACTTCAGTTGACTCAAATTTATTCAAAGATCGGTAAACAAACGATTACTAAAAGGCTCAAAGAAACAACTCTGTTGACTTCACATCTTAGCGGGGCTATCAAGTTCACTTGTGCATTAATTCTGTTGTTAAATCGATCAAACCACAATACACATCTAGTTGGATATTAAAAGGTGTTGGCTCACTACCGCAATAGTTCAGTCTAAAGACAAAATAATGTATCAGCTTCTATAGCAACCCAAAAAAAATAAACAGAAATAGAGGATGACAAAAAGATAGTTAGTCGGTATTACTTAAAACCAGCTGTATGTGTCGATATTTATTGTGTCTGTCTTCCCCACAGCTAGTCAACTTGAAACAATATCAACTAACTGTCTTTCCGACAAACTTAATCATGTAATAGCTATAGGTTCTATTTGTCTGAGCCATCTATCGACGCTCGAAGTTTTGAAGAGTACAACGGGATTACACTTTTCTAATTAACGAAATTAGGACAATACAAATTCAGAAAAGTCTAACTCGTCATAGCCAAATTTAATTAAGCCGGATACTTTAATGAGGACGAGTTGTCTACCTTTCCCTTGACCGACTCAGAGGGTGATGTCATGGCAGGTAGAAGGTACTATAATTGCACTTCCTGTCACTATCACTCCTTCTTAGATTCTAGTGGCTACAAATGTGTTTTCTAACGGCCGTTGTCTAGACTGTTCGGGACGCATCCCCCTCTCCGTGATATTTCAAACAACGACGGTTACCTGCTTACGTTTCCAGGGTCCATCTTCAGGGAGATGAGGTTAATCAGATACAGACCATGTGTTAGTATTGTAGGAGGTTTTGGCGGGAATTATGTAATAATTACGAAACTATATTTAGAATTATAGACATTTTAGTATATTATTACTGATATTAAAGTTAATTATGTAAATTGGGGATTCTAATATATGGGCCCGGATGGGTCTGAAAGTTCTTGTGGAACAAATCTAAACTATGGCAAATTCATCAGTTAATTCCCCTCCGAAACTAAGATCCTGATTCGGACTATTGAAAGGATTTACCAAAGGATATCTAGACATGAGTTGTCTCTTATATTCAACAATATATATATATATATATATATATATATATATATATATATATATATATATATATATATATATATGTATTTATGTATATATATGTATGTATATATATATATATGTATGTATATATATATATATGTATATATATATATGTATGTATATATATATGTATGTGTGGATATATATATATATATGTATATATATATATATATATATATATATATATCGGGTTTTAATATTAACAGTTGTTAAGCGTATAGCTTTAACATAAGTAGCCGAGTTATAACATAGTAGTAGTAATAGTAGTACTAGTAGTTAAAAGACAATAAATAGTACTTTTCATACGACTCGCACATCTTTCTTCCTTCAGCCTGCCCCCATTTCTCGCCCTAACTTCTGAACTCTACCCACACTTGACGTCTGCTTCGGTTTTTAGAGCTTGACATCGTGATTTACGGCTGCCATTTCAAATTGGGTGTCATTTTTCCGAATTCAACTAACGAATCGAATTAGATTTTCTCATCTATAAGGATCCCTCGTTGCGCTCATAGAAACATTTGCGACGTCTCATGAGAAAACCAATGAAAACTTCACACCTAAAACAATACTCACTTCTTTCTCGCTCACTATCTCTGACTCTTTTTCTCTCTCTCTCTCGCTCCATCTCTCTCACTCTCTCTTTCTCTTACTATTTTACCTTCATTCTCACTCTTTCTCTCTTTCAAATGTTTAATTCAGACGGATTCGAAGACAGAATACATGAATAGATTAATATAATTATATAATAGCTGTACCTACGCGGCTCCGCTCAGGATGCAGTGAAGTAATTTTAGTTTTTTTTTCATCTGTTTGTACATTTTCAAACTTTAGATCAGGGGCGGGCAACCTCCGGCCCGCGGGCTACATCCGGCCCGCGAAGGCTTAGCGTCCGGCCCGCCACCCTGCTATGCTGTATTATTGCAATCTGGCCCGCGGACCTCCCAGTAAAACTCATATAATTTTGTGACATAGACGTAAAAGTAGGTTTCAATTAAGATTTAAGGTGGGATAAAATGTATAAATATCAGCGAGCATGCATGCATATTTCATTTTTCTTTAACTATCAAGAGATAAAAATAGAAAAAGAGAAAAAGAGAGACAAAGAAGAAACGTGAGACGAGGAAAGAGCATGAAACATAGAACCTATGTGAGGTGTGCCAAAACGAATGCTGGATCAACTTGCTACTTCCCCCGTCATTATTTTTTATAATTCCAAAATGGCACTTCGTCAGGGCTTTTTATAAAATCACATACAGAAGTCTCCTGAGAAAAAATATCAGATTTGTAGAGTGTTCAATGCAATGTTTGTACAATTTATTCATGCAAACAAAATATAGTAATTCTGAGATTTCGTTTTTCACTGCGGTCCGCGATCTCCTTCCAAAAGTCTCATCTGGCCCTCACTCTGAAAAGGTTGCCCGACCCTGCTTTAGATAGAAAACTCCTATTGTACTCTTCAATTTAAAATGAGTTTGTTTATTGTCATTTGAAGTTCTGGATGATTAGGACAAAAAGGTTACATAATAGGAGTCGTATGGGTGGGACTAAATCATTTGTCAAATCAATTCTCACTAACTACGACATTATATTGCGAATAACGATACAAAATTAACATATGAAATTGGCTAGCCAGATAATAGCCTCATTTGTCAGCTTAAATGCTATATGGGTTTGACTGATAATCTAGCAAAGTAGCTTTCTCTGTTATATTCCACATTTTATAATATGTCTCAACAAGGATATAAAGTCCACGATTGCGTTTATCTGTTTGACGTCAAATAATCTTTGTGGGTGTTATTTAACAGCAAAACAATAAATGTTTGTGTTCTTGTTTTTATAGTTGATGCTATATTATATGAATCTATTCTCATGTTTTATGCCAGGTCTAATCATTTTGGTAAACACTTGTTATACTACAAGTTGTATATATCTTCAAGCTATGTATCGATTGTGTTTGGTTGATTTAGTAATACATGATGTAAATAAATGACATACAGTCAGATGCCTGTTCACGTCATACCCTGGACAGAATATACTTATTTTTTAAAAAAAACTACCATTTTGATGCAGACTCGATCTGAGAGTTATGGTAGCGAACGGATTATCTCACACATTATTCTACCAAAGATCCCAAAATTGGAACCTCGCCAACGCGTGCAGTTAAATGCCATACCAGGACATGAATGTGTGCTAAGCGATTCCTTGAGAACAGGTTATTATTTTACTTGAAGTTGTCGGTTGGTAAATGTTAGGGTATTTGTAGCCTAATGTTATTTTGATTAAGTTTCTTTGTTATACTGTTGCGTTCTTTCCATCTTTTAGTGTTGCTTGTCTGTTTTACAGGATATCACATTTGTTGGGGTTATTTAATTCTTGACACGATAACTATTCTAAACAATGCATTGCTTAGTATTAAGTGAACAGAATGAGTTATTTTTAACTGTAGGACAGGGAGAATTGCAAATATTTACCAACATAATTAATACGCTTATCTCTGGAACGTTAAGGCATATATATATATATATATATATATATATATATATATATATATATATATATATATATATATATATATATATATTAATGGTTTACGTACAAAAAAGTAATCCATGGAAACGTGTTTCTGGCTCACAGCCGTCATCAGCATGGCGAACTTACACAGAGATCGAACCCTCGATGTTGATGTCTATACGGCCTTTGAAGTTTAGGACGACTAGTAATGCAGTTTTCTGCATCTTAAACACTTAGCCAGTGAAACAATTGAAATAATTGTAAGCTCAATAAAAACGAGCTGAAAATCACCTATAAAAATAATTACATTATTAGAGAGGAGAGGGAGTGAGATAAAGAAAGAGAAGAGAGGGAGAAAGAAAAAGAAGAGAGAGATAAATAAAGAGAGAGATAGCGTTCCTGCCGATGTCTGGAGAAGGACGAAAAACGCCACATAGCTGTCCATTTATTGTTCACCGACGCTCCTCGCCGTCTACCGATCCTTTTGTCGTCTCTATATTCACTGGTCGACAGCATATTCAAACTTTGAAACATTTTTGCTTGGCTGTTCTCTTGTTTTGAGTTATTTTGCTAACAGGTTTAAATGGCATTCACTCTAACAGATGACTCTATACAATGTTTACTTTGTCACAAGACAGTAAATTATGCTAAAATAATATATAGTTAGTTAAAAAACGTGGCAAGAAAACAAGTTATGACAAGTATTCGCTTTCAAGAAATGTTGAAATTTATTGATACGTAGCAACATTAGAAAGACTAGAGTAACTCTTGGGTTTTGTCTACAGAGCGAAGCAGACGTCTTTCGAAGGGCGTCTCTCCCCCTGACGTTAGGCGGGTGAAAGGAAACTAGTATGGTGTAATAATACCATGAAATTAAACGAAAAGAAAAATTATTAAAACTCAAAACAATGTGTTGCTATTACAACTGTTATGACCCTTATTCGTTATTAAACATATTTTATATTTCTAGGTTTTTGTATCTCCGTCATAACGATGTGTTGTTAGCTAGAAGAGTTGACTGTCGGGCGGGAATTGATAAACAAAAAAAACATGAAACATAATGCACAGGGAAAGAAACACAAACAAAGATGTATAAAACTTAAGAAATGTTTATTTCAGAAATTTGTCCTCGACATTGTTTAAACGAAATGTGATGCGATGTCTGTCAACATGAAATGAGAAAAAAGTTATTTGGCTAATGTGTGAATATATATGGAGAGAGATTATAGAGGTTTTTTTTTACTTAACTCGGGGATATGTCGATATTCCACTGATCCTTGTTAATTCCACATAGTAGACAAAAAGGATGATTTCCTCTTCAAATCTGGTTAGCAAGCAAGTCCGAAGTTACCTAAGAGAAATTACTCAACCGAGGCGAACCCTTCTGAATATTTTCTCCAACTAACTTCTTATTGAAAGTCTTTTAAATTCCCGGGAATTAGTATTTTTTTTTCCATAAAACTATTTGTTTTCTTTTGAAATTTTTATGATATCACTTTTTTTAGGCCTCTCTTTTGATGCCAGTATCAACTATGCGAGGGAAAGATATGAAAGAAAGGGCGAAGTACGTCGTGGTCACTGTTCATTCGCGGGCGTACGCCTTCCTCTTCTCTTAGTAGTCATGCCGTGGGCAAGGTTTGTTCACGCACACTACCTTTTCTCCAAGTAGTCAGGCATGCGCAGGGGCAAGTTTCGTTCGCGTACATCTTCCTTTTCTCCAAGTGGTCAGGGTAATGGGACACCACCATATGATCCCAATCGTAACACAACTGTTGGACTGCTACTACGAATAGCATTGAGAAGAAAAAGGCAAACAGCTAATATCTAAATTCGCTGCTAATATAACCGTCAAATCATTGAGGCATGTACTGCGTTCTACTGCTACAGGACACATAGTATTCAAATACAGAACTCCATCCGCCATAGTACACATATGGGCCCATTTTTTAATGACTGTTATAATATCCGTTGGCTTTGAAGTATGTAACTCGCTCTTTCTTGCAACTAATGACAACCCTTCCCATTTTCTTTGTGTTTTCTGGAAATTAACTTGAACCTATTTTCTATTACACTATTACACCTGTTCAGTATTACGTAATCGTTTCCCCACCATTTCAAATTGGTGAATGAAAATGTTTTCTTTGGGTGTGGAGGGACTGAACCAAAGGTGCACACTTACGTCGGTATCGTAAAATAAATCAGCCGAAATGCTAACCTTATTGTTGACACCCAATGCTCATTTAAAGCTTCGACAAAATCACACTAAGTTATCTACTTACCTTCCTTTTTATTCAGTTACAGACCTTGACCAATTTCGTTTTTATTTACTTCGTAGTTGGCAGCGATGGGAATAAATATCGAATACGAGATGGACTACTCCTCCCAGGACTGATTTAATACGTCTAGACACTCTTGTACTTCTTAGCAATTGTAAGGGTGTCGGATCTCAAAGTTGACAAAGAAAAACGAGCCTCATGGAAAACATCAAAGCATGTAAATCATAGGTGTCGTTATGCTCTTTAATTTTAATATTTCGAACCTCCTCCTTCCTTTATAAAAAAATGTATTTTCTGATAAAATGTTTATTGAATATGGAACAGTCGACATTTAAAAGTCTGTACAACACCTCTCACAAATATCGGTACGCGTATTTCGACTTCGTGTGAAATTATGTTTGTGAACGTCAAACAGAATTAATCTTACTGTTAATATCAACATACGTGCGTTTATTTTCTCCTGGATACTGTTAGATACAAACACTTTTTTCAATTAACAAATATTTATCTTAAATCGAGATCTTTTCTTAGTCGTTTTAAAAAATACTATATACAGATTAAAAACACGTACTATCAAGTCTGAACTGCGATATGGATGTTTTAATTTACATAAGTTATATATTCGGAATATACTTGCGCTTCTCGACCGTCTGAAATTGTTTTCTTTCCTGCACGGATCAGAGCAATAAGTTGAAACGCTAGCGTCTGTAGGTGAAGTCTCTAGGTAAAGTGATGCATGTGTATGTACAGGATGTAATCCTAAAGTAATTAACAAAGATTATAAACTTTAGCACACAGTAGCTAGGCATGAGGTGTCCAAATGCGGGCTATATTTAGTTTAATTTATATTCATGTAAAATGGGTAAAAGTGGATGAAAATTCAGATACCTCTAATTTTGATGAAATGTTCACAATAGGCATGAGACACCCATTAATAAATACTCCCCCAAAGTTAATTTTCACTGGAGTATTTTAAGGGGATTTTAAGGGTAAACTATGGGGAGAAACCTTCCGTTTAAAAATTAAAGTGTATAAGATTTGCATTTAATTTGATTCACTATCACGAGACACCAATTAAGCAAACTCTCGTAGAATTTAAATTAATTCTAAAGATTAAAAATTTGAGACATTTTTCTGGAGTAAAATCATATAATGAATTCTGATCAGAATTAGAATAAGGGTTCTTGACATAAGTTTTAGTCGTATTATAGCTTCATTTTGATTTTCGTAAAATAACATAAAAGTGGTGCAAAATTGTTCTTCATGGGGAATTAACTTTACCCGTCCTGGGTCGGCTATTCTACTAGCACACACACACACACACACACACACATATATATATATATATATATATATATATATATATATGATACGATACGGTGGGTTTCGATTAGGCAGTTTCCGGATGGATGGGAAATTATGTATGTTGAACTATAGAAATAGAACATACACACCTGTTCTACCGATCACTGCCTATATATGTACTAAATATGTTATGCAATTACGAACATAAAAATAACACACTGTTTTTATTTCGCACCCCAAAAAACAAAATCAAGTATATATATATATATATATATATATATATATATATATATATATATATATATATATATATATGTATATATATAAAAGGTTGTCTCTTCCGTGATTCAAACCCTCAGGGTTAATACCATCAACATGAGGAAGAAGAAGAAAATAAAAAACTATAAGAAAGCCTCTCCTTACAAAGTTGTTTTACAACGAAAGCTTGCAAAAAATATTAAATAAATGAGTTTTTAATTAAATTGTACCATGTGTCAGTTTACAAAATTTCACTTAAATAGATTTTCATGGGTGTTTCAAAGATGTTGTCAATTTCTTTATTCGATAAGCCCCAACCTGCGCTAAACATCGACCAGGCTCTTCTTATTCTAACGTCTTTTACAACTTGACGTGTTCTTCTGCCTCTACCGTGAGTTGACCCTTCCTGGTTAATACCATCAAAATGCGGAAGAAGAAAAAAAGATTAAAATACCTATGAGAATGTCTCGACTGGCAAAAGTGTTTTACAAGGAAAGTTATACAAAAATAGATAAATGATTTTTTCATTTAAATTACACCATGTGTCGTCTTTTAAAATTTAATTAAAATACATTGTCATGGGTGGTTGAAAGATGTTGTCAATTTCCTTATATACATATATGTATAAAGAGAGAGAGATAAAGAGAAAGAGAGAGATATACAGACAGACAGACAGACAGACAGACAGACAGACAGACACGCACACACACACAGGGACATAGATTGAGAGACATAAAAAGACATAGAGAGATAGAGTGGGTGTATTAGTTTTGTTTCCTAGATGTTAATCCAATGAAATTCCAATGTTTATAAAAACTGCTCAATAACAAGTAGAGCTGCTTTGTAGTATAACTTTTTAATTATATGAACCGCATTGATTGCATATGTGCCTCACACCTTTAGAGAAAATGAAATCAGAAATAACAAACTTATTCATTCTCTATTATCCCGTTTGGGTAGGGATGGGTGCATAATTGAACGGGCAAAGTTCATATCAAATTACACATTCGC
>OY744524.1:20328264-20335764 GCA_963556195.1 Sepiola atlantica | reverse complement strand
ATTTGTTTTTAGTATGGTGTTGCAGAAAAGTTTTCGTAATCTTAACAAAAGTATATCATTCGTGCTCAACTTTTTTTAGTCCGAATCCCGCAAACCTTGCACCCCTAAAATGTATTTTATCAAAAGAAAAATCGCTCATTGAATGTGAGGAGTAAAGGACAAGGTAAGGGAAGCGAGAGTTACGAGGCTGGCAAAAGTAAACCCAAGGTCCACTTTCTACTCTCCTTACTTAAGCATTGAGTACGCATATAATGTTCAAATAAGCAAGAAAGACACGTTTATACTTGTAAATATTTACATGGTGTACGTGTAACATAATCTAACCCTATATGCGAAATATATTAATATGTGAATAAATGTGAAAATGTACGGATATTTTCACATCAATACACACATTTAAAAGGGGGACGTTCAGTATGGAGGATATTCAATTTAGAACACCTTTTATAAAGGGGTTAATCTATAGTTAATCTCATTCGCATAAATATCATCTAAAGTCCGTTTAGTGAATAGGCAAAACGATTTTTAATTTCATCTTTCATTTTTCTATTTCATAAGCAAAGCAATAGGTTTAAGAAGATAAGAAAAGGATTTAAAAATGATGAATTACTATTAGTTATCATATGCAAACAAAGAACTTGCAAAAAAGAGAAAAAAAACGTCCGATAATGGAAATAGAATGAAAATAAATACATCGAAGACATTGCCAAGGTTGCTGCAAAGAAACTTGGCTCTGTATACCGTGCTAGAAAACGCCTCACATCTGACAGTATCTAAAATCTCTACAAAAGCACCACCCGCCTATGCATGGAATATTGTTGTCATATCTGGGCTGATGCATCATCAAATAGTTTCCTCCTCTTAGACCAGTTCCAAAAAAAGAGTCTCTAATCTAATATGTCCCTCACTATCGACCAAGCTCCAGGCCCTGTCCCATCGCCTTGCTCCATCGCTGCAATGTCGCATCATTGTGCTTGTTTTATAAGTATTTCAATAAAATGTGCTCCGATGAACTTGCGGCTTAGACGTAAATACACTCGACCAAACCGACAATCAGCTAAATCCCACCCATTTCCTGTAGAGGTCAACTAATGACGGAGAGCCTTCTTCTCTAATAGCTTCTTTACTCAAGCTGCCAGCCTTTGAAACTCCCATATTGCTCCCTGTCCCCCGACTGTACCAACATACAGATATTTAAAACTAATTGAACAAGCATCTTGTTATGCAGCCCCCAATTTAAGATGACACCCTAAAGTTTAACACTAACCTACACTTGTAACCTGCCCAGTTTGGGATGAACTATGTTTTAAAACAAATTGAGTGAGTGATGTTTTTTTCAAAATCATTAAAATAACCGGCAGCTATTAATCTAAATCTAAGTATATTTTAAATCTATAACTTACAAGAGATGAATATAAAAAAATATGTAATGTAAGTTTAAGAACAAATAATTTTCATTTAATTCATCTCTCTTTAAAATAAAGGAACATATGATTTTAAGAAAGGTTTTGATGATGTATTCTATTTTTATTAAATCACGTTACTTAATTACCCAGAACAGAAAAACATCGACTAAACAAACAAAACAGAAAGCAAATATATTAGAAATAGTACAATAAAATTACAAATGAATGAAACCTAACATAAATGTAGTATAGACTGTTTGAAAATAGTCATACAAATTAAGCATACAAATAGCTGTGTTTGGGAGTTGCTCTTTTACAACCTATACGGTATTTCAAAATACTCTTTTGTATTATTGATTTAAATAATAGTGAGTCGTTTCCTGGTAATACACGTGTTTAAATGAACAATAACTTTGTTGTTTATCCATTTTGATTTAGTGTTCCATTCACAGTTACACTTTAAGGGAGGCAATTTTAATTACGTTGATATAAAGAAGACTGTTTCTCATATATTCGAAGAATAGAAAAATAAAATGTGCTTGTACAATAAAAAGCCGAAAAAATGTTTTTTTTGTCTTTTAGTGTTGGAAAGGTAAATAACCCTTACCACGAATTTTAAGCAAGATTTTCCCGTAATCAAAACTGATGGGTTTAATTGGCATTGCACATGTGGCTACTGTGCAAGGAGAACGCCGATTAGAAATAAAAGGGTTAGGGTTAGGGGTTAGGGGTTAGGGGTAGGGGTTAGGGGTTAGGGGTTAGGGTTTAGGGTTAGGGTTAGGGTTAGGGTTTAGGGTTTAGGGTAAGGGTAAGGGTAAGGCTTACGGTTAGGCTTAGGGTTAGGGTAAGGATTAGGTTAGGGTTAGTGTTTAGGGTTAGGGTTAGGGTTTAGGGTTAGAGTTAGGGTTCGAAAAATATTGTTCGAACGCTAGAGCTGTTGTGAAGAGTTACCTGCCCCTTATTTACCTCTCCAACACTAAAAGACAAAAAAAACTTGTTTTCGGCTTTTTATTATACAAGCACCAAATAAACTTACAAATGAACGACAACAAACATTAATCTAAAATAAATTGTTTAAAATAGATATGCACATGAGACATACACATAGCTGTGTTTAGCCCTTTGCACTCTACTATATATATATATATATATATATATATATATATATAAAATACACTATTTCAAAAGATTATGTTGTATTATTGATTTAAATAACTGTGAGCCATTTTGTTAGTAATACATGTGTGATAAATGAATTAAAAAAAAAACGTTTGCATTTATTCATTTAGATTTGTTGCTGTGTTTCCAGTTCATTTTCAAGGGAGGTAATTCGTTCATTTCTAAATTTAATGAAAGTTTACTGATAAAAATCCGTATTCTTCAACTCCACATTTATTTAATGTAAGAATGATTCGAGCGAAAATGTTAAGTATCTATACAAAACGAGTCCTCAAATTACACTACAACTGTATACACTAGTTTCTATTTTTGTATTATTTGTTTTGCTCTCTTTCCGTTATGTTTTAATGTTCATTTTATTTAAGTACATTTTAAACATATTATAGTCAAAATATGCATAAAAGTGCGCATTAGAAGATTTAAAGCTTACTAAACAGGTTATGGTACTAAATGGATACTTGATATAAAATATGGTATCAGTTAACTGGTTGATAAGAAAGTGAACACTTAGTTTGCTTATCTGAAGTCGACGACCAAAATCCCCACCCTTACACTAAAAAATGTACATACTAATGAGAACCCTCACCTGTTTTTTGTTAATTCATACAAATTCATATACATTGCAAAAGCAAACAGCCAGCGAAGTAAGTAATTTTGAAATAAAATAGTTCTAACCGTTTTTTAATGGGGAATTTATTTTTGTTTTAATTTTATGTCCTGGAATTATGGTTATTAAACGGGAGAAAAATTACAATTTGTTTTTTTTTTCATTAATTTCTTTTAAATTGCTTGTTTGGTTACAGCTAAGAAGGTTGTTCGCTTCAAACCGCCACCTCGATAATTCTTAATTTGTATTTGCCCTCTTCTGCTTGCCTTACTTCACAGCTTTATAAACCACTCAAGTCCAGTCTACACGAGCACCCTACTAAGCATATGGAATCACTGAAGCATATAGAGCTACTGTTGAGGAGTTACAAATGCAGTAAGTTCTTTAGAGAACATACCGTGGAAGTACTAAAAAAACAAGCACAGGGATGCAGCACTGCGGAAATACAAAAGGGACTGGAACTGGACATACTGTTAGAGACATTACAGATTATAAATTATTTCTGCCCACTGTCAACAAATGAGAGGTTAGTAGTTGGTTGACCGGACTATATGGGGCCACAATACTCCATGACTTTATAGAAATAAAGGATAGTGACAGGTGTAATAATTGTTCTTGCCTGGTAGATGAAGTCTACCTTCTGTGCAGCAAAGTTGTCAGGACCTTCTATGCACTTATTCTACTTGATTTTGCCTGAGAATATCAGGAGTTCAAACGTTGGTGTTTTGGGAAGTGATATCGACCATGACAATCAGTGGTTGGAAAGGTTTCTTAAAGGTGTTCAAGGAAAGGATCTTGAACTACATCCATTAATGAGGCCATATTTTGTGTGAATTGAACAGGTGAAAGCTGCCCCTTAGTTGTTATTAGGCACAGTTCCACTCAGACTAATATTGGTTGTACGTCATCTGGGCTGGTGCATCATCCGCTAGCGTCTCCCTCTTAGACAAAGTCCAAAAAAGAGTCGCCAACTTGATAGGTCCTTCACTATCCATCAAGCTCCAGCCCCTGTCCCATCGCCACAATCTTGCTTCTTCATGCCTGTTTTACAAGTACTTCAATGGATTGTGTTCTCATGAGCTTACTGCTCTAGTGCCCTTACGACTTAGATTCACTAGATCAACCTAACAATCTGCAAAATCCCATCCATACACTGTGGAGGTCCCCAGATGCGGAAGAGCTTTCTACTCCAAAAGCTTCTTTCCTCGTGCTGTTGGGCTCTGGAACTGCCCCCCTGCTTTCCTGACGTTACTGACAGGCAGAAATGTAAAACTAATGTAAACACTAGCCCCTTACGTTTACAGTGGTGGCCTGCCTTGCTTGGGGTGAACTCTGTTAAAAAAACAAATAAATACATAAAAATAGACGCAATCATTGGCAGTCTATTTACTTACCAAATATATACATACAAATCAATTTAATCTAGATTTTTATTGGAAAATAATTTTCAATTATAAAATGTCATTATTTATTACTAAAATATAATTATTACAAGAAATCAATATTATATAGCTTGAGGTTTTATTGAGAATTCAATATAGGCGCCAGAATTCGCCATTAACTTTTCAATCTGCTTGGCAATAGCACTCATTTCACAAATAACGTGGACGCGACTAAAACAGTAAATGGTTAAAACAACCTCCTAACATAAGATTCACCTTATATTTTCCTTTATTCCTCACATGACATGAAGGATACATTCCATGCGCAATGTTTCTAACAAAGGTGAAGCATTACTGGGTCAACTGCATCTAAGAAGATTGTCAACTTTATAATAGAATTTATCATCATAAAACTGTCAATATATTCATCTCATTATCTCTTATCGTCGAATGATTCTTAGGCTTATGACTCATTAATATTTTGTATTTAATGAAATAGTTTCTTGCAAAATCAGTTCAATTCGTTCTTAGGCGGCTTAAGAAACTTCGGGCGAACGTTGGCACCTATGTTTAATTCTAACAAAAACTTATTTTATACACTTAACTCATCATATTAATTTCTTGTAAGAAATATAGTTCACTAATAAATTACGAACAATAAATAGACACACACACACACACACACATATATATATATGTATATATATATATATATATATATATATATATACAGAATATTGACAAATTCAAACATATTATGTTCATCAAAATGGATGAAGCACATTAAAAGTACCAAATAGTTGATATCCCGATATAACCCGATATGTATATATATATATATATATATATATATATATATATATATATATATAGAGAGAGAGAGAGAGAGATAGATAGATAGAGAGAGAGAGAGAGAGAGAGAGAGAGATTAGAGAATGGTAGTTAGCTTGAAGCATTGTATGGAATTGTAGTAAATATGTTAAGAAGGCAGAGTGCCAGATTGGATATAAGCTTAAAATAACAACAATAATAAATCGAAAGGGAGGCATTGCTATTTATTTTTCTTTAAAATCTTACATAAGAGCAAGTTGGGTGTCGGATGTATGTGTTGTCCGAATGATTATTAAGAATCATTAAAAGATTACGGTAAAATCTTGCCTTTGTGAAAAATTGACACAAAAAGAAAAATCCGACTATGTGGAGAATTCGCCAAAATGGATGTCAGAGAGTAGGGTGGAAACAAACCAGTCCCGCAGATAATAATAATTAATAAATTTTAATTTCCTGAAATTGTGTTTTGTATATAAATAATGTGAACATCGGTGTCACTATCTATAAAAAGATATGTGTACATGTTTGTATACTTTTATGTACAAGAGTAACGTATTAACTAATAACCCGATGTGGGCTATATTTAGTTTAATTTACTTGGACGCAAAGGAGATAAAACAAGGTGGAAATTCAGATAATTCTATTAGACATTAAGTAATAAAGTTTTCCCGAATTCCAGTATTTCTAGTATCTTAAAGGGGGTTAAGGCCATAACACAATATAACCTTTAATTTGAAAATTCAAATATATCAGATTTACATTAAATTTTGATTTATTGTCATTGTGTACCAAAGTAATAAAACATTTTCTGAAATTAAATTTCCTCTCAAGGCCCCTTAAGGTTAAGCCTTACATTTTAGGCATTTTTCTAGAATCAAAATCATGTAATTGAAATTGAAATAGACTGGGAATTATCCTGATGATTTCCCTCGGGAATCGAACACATACATTTTTGTGTAGCTTACATGCCATAAGTGTATTTTTATACTCTCTCTCTCTCTCTCTTTCTTTCTCTCTCTCTCTATAATGTATAAAATTACTTTACGCATATAAACACTCGCATAAAGATAAGTAAGATAAATCAGACTAAAAATGTTAATATCTGAATTAAACTCAGTAGTTTTAGAAGCCTAAACACCGAAAGAGAGAAAGAAGAGCAACAGCCTAAACACGAAAGAGAGGCGATCAACGATATTTATTGCGGGATTTAATCACTCGCACTGTTACTCTCAATTCAATGACAAAACAAACCATTATATTGATATGCTACCTAAATTCCTCTTACACAGATATCTATCGTCATAGTGCGAAATTTCAGTATAGAATAAGTAAAATTGTTGAGCTTCATTCAATCTATAGCCCTCCTGTAAAATACTCACAACAAAATCTCGTCGAATTACAACCGTTGTTAATAATTCTCCTTTCCGGTCTGTGTACTTAACACGAAACGGAACTCTCATGAGCAAAGGTTATTTTCAAGAAATGCTCCCCTCCCTGTGGAGCACAGTACCGCGTGGCTGCTTCCCGACTGGCATTGCCGTTTTCAATTCCAATGTAAACAAATTCTTGTGAAGCCGGCCTTTAAATAATCAATTCTTACCAGCAACAACCATCGTTACAAATCTCCTCTTTGTTTACCGTCCACCTGACACACTCTATAACCTTTATCCTCGAGTAGGTTTTGAACCTTGATAAGCAGTGATTCGTTTGTAAAAATCATATGACATATCGATGAAATGAATACTTCTTCGAATATTAAAAGCAAAGCCGAGAAAATGATGCTTTACCGTAGAAAAAATATGTACGCACACGCGCAAACACACACACACACACACATGCGTATATATATATGTTTTCTTCACGATAAGTTATATTTAAATTATATATATATATATATATATATATATATATATAGTCTCGGAAGTTTCTCAACCATTAAAACTAAAAAAAAATTTTTTTTTTAAACTCTTATGTCCCAAGTCGTTCAGTGGAAAATCACTCATGTAAGTCAATTTAGTTTTTACAGTTATTATATTAGTTTGCATTTAACATTATTTAAGGGATCATCAGTTGTTTACCATGAAAAACTGTTTCG
>OY744524.1:20285764-20325764 GCA_963556195.1 Sepiola atlantica | reverse complement strand
ACGTGCATATTATAGATAGTAATATGTGTGTGTATGTGTGTGTATTTGAAAAAGACAAACAGAAAAAAAAAACAAATTTAAATAGAGAAAAAAATCAAGAAACTCGATTTTTTTCTCTATTAAAATTGTTTTTTTCCGTTTGTCTTATTCACACATCCTGTCTTTCACGGAATTTCATTTTATGATAAATCGTACATGTAATCCCTATATGTGTGTGTATATATTGAGTAATGCTAGAGGTATATATATATATATATATATATATATATATATATATATATATATATATATATATGTGGGGGGGGGGTGTATGTCCGTGCGAGTGAGTGTTTTCATTTAAAATCATTAGGACAATAGTTTGTTTATGTGTATTTAACTAGATAAATGCAATTATCATAGATTGTAAGCACATCTGTCTGTATACCTGAAAGTATTGCATTCGGTATTCTATCTATAAAACCAAGCTTTAATAAATATTTCTACACTTTTGTATAAGAACCTATTAGATTCATGCGCAGAATCAATTATTTTAGAGAATATATAAGTAACAATTATGAAGTCTAGTTTTATAATATTATTTTATTAAATAAATTGTTGGCCGTAGTTGAAGACGACCGAAGGTTCTCTTTTAGTTTGTTCTAGACGTAACGGAAGCCACAACTCCCGTCCCGTGATTGATCCATTTACCCTTTAGCAAGAAGGTATCAACTATCATTTTTTTAATCGTTGGTATTACTCGACGAAGGACTTTGTCACAGTCTCCCAACCTCTTAGCTAAAATAAACCGTACAACTATTATTTTAAAATGTTCAATATTGTTATTAATACGTAAGAGTTTAACTTTTAACTTTTCTGCCACAATTTTACGAATTAAATACTTTCGTAATTACTAAACAATCTTTGTAATGATCTAAAATACCCCAGTCTTTAAAATAAATCGCTGAAATGTATGTTAATCAGGTAGTCGTTCTTATTTTCCATAGCAGTTTACGAGCCATGCGAAAACTGTTCAAAGGGAGACAATTAGGTTTTACATATTCGACTTGTGTATCAGCCTTTTGCTTTTAAAATGGATAGATTAATTTTTACGGAGCTATATTTTGTTAAAATTAAATTACACTGTGAATTTAATTTATTTTTATAAAGTGTTTTTTTTTTAGTATCATATAAATGATAGTTGCTTACAGTGAATCTAGATTTAGATGCCGTTGTTTTATAATAGATCAAGAATGAAAAAAAAATTAACTAAAAAAAATTATGAAATTACACATGTGAAAATATTTTCATTGATACAGTTTTTAAGTATATTGTTTCAAAAGAAAATTGGTCTAGATAATAGGTAAAAGATGACGAATGCATTGTAGGTTAGTGAAATTACGCGATACTGGAGAATTATCGTCATATATGATTGATTATATATGCGAATCCGTTGGCTAAAACTGTTATACACGTTTCTATATTAACTTGCTTTCCCACAAAAATATAGTACGAACACAGGTAGTATGTGGATGTGGGGGAGGGAAGCCACACAAGTAAGGGGTGCTGTATATTGGAATGAAATTAAAAATAACCAGTCTAGAAAGAGTATTCGTTCACTGTCAGAGAGCAAAGCAGATATTACACTGTCATTTTAGCCTAAGTTCAGTTATAACGAGAGAAAATGAATTATTATCTATGACTGTGGTTTGAGTACTCCTTATAACTTTCTCAATATTGCTTTGGAATTAAATTGGACTCTTAACAGGGGTTATTCTTCAAAGTACGTTGCATCTGACTAGGTGTATATATATATATATATATATATATATATATATATATATATAGAGAGAGAGAGAGAGAGAGAGAGTAAGAGAGAAGAAAAAAGAGTGATAAATATGCGACGATTGTCAAAATTTATTTCAAATTTCAATTGTTCAATGCAAGGTGTATTCAGTAATAAACTAGTGTTTATTATTCTTTCCTTAAGCCAAGGCTTTTCAAAGATCGAGATCTTATCATCACTGCATTTTTTAATAATATTTTTCATATTTTTCAAATATTTGAACTTTGGTTTTTTCGAAAGCCAACTTATCTATCTGTATTTCTCCTCTGATGATAAGTTTCTCAACCATAAAAACTATATTAAAAAAAACCAAAAAAACCTGAAGTCCCAAGTCGTTCAGTGGAAAATCACTCATGTAAGTCAATTTAACCTTTTCAGTTATTATATTAGTTTGGTTCTAACATTATTAAAGGGATCATCAGTTGTTTACCATGAATTACTGTTTCGGGAATTTATTTATATATATATATGTGTGTGTGTGTGTTTTGAAGGACTTAAAGTGTGAAATATATGCCATGATGTGCTCTGGGTTGCCTGGCTACGATATTCAGGCATCTATCTATATGTGTGTGTGTGTGCCTGTGAGATCGAGAGTATGCGTGCATATTTATACATGTATGCCAGCTGAAAGAATATCCTCTGTTTAGCTTTGCATACGTAATAGTATACATGCAATAACAGTATACACATATACACACATATATAAATTATGCAATATATGCTTTTATTGCAGATGCGATCACTACGGAGACAAATCATAGCACATGTTATATATATATATATATATATATATATATATATATATATATATATATATATATATATATATATATATGAGTTTTCAAATGGGAGCATGTGTCTCTATCTCTTAAATTAATTTAAACTACTCTAGAAAAAGTGGCCAGAGTGCTCACCTTCTCGGGCGCTGACTTTTCAAGTCCCACTTTCCCCACCCGACCTTGGGTCACATCCTTGTGGAAGTAAGATAAAACTGATCTTGTGCCTAACCTCCTGGAGAGGAGGTAAATAAATACTCTAGAAAAAGTGGAAAGTTTTACCTCTTTGGAATTAAAACTAAATTAGATCACATATAATCTACATTACCACGTTTTACGCCTAGCAACTGCTTTTCCAAAATCTATCATGATTGGTTAATTAGTTTATGAGTATATCCTGTGAATAAAAATATATAAACATATACACATACCAAATTGTATTTAAATAGAGATATATACACTCCCTAAATAACGGTTGTCCACTCCAGTAGGAAATATAAAAGTAATCAAAATATATATAGCAACGAATGTCCTATAAAGTTAAGTGCAACTACAAAAGCAATTTTCTGCATTCGTCTTTATTACTTAGGAAGTGAAAAACAGAGAGACAACAAGGTGAGAGTTACTATCATTAATAAAAAATAGTTAGAAAAATACATAACTTTAATGTTTAGGTGATAAAAATCGTACATGTTTACGGGTAAGGCGTCGTGGTCTGGTAGTGAAACTCTAGACTATAGACGATTATATCGAAAGTTCGATCCTTGTCCAAGTTAGCCATGCTGATGAAAGGTGATAGCCAGAAGCACATGTCCATGGATTTCTTTTATGTGCGTATAAAATTAATAATAATACAAATAATAATGATAATATATATACAGGGTGGGCCAAAATAAGGGTCCTATCTTTAAATTTGAATAACTTGAATTTGAATAACTTCCACAAAATAAAAGTTAAACTCACCAAACTTTATGTGTGTGTAGACTGACCCTTCCGAGATCTTTTGAAATAAACAAAACAAATTTTAGCCAAAAAACACTTCTTAAAACTTACAAAAACTAAAGTATTGTTTTTTACACTGTTTTGAGTTTTTTAAGCAAAAATAATGTTTTCTAAATGAGGGTACGTTCCTTAGGGCTAATACGGCTCATGCTTGCTTCGGAAGGGGTCCTTTACTTATTCTAAAAAAAAAAAAAAAATCAATAAATAAAAAAGTTATGAATTTTTAAAAATAGGACCCTTATTTTTGCCCACCCTGTATATATATAAATTATATATATACATTATATATATACACATACATATATATATATATATATATATATATATATATATATATATATATATATATATATATATATATATATATATATATATATATATATATATATGTATGTATGTGTGTGTATCGGTATATGTATCCTTTACTCTATAATTAAGGAAAAAAAATCTACCCGGCGAATAAGGGAGATCGCAAATCTCTTTCCAATA
This sequence comes from Sepiola atlantica, assembly GCA_963556195.1. Lineage (NCBI taxonomy): Eukaryota > Metazoa > Mollusca > Cephalopoda > Sepiida > Sepiolidae > Sepiola > Sepiola atlantica. The sequence continues at coordinate 20,321,675 of OY744524.1, read as the reverse complement.
TCAGAGCTTTTTTCTGCCTTCCGTACCGATTTATACGTTTTTAATCATTTTATTTTTTTTAAAATTTCTAGTTTGAGACGTTTCATTTGTTCTTTATTTTTTTTTTATTTTAGCCACAATTATTCTCTTTCATTTATTTGTTAACCATTTCCGTTCAGCAAACATATTTGATGTTTTAAAACACGGCGTCATTTTTGTGTATGTCTAGCTCTCCCCCTACCTCCCAATAACTAAAGGTAGAAAAGTAAAGGATATATATACAAAAAAAAATTCGAGGTTATTTTATTTTATTTTTCAGGTCATCACAAATGACGTTTTTTCTTCAATTTGCTATAGTTCACTCCTATGATATAAGAATAATTGGATATTGGAAGCAACGTAGGCAACCTCTGTGGTCTTAAATAAATTCGGAAAAGAATTATTTGATCTAAATACAAAAAAAAACATGGTAGGTGTTTTGTCTTAAGGTCATCAGAAATGATCATAATAATTTATATATAAAAAATGTAATTACTGACGCAATCCTATGATTTTACATGAATTTTAGTGCGAACACGTGGGACGCATAATTTTTTCGTCAATTTATACGGAAGATATGTTCTGATGTTTTAATATATTATACTATATATATATATACATTTATCTACACCTCTTCAGTGCGGCTAGACAAGCTGACAGTCGGCGCTATCATCATGTAAACTCAATTATTTTTTACGAACAATGCTTTAAAAGTAGTCGGCGATGTTCTTAGTTGAGCTTTACCCAAATCATCTACATATAGACTGTTGCAGTGCAACTAGACAAACAAGTGCCTCAAGCTGGAATCGAACCGCGACTGTTAAGTTGAAAGTCGGCGCTTCTACGCTATCATCTGACACCTTCTGAATGTAAACGAAATCACAATGTAAACTCAATGTATACATTGTGTAGTGCCGGGGAGCTGGAATTATATTTATTAAGTTGACGATAAATATAACATATATATATATATATATATAGTTCTAACTTTTCCATAGAATGTTATTTGTGTGCGCCTTTCTCTTTCTTGCCATCGCTCTCAAAATATGTATAGATATTTATATATATTTATATATATTATTTAATTTCTACACGTATACGCTTTTGAATCTATATAAAATGGAGTGTATAGATTTTCAGTTTTTACTTCAACAGTGATCAATATGTGAGTTGAAGTTAGTAGTAAATTATGAAAATAAAAACTTGATGATTTCCTGTCGAGATTAAACGCAGACATTTCTGTGTAGCTTAAATGTTATATATATATATATATATACACATATATACATATATATATATATACACACATATAAATATACATATATATACATATATATATATATACATATACATATTTATACATATATATATACATATATATATACATATATATATATATATATATATATATATATATATATATATATAAAGATAACGGTGTATAACATTGTTATAATGAACTGGTCTTAATTAGTTGATCGCGTATACATTTGAGAAAATGTTTTGTCTTATTTCATCAGGAAGGATGTTGACCTTAATGAAATTTAACTGCCTTTTAACTGTGGCCGAAACATGTTTTGCAAATGTGTAGCAACATATTGTTTGTGTAAATATAGTTTTTTTATACTTAATAAACAACTCTATATATCATCAAACTCTTTTACAATCACAGTAAAGATTTACTAGATTTTAATCGATGGATGTAATCTTTATCCGAATTACTATATATATATATATATATATATATATATATATATATATATATATATATATATATATATATATATATATTTTTATATATATATATATATATATGCCTAGCTATATGGTTAATTCTAGGCATATGGTTTTAGATCTAGTGTGTCTCTTTTAAAGGCGCGCCAGTAATTTAATTTGTCAACTTCATTGACATTGAATTAAGGGATTTGCATCACCTGAAACTGAGAATCCTTTAAGAAAACAAGAAAAAAGCTAATTCTTAATGCCTACTAGCATGCTGCGAACTAATGCCTTCGAATAGGATGGAACACTTCATCAAATTCACTAGAAAATGTATTCTTGCTTTTGCAATAATATCATGACACTCAGCGTATTTCATCTACAACATCATCTGAACTCTATTAATCCATAACGTCTCGTATTTTTAGTGAAATATTTATCTACGAGCTTAACCACTGGAAATTCCATAGTGGCTTTCTGAAGTTATTTGTATGATTTACTGTTGCTATTTTTTCTTGAAATAATATATGTATGTCACGCTTAATAATAGCAAGTAAAAAATGTCTCTTTCTTATGTCAGTTTCACCTGAATAATAACAACTTTTAAATATGTACAACTTGTAAGTAAATTGATTACTTTAAAAAAGAATTAATTTAGTAACTGTATCCTAATTTTTGCTTTCATCTTGATTAATAAATAAAAACTTACGGAAGCAAACATAATATTAACGGATCACGGAGGTGATTTCAGCGATCAACCAACTAGTCGCTTAATTAATACCACCAAACCTTAAATTGAAAGCCTAAGTAAAACAATATTATCCAGAGTCAACAAGCAGATGAAAAGTGAACTAGAATTAAACCAACAGATAAACATTGTCGAAGCAATCGTTTTGTTTAATATGATCTCCATTATTATGATAAGTATATTAACAATAATGACTTTTAAATAAACGATTATGACTATTATATTAACGGTTATGCCTATTATATTAACGATTATGACTATTATAGTAACGTTTATTACTATTATATAAACGATTATTAGTATTATATTAAAGATGATGACTATATATTAACGAATATAACTATTATATTAACGACTATGACTATTTTATTTACGCTTATGACCATTCTATTAACGATTATGACTATTATATTTTTACTTGTATATAAATCGATTCGTCTGTTGACAAAACCACTCGCTCGCCAATGTAAGTTTATGAAAAATAATTGTTTATTACACCTAGAAGCAAACCCACACAAAATTAGAAACACGATCTACTTGCGTACACGTGGGAGAGAGAAAGACATGCAGATAGACGGATAGCCCGTAACGCTTCAGAGTGTTACACAGTGCGTCCCCCTTTTTATTATGAACAGCGCCTTGGACACGGCTTCTTTACTTAGAATCTCACCAGAAGAGAGACAGAGAATCTAAGTCTGGAAGTTACGTGGTTTCTTCGACTTCCGTTCTGATGTCACCTCTGACCCTTAAAGTGTCACTCAAAATTTTAAATCTAAACATGTAACATACGACATTTTTTAAAAATCTTACAATTCTGCGTCGGTTATTTTTACATGCATAAATATTTGAAGAGCTATTTAGCATTGGAATCGAGTTTGCATAGATGTGCACCGACAAATCATATAAATAAATCTACATTATTAAAAAGTGGAGAACATCGATGTTGATCAATAATATTGATCAATGGATAAATGATACAATGACGAATGAGTGTTCCTCTGGGATATGGATATACAAACACATAAACTCATACAAGCTAAGAGACCTGATGTGATTATAATCGCCAAGATGGAAAGATCTTGTAAAATCGTAGACATCGCCGTTCCAGCAGGCCACAGAATGAAGATCAAAGATACAGAAAAACGAAGCAAATACACAGAACTAGCCAGAGAACTAAAAGGGATATGGAACATGAAGAAACTTAGTATAATACCAATAATCTTAAGAGCATTAAAAACAATACCAAACAACCTGGAGCAAAGACTGGGAGAGATTGGAATCAAAGGGACCATCGAGACTATACAAAGGACGGCAATGATCAAAAGAGCTGTAATCTTAAGGAAAATACTTGAATGCGGAAACCAACACGCATAAGCTACAAATAGTAATCAGTCACAAGGAATTTACAACAGGGAGAAAACAAAACCACGCCAAGAACACCACAACACGAATCAAGGAACAGAAACTGCACAAAACATCACTTCATAATCCCTCATAATAAATTACACCGGCCTCAGCTAACACCACACAAACATGAACCAAAGAACATAAATTGCAAGAAACACTATAAGCTATCCTCCCCCCCCCAAAAAAAAAAAAATTAATAAAAAAATGGTGCCGACCTAGGCTGACACCAGACAAAATATTTGTAGAGGGTCGAGGAGTTTGAGGAGACCGAGGAGGGACAGCACAAACCAGACCTCCACTGGAAAAGTGTGGAGTATGCTGGGATCTTGTAGAGGCTTATTTCCACCCAAATCCCAGAAAATACCAATTGTCCTTACCAGCGAGAAATCAATGTTAGAGGCTGTTGCGATACCGCAAGTTTATTTGTGGTGGTTATCGAAAACAGGTGAAGAATACAGAAAATCTGGGGAGGCTAATTGTCACTCAGACTTCAGGAAATACCACTGGTTATTGTCGGTGAGCAATCACTAACGATGATCTGTGCGAGAACTCCTAGTGAGTACAAATAATAATAAAGCTGCAATAGAGAGGAAACGAAAACATATACAGAACACGACCACATGAACCCAAGAGAACTAAAACTGCCAGAAATTTCATAAACACCCTCTCACAAATAAATATGATGGCAACATCATGATACCACAGAAAATAGTTGTGAAGGGTCAAACATGGTGGAAAGACTGAGAAGGCGAGCACCAATCAGACCTCAACTGGAAGAGTTCGGACCATGAGGGGCTTTTTGACATCCTAATGCAACAGAATGCCAACCAGCGACAACTTAATGGTATTCGTATGTTGCGATAACTCAAAGTTATGTGCAACGGTTATCGAAGAGTGTGGATATTATGAAAATCTCGGGAGACTTGTTGTCACCCAGACTCTAGAGAATATCACTGGTTATTTTCAGTGATTATGACTGTTCTGAGAACACCAAGTGAGTTGATGCTGTTGCTGCTGTGGCTACTGCTGCTGCTGCTGCTGCTGCTGCTGCTGATGATGATGATGATTATGATGCTGCTGCTGCTGCTGCTGCTGATGATGATGATGATGATGATGATGATGATGATGATGATGATGATGATGATGATGATGATGATGATGATGATGATGATGATGATGATGAGTCACGAAGGGGGAAGAACACTAGTAAATATAGAAAACTGTGTGGACGGCACTAAAAAAGAGCTGGAAAAATACATAAACCAAAACACAGAAAGGCTGATCACCGCAGCAAGAGGCACCGTCCCAACGAACAACGCAGACACCATCGAAACCGGATACAAACAGACAAGAAAAGAAAAGTGGGAAGAAAAACAACTACATGGACGCTTCATAAGACTCACAAAAGAAACCAAAGTAAATAGCTAACATGGCTAAGAAAAGGACACTTGGACAGAGAAACGGAATCTTTACTAATGGCTGCACAGAACAATGCGATTAGGACAAACTACATTAAAGGTAAAATAGATAAAATCCAGAAAAACAGTAAATGCAGACTGTGTGGACAAAGAAACGAGACAGTAAATCATGTAATAAGTGAATGTAGCAAACTTGCCCAAAAAGAATACAAGAACAAGGATGACTTTGTGGGGAAAGCAATACACTGGGAACTGTGCAAACAATTAAATTTCGAATATGCAGATAAATGGTACAAACATAAAACAGAAACAGTACTGGAAAACGAAAAACACAAAATCTTCTGGGATATGGATATACAAACACATAAACTTATACAAGCAAAGATACCTGATGTTATTACAATGGACAAGATGGAAAGATCTTGTAAAATCGTAGCCTTCGCCGTTCCAGCAGGCCACAGAGTGAAGACCAAAGCCACGGAAAACGAAGCCAATACACAGAACTAGCCAGTGAACTAAAAGGAATATGGAGCATGAAGAAAGTCAGTATAATAACAATAATCGTAGGAGCACTATGAACAATTTCAAAAAACCTGGAGGAAAGACTGGGAGAAATTGGAATTGAAGGGACCATCGAGACTATACAAAGGACAGCAATGATCAAAACAGCTGCAATCTTAAGGAACATCATTGAAAGAGAAACCAACCCGCATAAACTACAAAGAGTAACCAGTCACAAGGAATTTACAACACGGAGAAAGCAAAACCACACGAACAACACCACAACACGAACCAAGGAACAGAAACTGCAAGTATCATCACTTCATGATATCCCCCAATAAATTACACCGGCCTCAGCTATATCCACACTAAAATGACTAAGAAACAGAAATTACAAGACACACTATAAGCTATCCCCCTTAGTCCTCCCCCCCAAAAAAATTAAATAGAAAATAAATAAATAAACAAATACAAATATAAATAAATACAAATTTAAAAAAAATAGTTGCCAGTTTAGGCTGACACCAGACAAAATATTTGTAGAAGGTCGAGGAGGATGGGGAGACCGAAGAGTGACAGCACAAACCAGACCTCCACTGGAAAAGTGCAAAGAATGTTGTGAGCTTTGGAAGGCTTATTGCTACTCAAATCCTAGAGAAGATCAATGGTCTTTACCAGCAATAAATCAATGGTAAATGTCTGTTGCGATACCGCAAGGTTATTTGCGGTTGTTATCGAAAGGAGGTGAAGAATACTGAATAATAATAATAATAATAATAATAATAATAATAATAAAGTAAAGAGCCCTAGAGGTGGAAACGTTTAAATGTGCAGATAAAACAACTTAGAAAGGATATGGCAAACTCAAAAGTCAGAGTGTTAGGGAAAGACTAATGGGTAAGTTCGACATTCACTGAAACGGTTACAAGTGTGTAATTAAAGAACTGAAAAAGCGTGTCGTAGCTAAAACTACCAAAGTTAAACGTTACAGCGACGGAATTGAGCAGTATCGGCAACACCAGAAACTTTTTTTGAACAGCTAGAAGGAATTGAAAGAGGGAATGACGTTATACGGTATGCTGACCGATCTCGTGCATTCTGAAAAGGCATGTGATAAAAGGATGTAAAACATCAAGACGATGCAGAATGGATCAAAGATATTGAAAGGGATGTGTCCTCTACAGTAGAACACAAACGAATATAACAGTCACAGTTGAGATGTTGAAGGATAGGGTTAACATATTTTCAATTAAAAAGTACCCGTACCTGAGAGAATCCAGGGATAATGGTTTTAAAACATTCCAGCTCTTCACCCACTTCTTGCAGCAATGACAAGTGGCTATTTGACGACAGATAACTTCACTGACTGGCTGACAAAAAGTACTACGGTCTTAATCTTAAAAGATAAGACAAATAAGGGGTGAAGTTACAAACATTAGACCAATCACTGGCCTCTGACCTATGTGGAATTTTTACACTAGCATTTTGTAAGCATTTCTGTCGGTTGGACCAAAACAATTTGCTGCCTGAGGAGCAGAAAGGCTGCCGAAAAGTTACCATGGCGCTTGAGATCAGCTTCTGATCGATACCATGATCCTTGGAAACGGAAAACGAAGAACTACTACTATTCCCTTGGAATGGCAAGATTGTAAGAAAGCATTTGATATAGTGGCTCATTCAATAATATACAAATGCTTAGAGATTCTCAAAATAGCTCCCAACATTCAAACAACTTTAAGGAATAGTATGAAGCATTGGGAACTCAATTTAATTTCAGGATGTATTGCATTATATACAGTGATAGTCAGGGGAGGGATTTTCCAGTGCGATAGTTTTTCTCTTTTCATGTTTGTCATTAGCTTGATCCTGATGACACTTCTCTTAAGTAATGTGAAGGCAGGATATAACCTTGAGAAATTACTTCCTGCAGTCACCCACGTACTATTATTAGATGATCTTAAAGTTTTTTGGAAAAGAATGAAAATCAAACTTGATACCCTAATCAATACGGTTAGATTATTTAGTGAAGACATACGAATGGAATTTGTCATCACCAAATGTGCTACGTTTGTTTTAGAAAGAGATACATTTGCCCACTTTGATATCCTTGAACTCTTAACAGTGATTTGATAAAGTGTGTTGACAGTGAGAGAGGCTACAGATAATTGGGAATCTTGGAGGCAGATTAAATTTTAAAAAACAAGGAAATGAACAACCAGGTCACAGCTGGGTACCACAGAAGAGTAAGGGTTATCTTTAAATCGAACCTGCACAGTCGAAATAGAATATATGCTACCAATGCCAGAACATATCATTCGATATACTACTGGAATGTAGATGAATTATAATGTTTGGACACCAACACACGGAAATTGTTACAATTTGTGTAGTTTTTTGCAAAGAAAGGAGATGCAGATCAATTGTATCTACTTAGAAAGGAAAGTGTCGAGGTTTACTTAGTGTTGAAGATGTTGGGAAAACAGAAATCAGGTATATATATATATATATATATATATATATATATATATATATATATATATATATATATATATATATATTTCTGAAAGTAATTAGATTCTTCTTCGTCAAGTGAAACAAGAGAAAATAATAAGAACTTGGGTGAAAGAAAATCAAAGGTTACAAAAGAGAGGGTTCAAATTATTTGGAAAGACGCTACAAAGTGTATTATTTAAGAATAGTGGATTTAGAGTTAACAACAGCTGGAATTGGTTAGTCTGGGGTGATCTCAAATAATCTTGAACTTGAGCTACAGAGAGCACGTTAATGGACGCCCAGAAACAAACTACCTGCACTAGGTACATCAAATATTACATTGGCAAAACTGCCGAATCACCGATGTGCTGATTATGTAATAAAAGGTAGGAAACCTAAGCGCATATTGTATATGAATACGTTATGCTAGCACAACATCAATATAAAAAATGGAGACACAGCAAAGTCGCTCAGGTACTATACTTGAATATATGCAAATCTTATGAATAGGACAACAATAAGATCGCAGGTGAGGTACAGGAGTACAACAATGTCAACCATCTTTGGGCCATGCGCATACAGACTGATAAGGTTCTTGAACATTCCAACCCCGACTTAATCTTTCTAAACAAAAACAAGAGAACTTGCTTAATCATTCATATAACCTGCCCCTTCGATATCAGACCGCCGGAGAAAGAACACGAAAAAGAACATGATATCAAGATCTAAAATGGGAATTAGCTAGACTATGGTAATGTAAAGAAGTCAAGGTGATTCATATTGTAATTCAGAACGCTTAGAACCATTAGGAAAAGCCAGATTGACGAGACAATTTATTTTTCGATTCTGCAAAAGGCTTGCCTGTTAGGAACAGCGAAAGTGTTAAGGAACCCGAATAACAACAACTAGTATCAAAAGAAATCATGAATCAATAACAGACATTTATTACAACATTATCGAACCAATTTTAGAATCTTAAAGAATGTCGACAGGCGCATGAAGTGCTGTGGAAAATATTGAGATGGGCCAGTTTAGACAATCTGTGCAGATTACCCTTGAGCGAGGAATTAACATTTTTAAATTTTGAACATTTAAATTTTGAAGATGCTGAAAAAATGACTAAAGCGAAGTAACGAAACATTAATTAATTGTAGACAGAAAAAAATTTGGGAAATAAATTTTGAAAAAACAAATTTAAGCATAATAAACTAAAATAAAAATAAAACATTATAATTTAAAAAAGTATCGAACATAACGATTGTTTTAGTTTCAACCTGTCAGATTAGAGACACCTTTTGTTCAATTTGATGGAAGTAAAAGCTGTTCGCGAATATTTCTCTCAAACAAAGGGATTTGTGTTTTTTACGGCATATCAACCTATTTCGGATAATTTACTACCGAATCCGGTCATTTCTGGTAAATGTTTTTATGCTTCAAGTTCTTTATAATATGTTCAAGTATTTATAAAAAGTGATTAGTTATGTTGTTTTGTAGAAGAATAAAAGTTGTATTACTTTAGCTTTGTGGAACAAGATTGAGTTTTTCAAAGGATAAAGACAAAAATAATTATATTTATGTGTGGTACATTTTTGGTCAGGGAGACTGTATCTCCAGAGAGCCTTATCTAGTAGCGCCAGTCAAACAAAGGGAGTGAGACTCATTGGCTGATTGAAATTAATAGGTAAGGAGGGTAATAAAAATAAACAAATCTGATTAATTAGTTGGTAGAGTGAGCATGCGTTAGATATAAAAGTAACCGTAAAATATATATTCACGGAAATGAAACAGAAACATTTCTGTGTTGCTTATTTTGCATATTGTATTTGAATAATATATATATATATATATATATATATATATATATATATATATATATATATATATTATTTACACATGGTCATGGACATCTCTACTACAGTCCAGGCAATTATGCAACTGGGATTTTTTACTGGGGTCCATGTGAATTTTCTTAAATATTCGATATAGAAGTTCCAAACAAAGGGGAAATTCCCCTGTGATATAAGTTTGATGTTTTTACGCGTTTTACATACAAAGTAATAAGCACCGCAATGACCTAATTGAGAAAATTGACAAGTATTGATGACTTCCTATAAATGAAACGACAGGTAACTTTGAATAAACAAAGGCAAATGCATATTTCAATAAGTGATTTTTATTTCAATGTGAGTTTTTTTTTACTTCTGTCAAAAGGTCATGACTTGTATATTGTGGTTAAAAATAAGGATCCGCACTAGTTTATGATATCAAGCAGAGAAACATAGTTTGTTCAAATGTGATATGTGTTTTACTTACCAAAGATTTAAGATGTACTCATTTTTATTGGTTCTACACAACATTAATGTTATAGTCTACATTTCACATCATGAAATAATCCAAAAACAAAGTTCAAACTAAAATGTCAGCATCCGAATCTCTAGTGTTGATTAATCTAAACAAACAAATTCACAGAAATTAAGATTGAATTAAATTAGATAGAATGTTTCGTTAAAGAATCTGGTACTGTTCCAGATGACGCGCCTGATTTCCGTGACTTCGTGTCGACAACGATCGGCCAGGTCGCGGGAGCGCCTGAGAGTTGCCGAGACGAAAACGCCAAGCGTTAGTGGAAGGCTTGCGAGCGATAATATAAGATGAATGAATTAAAAGTAAAAATACATAGATTAAAATGTTTTTAATTTTTTTTTGTGAAAATAATGGGGGTATTTTTTTTGGGGGGAGGGGGGTAAAAATGTTGTCAATATTTTTATAAGATAAGAGAAGGAAAAAAAAATTATTTCGTCAGCACTCGGGCGCTTCCACGATCAGCCCGATCGTTGTCGACGCGATATCATCGAAATTAGGCGTGTTATCTGGAATAGTAGTAAAAACTCTATATGATATTCTATAAAATGGACAAGATTCACAGCAATAAGTTATGATAACCAGAAGGATTTGGCAAAACAAACAAGACACTACTTACAAAAATGTCTAACTTTCCACTGAATAGGGCTATTCAGTGGAACTTTAAAATCATCATGATCTATTTCTTTCAAAACTTCCATACTCATGATAATAAAAAGCAGTATCATTGAATAGCTCCTCCTCTGTAAGACAATCTTGTCTTGTGATACATCCTGCTATATAAAAATGCGACATTTTAATATCCTTGGGGATACCAGTTTCTAGGTCTGACAAGTGATCAACTGTTTGACGTGTCAATTTATCCAACAGATATCCGCATTTTGAGCAAGTATGGATTGGATCATGGCTAAACTCTCTAACATCAACTTCAAACCGAAGAAGTAATTTTGTTTTTTTGATATAAAATTTCTGAATAAAATTTAGTATGGTTATTAAATAAGAACAACCAGAACCTTGTCTAAATTTACAAAATACAGTTTCAAGACAGTCGGTGGTAAATTCTCCAAGAATAACAAAATCGAACCCACTGTCAAGTAAATTTCTTCAAACATCAATAAAACTATTAGATGTATGCTCGATAGTCATACTATTGTCTTTTGTGAACGAGTCTATTCTCTTTCCTTGCTTTCCATTCATTTGTTTTGCTGTATTTCCAAAATTTGGTTTGGTATTTTGGTAGTTTTGTTTTACGGCATATCAACCCTTTTTGGGTTATTTAATGCCGAATCTGGTCTTGTTTTCTTCTCTTTTTTGTTTCTTTCCCCTTTTAATATCTGTTTCTATTTAACCCATAGTTGGGACCCTAACAGGTACTACCACTCCGGGTCAGGGTGGACCTGGGAGCAATGGTAATTAAGAGGAGGCTCCACATTCCCCAAAGTCCGTAAGCCGGATCTCACCATCGGATGTAGTTTAAGGTCATATCCAGGACCGGGAGTAGGGTAGGAAAAATAAAAATAAAAAAGGGGAGGGAGAAAGGGAGAGAGGCTGTTGTTTTTGGTTTTGGTTTTGTAGAACATAATTAAGTTTTACAAAAAAAAAAAAAAAAAAAACGTCAATGTAGGTGAATTTCGTCTCAGGGAGCCACAGGGCAGCCTGATCTGGTCCAAAATTTGCAAAAAATGTCAAATTTCTATCGTTTCGATCTGATAATACGCTTCCAGTGGAACATTTGTCTTGACAATTCCATACATATCTCTTACACTCACTATTTTCCAAAATTCCCAAACTTCCTTGATATAAGTAAGTTTATCTCGTATCATCATCCTGTAATAAATGATGAGGTTTCATTGCAGTTACAGTCTCATCAGAAAGCACTTTCAAACAGTGCGACACTTTTTGCCTCTCAATTGGTTTTGGAAGAACCGCTACTTCAGTTCGTTTTGATAATGTAACCAGTTGTTTCACTATTTCCTATGACCATCAGAATAAAACAGCAATTCTGAACAAGCATCAGCTTTACAGTTATTGTAAACACTTTTAAATATATGTGCACAATCGAAAAACAAGTATGTACCAGTTTTAGTAACTCAAGGCTTATCTTAAACAGTACCAAATTTATTGAATACAGTTTGATTAGTCCGATTATTATCACAAATAACTGCAATTACATGACGTTTCGAATGCTTGACTAAATCGACAACATTTCTAACATTCTGAAACACAATTTTGAATTTAGTTTGGCAACTTGGATCATCTTAATCAAAAACGTTGGTTTACCATGTAAACATCAGATGATAATACCCAATACAGTCTTTGCTAAATTCGATATGTTGTCTCAAAACCTGTTTCTCTAGTTAAATTTTAAAGTTACTAAAGAAATTAATAGCTTCCTCGATTATGGACGAATGTTGAAACTTATATATTCTGTTTTTCAATAGGGATGACATGTATGTGAGTATACTTGCATGGTTAAATTCAAACGTTAAGTTTTCAAAGATTTTATTTTTTTACAAACCAGAATACTTCCAGTAAAAAAAATGACAAGACTAGATGAACTTTTGATTGTTAGATTTGTAGCAGGTTACTGCTGGCACAAAATTATTATGGTCAATATCAGAACATAATGTTGTAAAATTATCAATTCTATCTTTATCTAAAAATATGCAAACTCATCATTTTGTACACTTCGCGCAGAAGTTGGTTTTGATAACTGACTTGGTATCACACTTGGTGGCAAATTATTAAATATTGATGGAGGATATTTGGGTCGTGCTTTTCGCATAACAAATACAGTTACATAACCAAGTGGAAAATGCCTGTCACAAACAAGTGTCTGAATGGTTAGGAGTGTAAGCTCTTGGTATTATATTTAAACATCTTTCTCTCGCATCTTCATCTTTTGGGAGACGAAACACTCGAACTTTATTTTGATCATTATATGTACCTTGACAGCCTGTCACACAAAACATTTTGACGATTTTCAGAAATATTCAACACATTTTTTTAAACTAAAAAAAAGTAAAAGTGATGTTTCGTGAATAAACAACGTTGTTTACATGTAAACAGATTTGAAATTCAAAATGTACGATTGATTAACAGATCCTCGAGGAAAATATATTTTTTAACTTAAAAAAAAACAGTAAAAGTGATATTTCGTCAATTAACAGAGCTGTTTACATGTAAATAAAAGAAAATTCAATTCTGACTTTGCAGTATTCTCACGAACTTATAATGGAAATGTAAACGATGATAAAATAACAGAACCTCATGCGAAATAAATTTGATGAGTTAAGATTTATTTACAGAATGAAATTTGCTTCGACCACGAAGTGCTACAAGCTTAAAGTTAATCTGCTGACTGGTGGCCCCTTGTCAAGCAGTCAGAATGCGTCTAGCTGGCCTGTTATGGGTATGGCCATGCACATGTCACAATAAAGATTACATCGAATATGACTCGATTTCGTGTAGCTAACACCATCCTTTATCAACTAAAATTACACCGTTACGGGGGTACGTTCATCGGCATCAACATGGAGGACAGGGGCCCTGAAAAAGAAAGACAGAAACGCTATGAACAAAAAAAGAATTAAAAATTTAAATAATAAAAATGCCAAACAGAAGATAGAATATAATAATGAAAAAATATGGGGAGAAAATTCATAAATAAATAAATAAAAAAGGGACAGAACAGTAAATAAAAATATCGAATGAGCAAAAAAAATACACGGACAAATACAAAAATAAAATAAGTGAAAAATCAGAAAGACAAAAGAAGAATTAAATATGTTGATTAAAAAAGGAAACACGCAAATAAATTAGAGAGAAGTAAAGAAAATGGGGAATTAAGAAAGATTCATGAAATAATTAAGAAATAATGTGAATAACACATTTTTAAGAGGTAAAATGTAAAATATAGTAAAAGACAACATAGTTAGACAGTAAGCTGGACCGGAAGTAGATCAACGGAAGTGATATAACAATTCATAAAACAAATTCCCAAATCGCCATTTTCGCCGTTTTCGTCTGCACATAACAAATTTATTTCCTCCTACCTTTCGTCTTGTCCATGCAACATTTTTCTCCTTTGTCTTGCCGGCTATTAGTCCACAAGTGGTGAACTCATTAAATAGTCATAAGACCACAGATGATGGCGCTACAGGTTTCACGCGTAAAATGTTCGTTAAAATAAACAGGAAAAATAAAATCGCTTCTCGGGGGACAGACAACCGATAGGCAATCTCCAGCTGCTTTTAAAGACGCCGAATGCTTTGGAAAATCATTAAAGAAAGTAAAGAAGGATGGAGCAAAATACATTATGTAAAAGGGGGGATACATGAAAATAAAGACGCAATAAGGCTCACAATGGAAAGTAAAATAAGTGGATAGTATAAAAGGAGATGATGAAGAAAGTGTGAGAAGACAGAGAACAAGTAAAAAGAAAAGATAGAAAATCGATTCAAAGAAATGCGTAAAAAGAGATAGAGAATGACTAAACAAAGACGTACAATTTAGAACGAAAGAGAGAGACTAATTGTGTGGAAAAAGAAAAAAGGGTAGAATGAGAGAAATAAATGAAGTAGAACGAAACCAAAAGTAGAAGAGAAACAGGAAGTGGAATGAAACGAAATTTAAATTCTGTGTAAAATGAAAAAAATTAAGAAAAATATAAGTAATCTGTAAAACGTGTTGAAAAAAAACATTAAATGGAGAAAGAAGAAACAGAAAACGCAACGATAAAAAACATGAGCCAAAGCAAGAGAGAGAAAGAGAGAGAGAGAGGCAAAATAATTCTAAAAAGAAGGAATTTTAACAAAAGTAGAAACAGAACGTAAGAGAAACGAAAGTAAAGAGACGGCATAAAGATATGGAGAAAAATATAAAAGAATGCAAAACAAAAGAGATTATGAAAAAAAAGTTACGTTAGACGAAACAGTAAAGTGAGGAAAGGCAAGCAAGGAAAGAAAAAGTGTAACACACGTTTGTAAGAAAAAATTAGTAACAGTCAGAAAGAAAGTAAAGACAAATATAAAAAAAGAAGAAACATAAGAAGAGAAGGGCAGAGAAGAAGAGACTGATAAAGGTAGAAACAGAAAAACGAAAGAAAGAAACAAGCAAACAAAAACTGTGATTATGAAAGCAACACTAAAATGAAAGGTAAACAATTAGAAACAAAGACATAAAATGTGAGATAGAAAGAAACACTAACAAGAAAAAAAGTAAACAAAAAGAAACGAATATACAAAAACATCTGACTGAAGTAAATACAGTAAAATTGTAGATTAAAAATAAGAAACAATGAAATAACAGATTGTGAGAAAAGAGAAACAGTAAAATAAAAGGTAAATAATTAGAAACAAGGAAATAAAAACATTAGGTGGAAAGAAAGTAAACAAAAAGGAATTAATATACAAAAACATCTGACTGAAGTAAATACAGTATAATTGTAGTGAAAAAATAAGAAACAAGGAAATAACAGATTATGAGAAAAGAGAAACAGTAAAAGGAAAGGTAAACAATTAGAAACAAATAAATAAAAATGTTAGATGTAAAGAAAGTAAACAAAAAGTAATTAATATACCAAAAAATCTGACTGAAGTGAATACAGTAAAATTGTAGATAAAAAATACGAAACAATGAAATAACAGATTGTGATTAAAAAGAAACTGTCAAATAAGAGAAAGAAAAGAATGAGAATGAAAAAAGAAACAAAAACAACATATTGTGACAAAGGTAGATAGACTAGAAAAAGAAAAGAGAGAAAATGAAAGAAAATTATGAGAAAAATATCATTAGAGAGAATGAAAATAAGAACGAAACAATAGATTGTTAGGAAAACAGAAACAGTTAAAAGAAAAAAGAAAACACAAAAAAGAAGGTAAATGGTTGTGAGACAGTAATAACACGTAACAAGGGACAATGAAAAAATAAAAAAAGAATAGAAAAAAAGTAAGTTTTGTGAAATGAAAAATCACAAGAAAACTTAATAAAAAACAGATTGTAAAAAATGATAAACATGCAAATGTGAGAGTGAAAAAAACGATGAGAGGAAAATGGCAGCATAAGGGAGAGAACAGAAGAGTTTCAAAAAGAATTAAAAGAAACACAGAAATAAAATGTGAAAAAGTCCAAAACAGAAAATTGAGTAAAAGGGAACAAGAAAAATATAAAGCAATTAAACAAAATTGAAGTAAAAAAGAAACAGCAAAATAACAGATTTAATAAAGGAGGATAGCAGCTAAAAAACAAAAGATTGTAAACAAGGAAAATCAACAATAGAGAAACAAAGAAAATATTGCTTCAATTGAAGTAAGAGTACAATGAAAGAAACAATAAAATATGTTCAGAAAGAGTAGAATGTGAGAATTCATGTGCTTATTTTACTGTTCGTTCAAATCTTTCTGAAAGAAAATAAGAAAGAAATTAAAAATGAAAATATTGTCAGAATAAAAGAAAACCACGAGAAGGAAAACAAGAAAAAATAAAAAAAAAATATTGTAGGAAACGAAAAAAAGTAAATTGAAAGAACAGAATGAAAATAAATTGAAAGAAAGGACTGTGATTAAAGAAAATAAAGAGACACTAAAATAAAAAAAATAAAATATCAAGAGAAGAATACACAAATGAAATATAATGAAAAAAAAGGACTACGAGAAAGGAAGAAACACTAAAATCAGAGAAGGAAAACAACAAAAAAAAACTTTTTAAAAAATATAAGAAAAGAAAAGAAAGCAATGTGATTAAGAAAGAAAAGGTAAAATGATTCAGAGAAAACACGAAAGAAAAACACCAAATAAATGATTATGACAAAGATGAATCACTAAGTTTAGAGTAAAAAAATAATGTAAACGAATTAAACGATTTCTAGAAGAAACGAAATAATAAAATAAGAGAAAGAAAACGTGAAAGTAAGAAAAAAGGAATAAAATCGTGTAAAAACTGTTAGATGAGAGAACGAAAATAAAAAAAGAACCATAATAATGTGAGTGAAAATAGTAAAAGACATAAAATAGTAAACGGAAAAACGAGAAAAAGAAAGAAAGAAAAATTAAATTTAGAAGCGCATGTAGTACTAAGTGTTATTCAGTTCTAAGTGATAGTCATCTGAATGTTGAAGGTTCAATCCTCGCTGCGGGCGATACGAAGAATTGCCAATTACTGAAGACTTCTCCCAGACTGACGGAGAAGAGCATGCTACCCCGTGGATTAAATAAAGGGTTCCGTTCAGAATTCTGTCCAGATTCCCGAGTTCGACAGAAGTATTCCCGAGTTCAAAGAGATACACTTTAAAAAGGTAAGAGGTTACAGCGGCCGAAACGTTGTGATGATAACACTCAAGATAAGAAATGTAGTCTGAATAACGAAATTTATACAGATCACAATCAAGTAAAAAAGAACCGAACAAACGAACGAAATCATTTGTGAACAGAATAACAACAGTAAGATTCGAAAAGGGGAAAACAAGAAAGAAGCAAAATATAGGAGGAAACAGTAAAAACAAGAGAAAGAAAAGAATAATATGAAACGGAAACAACAGACAAACACATTTAGAGTTGAGAAAAAAGAGTATAATAAGAGAATGAAAAAAAGGTAGGAAAAAAGAATCCAACCAAAGATTATTAGAAAGGAAAACAAAGTAAAATCCGAAAAAGAAAATGTGATGAGATGCAATTTAAAAAGGCAGTGAAATAAGAGAAAGAAAATATTTATAGTGAAAAAAAAAGTAAAGAAAGAGAAAGAAGCGAAAAAGCAAGCTTATGTGAGAGGGAAAGAAACAGACAAATAATATATATATATATATATATATATAGCTAGATGGAAAAAACAATTATAAAATGTGAGAAAGACAAAACATTTGAAATTAGAGAGAAAATACAAGGGAGAAACACAATACTAAAATTATACAAATTGTGAAAAAAAATAAGAAAAAGAAAAAGAAACAAAATATTGTGATAAATTACGAAACGCTAAAATGAATCAAGTAAAAACAAAACAAAGAAAAAAAACAGAAAAGTGTAAGAACATTTGAAGAAATAAGGAGGCTGTAAAATGTAAGACAATAAACAAGACAAAAACCAATAAACAAACAAAAAGCAAGAGATTGTGAGACAATTTTGAGAAACGAAGAAGCTGTAAAATGTAAGACAATAAACAAGACAGAAACCAAGAAAAAATAAAAAACAACAGATTGTGAGAAAATTTTGAGAAACGAAGAAGCTGTAAAATGTAAGACAATAAACAAGAAAGAAACCAAGAAACAAATAAAAAACAAGAGATTGTGAGAAAATTTTGAGAAACGAAGAAGCTGTAAAATGTAAGACAATAAACAAGACAGAAACTAAGAAACAAATAAAAACAAGAGATTGTGAGAAAATTTTGAGAAACGAAGAAGCTGTAAAATGTAAGACAATAAACAAGACAGAAACCAAGAAAAAAATAAAAAACAACAGATTGTGAGAAAATTTTGAGAAACGAAGAGGCTGTAAAATGTAAGACAATAAACAAGACAGAAACCAAGAAACAAATAAAAAAAAGAGATTGTGAGAAAATTTTGAGAAACGAAGAAGCTGTAAAATGTAAGACAATAAACAAGACAGAAACCAAGAAAAAAATAAAAAACAACAGATTGTGAGAAAATTTTGAGAAACGAAGAAGCTGTAAAATGTAAGACAATAAACAAGACAGAAACTAAGAAACAAATAAAAAACAACAGATTGTGAGAAAATTTTGAGAAACGAAGAAGCTGTAAAATGTAAGACAATAAACAAGACAGAAACCAAGAAAAAAATAAAAAACAACAGATTGTGAGAAAATTTTGAGAAACGAAGAGGCTGTAAAATGTAAGACAATAAACAAGAAAGAAACCAAGAAACAAATAAAAAACAAGAGATTGTGAGAAAATTTTGAGAAACGAAGAAGCTGTAAAATGTAAGACAATAAACAAGACAGAAACCAAGAAAAAAATAAAAAACAACAGATTGTGTGAAAATTTTGAGAAACGAAGAGGCTGTAAAATGTAAGACAATAAACAAGAAAGAAACCAAGAAACAAATAAAAAACAAGAGATTGTGAGAAAATTTTGAGAAACGAAGAAGCTGTAAAATGTAAGACAATAAACAAGACAGAAACCAAGAAACAAATAAAAACAACAGATTGTGAGAAAATTTTGAGAAACGAAGAAGCTGTAAAATGTAAGACAATAAACAAGACAGAAACCAAGAAAAAAATAAAAAACAACAGATTGTGAGAAAAGTTTGAGAAACGAAGAAGCTGTAAAATGTAAGACAATAAACAAGACAGAAACTAAGAAACAAATAAAAAACAACAGATTGTGAGAAAAGTTTGAGAAACGAAGAAGCTGTAAAATGTAAGACAATAAACAAGACAGAAACTAAGAAACAAATAAAAAACAACAGATTGTGAGAAAAGTTTGAGAAACGAAGAAGCTGTAAAATGTAAGACAATAAACAAGACAGAAACTAAGAAACAAATAAAAAACAAGAGATTGTGAGAGAATTTTGAGAAACGAAGAAGCTGTAAAATGTAAGACAATAAACAAGACAAAAACCAAGAAACAAATAAAAAACAAGAGATTGTGAGACAATTTTGAGAAACGAAGAAGCTGTAAAATGTAAGACAATAAACAAGACAAAAACCAAGAAACAAATAAAAAACAAGAGATTGTGAGACAATTTTGAGAAACGAAGAAGCTGTAAAATGTAAGACAATAAACAAGACATAAACCAAGAACAACAAAAAAAACAGAAGATTGTGAGAATAAATCGACTGTGAGATGTACAGAATAGATTGAACATTACTATCGTTTCATGTATGTGACCATTGAATGAAAAGACGTCGCTTTTAGTGAAAGAACGATGTATGTGAAAAAACAAAGAATGATTGTCAATATGTGTAGAATAGAGATGCAAAAATGAGAAATTCAGGAACACATAGAAAAGGGTATGACAAATATTGTAAGAGAAAATGAAACAGTAGAATGAGAGAAGTAGACGAAAGAGAAAAAAACGAAAATAGCAATGGCGAAAGAGCAAAGTAATGAATAGTTAGAAATAAATATGGCACAAACAGCAAAAGTATAGTATGTAAACTTAAAAAGAAAACAAAACAAATGAAAGACGAAACAAAAACGTACAAACAAAGGAGAGAAGATCACAAAACTTTACGTACTTTCAAAATTACTTAACTTCTCGTTTAATTATAGTACCTATAATGTTGATGTTTATTCTGCAATTTTCTGGTAACTTAATCTTCTTCCTGCTTTTCTCTGTATTATTTATTTATTAATTTACTTCTCGGTTACTGGACGAATGCGGCAGGAAATTGGTTCCACATTTGTCTGCAATGGAGTTTAATGCCCAATTTGTGACAAACCGATCGTCAACGCAACTTTAAAATCGGCCGATATTTGGGCCACAAAAAGCGAAAAGTAAGACAGACTCGACATTAAAATCCCACTAATTCAGTGTTTTACCTTCGTTGTCAAAGCTTAACATACAATCGGGCGGCCATTACTCTGCGCTATGGTGGTTCTTGGCTAATTTCTGCGCCTTAATAGGCATTACATACAGGCTGTTTATTATTACGAAAACAATGATAACGGGAGAGCAGAAAGTTAAAACTGAAAACCAGAAAGATCCTCAAAAATAACCAAACGACAGTCAAAACAGGGAAACAAAATAAGTTTACCAAAAAAGCTTTTCATTTGTTCAAGCTTATTTTTATTTCTTCCCTTTGATTTTCAGCGAAACTGCTTGACAGAAACCAAACGAAAAGATATGTCTTTCAATGTCTATGTCGCTTTTATCACCTAGTATTTTAATGCGTTCTCGTATTGTTTGCTGTTTGATTGGCCTGGTGGATACGGTTTCAAACAATGGAAGCGATTATAGCGAGTTCAAATCATATCGGATATATAGTGTTTAATTATGTAATAATATCATTGAACAAACGACAATTTACGTTGACCTATATATTTTAAATAGGTTACAGTCAATCCTTTACGATAGGTGTATTTTCCAACATTACATAATAATAAGTTTTTATCTGCCATAAAACATCAATACATTTTCATCTAACGCCTGGTTTTATTTTATTTATTCAATATACAACGCGTATCACTTCTTCGTTATTTTTTTTATTTATTAATAAAAACTCACCAAATACTAAGGGCAAAAATCCAATCGAGTATAATAGTTAATGAGATTGTAAGTTGAATGATAAACTATACTATGAGAGGATTGAAAACGATAAACGGAATGGGCGAAAGCTGATTATTTGAAAGAACAACGGGACAAGTATTTGTCAACATTGTACCGAAGCTAGACATATTGTTGTCTGCAGGAAAGCTCACATATGGGAGGTTCTCTTGAAATAAACCTCGGTGATGGAAACTCCGTTTGGTTTTAGGTACGCAGAAGAAGAAAGGGAAGCACTTCTCAGTGGTGATAGAAAGATGCATAACACGATGAGACGGTGGGCGTATATGTTTGTTTACTGACGACTAACACGAAACTATAAAATAAAAAGGCAAATCCCTCTGTCTCAAGTTAGTTTATTAATTTTTAAATACGTAATTTGTCAGTCATCGGACAATGGATGAAATAGTTTGTCAAGTTTTGATAAACAAAATGGATTCCCCAAAACGTACATCGACAATATACGAATTCCAACTAGAGTTATCTTTTGTGTTCTTCACAATGAAAATATGCGGAATGTTTATTGACGTGCATCATGACGTTATCGAAAAGGATAAATTGCAAATTGACAAACTAGTGTAAAGTAAACATATTTTGGAAAGACAGAACGAGAGAAGGATAACCGAACGAGTTTACCTTAAGCCAGCCATCCACATACACACGACTACGTTGTGTACTGTGATAACAGACGAAATCACATTCGCTAACCAAAATGCACACAGACATTCGAGTAAGAGTTTATTGATTAATGTATCAATAAATCGACAACATATTTATATTTCATGTAAACCGCAGTAAACCGCATCAATAAACTAGAAGGAATACTTTTTATTTTAAACCAAACATATTAATTGTAAATGGTGTGGGGTTTTTGTGTCTTGTGTGTAGACACAACAAAAGGAGAACGGTTTAAACACTACAGAGAGACTTTTAGATTTTTAAACTTCTTGAAGAAGTGAAAAGTTGCTATGATCAGACCCTACTATTATTTATAGTTTCTCATGATCGCGTCTAACAACAAGTGAAAGTACTTTTGGGCTCTCAATCTTTCTAATACTGGCCCCTCTTCTCAAATCAAGGATATGTATTTCCATTTCAGAAGCCGGAAAAATCAAAAGATTTTCCGACATTATTGTTATTATACATTCGAAAATCGTTAGAGCAAATGTAAATAAAAACAAATCAAAATTTTGTTAGCAGATAAAGAAACGTATAGCATTTAGTCTTCATCAGTCATTGGAAACCTGCTTTTTGAATCGTTTGCTTTATTGCACGAGTAATAATAAAGTATTTTCCATGATTCCGTATAGTTAAATTAGTAAATTAAAAATCAATCTTATTACTTATAAGTGAATTTGTATTTTGTTTGTTTATATTAAAATTACATCAAAATTTAAAAGCGACACATATTTTTATATATATGATATATATGATATATATGATATATGATATATGATATATATGATATATGATATATTTTTATATATATGATATATATTATTATTTTTACTACTGATTCACTACTTATCAAAACAAAAAGCTACTCTAGGATAAGGGTGAATTAGATTGCTGGTGAATATCATGAGAGTACCAAAAACAATGGATTAACTGAATGATGTGTTTATATATATATATATATATATATATATATATATATATATATATGATGAATTTTTCTGACAAGTATTAGTTTGCATTGGATTTGAAAACGATCAGATTGTACTTTGCAGAGAACCAGTCCCGTGCCTACATGTTCCACAGATATGAACCGTTAGGAAAAAACATGTTAATTAACTTTCTGGCCGACGATATGCACATAGACGAGAAAAAGCTGGTTAGTTTATGTTGTCGAGTATTGATTTACTCCTCTTCAGGAGTTAGGCACAATGCCAGTTTTTATGTTACTCCCACAAGTAAGATATGACCCAAGGTCGGTTCAGGAAAGTGGGGTTTAAAAATTGGCTGGGCAGCCCTGTTGGCATTCCCCGGTAGGGGCGCCTCAGGCAGTAAGCAATAGACTTACTCCTTCCCAAAGAGGGGAGGCGAAGCCTGGGAGGGTGGACCTCCTAGAACTGCACAGGACAGACCCATAGACCGGCGTAAATCAAGCCCCGAAGGCCAAGACAATACCAGTCTACGGGGTGCAGTATCCATCGGAACAGATACTACACTTTGATCTTAGCCAAAAAGCCTAGCCACGTACATAACAGGAGCTACCATCACCCATTAGATTGCTAAGTCGATTTTGTACTCTGCCAAGACCAGAATAAGGACTTTAAGCAGCACTCCACCTTACTCTTCAGATTGTTAAATATTAAACTATTATTTAAAGAAAATAAGCTTGATTCACGGAGTGTGAAAATATTTTGGAAGACATGGATCATATTTTCATTGAATACATCGATGTTTTACTTTTGATGAATTAGTCTGAAATCTAACACTTCGGCAACATATCATTCACCTTGATATAAGTGATTGTTTCCCATGCGTCAATAAGCAACACAAATACATCAACTCTTAATTTCACTCCTTACGTGTTGTGTAATAATGCCACAATATTCGAACATTTCAGCGGACAACTCAGGCAAAACAAATGAATGAAAAGTGATTAATTGGTACAACCTTAAATTAATTAAAGCATGAAACCAAACGCTTATAGTTTACGATCTCCCTGAACTGTTGATCTTATACCAGGAATATCCAACATGGCCGCTTCTTTGCCTCAGACAAAAAAAATATAAAAATCAATACGTTTTTCTCATTTACACAACCACAACTTTCTCATCTGTGGACGCATCAGATGAGATTTTAGAACCTTTCTGTTATTGGCTTACCATTGGTTTTTCTAAACTTCTTGTTTTATTTGAATTACTGGCTGAAGAAGATTCGATCGCAAATTACAACAAACGCAGACTTATTGGCAGTTTGCGTTATAAAACGAAGAGCTAGCCGATCAATTAATCTATTTTAATTGGAAAAAGTTTTATACGTATTGCTTCTTTCATTGTGACTGTATAAGAATGACGATTAAAAGAATTCAACGTTTGTAGACAGAAATTTAATAAATAATGAAAACAGTGAGAACATTCAGAGAATATGACAAATTATACATACAGAGAATAGGATCAAACATTAAGTATTACACAAAAAAACAAAAACATAATTGAAATAAGAAATCAATGATGAAACGTGTTTTATTACATCTTATCTGAACGTGCCGGCGTTGCCCGGGATTCATATATTTTGTAAATATGTATGTGTTTACAGTAAATAAAGAAGGAACGCTCAGAGCTAACGTGAGTTATTCATTCTTCTAGAACGGGTGATTAAAGGTGACTATTTAAGAATATCTATATATTATCACACTGCCGGGCCGGATAAATTATTTATTATTTTTAATACTGTATAACGAAGTACGTTAGTCAATAGCGAATGGCACGGTACAACAACATCAGATGAAAGTTGGTCAGTCAGAATCAAATTTCTATTTGTGAACTTAAATGCTATTTAGGTGCAACTTTTAAAATCTGGGTAACATACTTTTATATATTAGTTTATATATTAGTTTATATAAATAAAAAAAATGGCTAATCTAATATAAAATAAATGTATCAGATCTTCAAAATAAAATAAAATAAGAAAGAACATCCGAGTAGCACTCGTTAGAGAGCATACTTCAGGCACGGCGCAATAGGGAATTATGTTATGATTTTTACTTTAGAAATGGT
Source organism: Sepiola atlantica (assembly GCA_963556195.1). Taxonomy (NCBI): domain Eukaryota; kingdom Metazoa; phylum Mollusca; class Cephalopoda; order Sepiida; family Sepiolidae; genus Sepiola; species Sepiola atlantica. Next base: position 20,296,066 of record OY744524.1, on the reverse strand, counting down.
GTCAATATTTTTGTATCTGTTTTCCGATAATTCTAGAACCGATGCTCTATATTTCTACCGTTTTATTTATTTTGTGGAGAATTGACACCTTCGGTTCGTTTAGGACGGCTACGGTTGGTGAAATGAATTAACAAACGTAACTCGCTTCCTTTATGAGGCCAAATAATACGATAGTTAACTTAATGTAAAAATGTGTACGTTACTTTTGTTACTTAAGCGGGACAGACAGAAGAAAGGTTATATTACAATATTTAATAGAGCAGACTGAAGAAAAGGGTATGCCACACTTAAGCATGAAAGACCGACGAACAAGATATTCAAATCTTTAGCTGGATAGACCGACGAAAATGATATTCCAATTTTAACTGTAACAAATTGACAAAAGTAACATTCCTAATCTTAGCGTGACAGACCGCCGAAAACAAATTTTATGTTAGCTGTGACAGGCCGGGCAAAATGATATTCTAACGTTAAGCAGTACAGACAACAGACATTAGTGTGACAAACCGACGAAAATGATATTACAATCTTAACTGTAAGAGACAATAGTGGCATTCAAAATTTAAGCGTAACATACCAACGAAAATAATATTTGAATCTGCATTGTTACAGACGGACACAAGTGGCATTCCAAACTTAAACGTGACAGACATACGAAAATGATATTCCAATCATAACAGTAACAGAAAGACAATAGGTTTTTATTTTTTTTAAATTAATTTATTCATGTATCGTTAGCCTAAGGTAAATTTATTTCTGTGTAGGCAGCTGTTTGTTATCTCACGTCTACGTCTATCGCCCATAAGGAATCATCAGCGTCCCGAAATGTAAACAACAGAGGGGAAATGACGTTTGGATTCACCGTTAGCCGGTGCATTGCTGAAGCGTCCCTTTTGAAGCAAGTACCGGTATCAGAATTATATTTTTGTTGGGTGGGATTTATTAAGTGTTTAACTTTATTTATTAAGCGTGACAGAACGAAGAAAGTTATACTACATTTTAACCCTTAGAGATCAGAGAAAATTATATTCCAATTTTAATTTTGACAGAATTTTATTCAAAAACAAACCGGAACAGAACGACCAAGTGTCATTCTAATTTAAAGCGTGACAGACTGACGTAAATTATATTATAATGTAAAACGTGACAGACCGACGAAAATAATAGTCCAATCTTAACTGTAACAGACCGGCGAATATGATATAGCAAATTAAAGCGTGACAATACAACAAATATGACATTCCAATCTTAAGCGTGACAGACAGAAGAAAATAATGTTCCAAACTTAATAGTGACAGACAAACGAAAAGTATATTCTAAATTAAATGTGAAAGACCTACGAAAATGATGTTCCAAAATTAAGCGTGACAGACGAACGAAAAATGATATTCCAATTTTAAACGTGAGAGACCGAGACAAATAATGTTCAAAACATAAATTCACAGACAAACGAAAATTATATTTAAAACTTAAAAGTGAAAAACCGATGAACATGACATTCCAAACTTAAGCATGGCAGACCACGAAAATGATGAAAATCAGATTCAAATTTTAAGCTTGACAGACTGCTAAAAATCGTATTCCAATCTTCAGCGTGACAAATCAAGGAAAATGTTTTTTCAAACTTGAGCCTAACAGCCCATCGAAAATAATATTCCGATCGTGAGCGTGACAGACAGCCGAAAATGATATTCCAAAACTTAAAAGTGACAGACAGCCGAAAATGATATTCAAAACTTACAAGTGACAGACAGCCGGAAATAATATTCAAAACTTACAAGTGACAGACAGCCGGAAATAATATTCAAAACTTAAAAGTGACAGACAGCCGAAAATAATATTCAAAACTTAAAAGTGACAGACAGCCGAAAATAATATACAAAACTTAAAAGTAACAGACAGCCGAAAATGATATTCAAAACTTAAAAGTGACAGACAGCCGAAAATAATATTCAAAACTTACAAGTAACAGACAGCCGAAAATGATATTACAAAACTTACAAGTGACAGACAGTCAAAAATGATATTCAAAACTTAAAAGTTACAGACAGCCGAAAATGATATTCAAAACTTACAAGTGACAGACAGCCGAAAATGATATTCAAAACTTAAAAGTGACAGACAGCCGAAAATGATATTCAAAACTTAAAAGTGAGAGACAGCCGAAAATAATATTCAAAACTAACAAGTGACAGACAGCAGAAAATGATATTCTAAAACTTAAAACTGACAGACAGCCGAAAATGATATTCAAAACTTAAAAGTGACAGACTGATGAAAATGCTACTGCATGTTTTAAGAATGATAATCCGATGAAAATGATATTCTAATCTTAAGCGTGACACACCTATGTAAATAATATTCCAATTTTGAGCGTGACAGACGACGAAAATGATATCTTAACTTAATCTTGTCAAACCGACGTAAATAATATTCTAATCTCAAGTGTGACATCCAGACGATAACGCTATTTAAACTAAAACCTGACAGACAGATCAAAAATCTATTAAACTGAATTATGACTGACCGAAGAAAATTGTATCTCAGAATTAGGCGTGGCAGTCCAATCCATCGATAGCCGGATAAAGCCATTCACGGGAACGTTTGGACTCATCGAATAATCATAGATTACAAATTCTACATTTTGAAAATTCAGAAACCAAAATAGTTGTTGTTGTATAAAATGAATAATGCACCAATCTCTATATGGTTATTTCCTTTTCGAAAACTGACCCAAGTGCCCGAGTAAGAATGAAGCTGTTGTGTACCGGAAGAGGACCAATGTATTTTCACCAGATGGAAGCCTTTATCCCGAACGCTCGTAAAAACTCAGAATTTATGGGATTGTAGAAAGTCTTTGAAATTGGTCGGTGGCCTTTTCTGACCGTAGGAAACGAGATCTGTCAACTGACAATGAAGTTTAAATTAAGATCAGCGCACCTATTATTAGCATCATTTTTCCTATTATTATTATTATTAGTTGTAGTAGTAGTCGTATTAGCAATGCAACTATTAGAATTACTATTAGTAGTATAATTAGGACGTCGGACAATGGTTTTTTGCACAGGCTGAGGAACCTGCATGCCGTGTTCGATTCCTGTCGGGGACATTGCATCACATTAACTAATGCCATTGCGAAAAGTTATGAACCCCTAGTGTATGTCTTTCACCATTGCTATGGTTTAAATCATAGGGTGGACATTACTTTAAAGCCTTGGTAGGGAAACTTATCTAGGATAAAGAAAGGTCCGAGTTATAAGATTTGCGACAAGGTAGGCTTCAGTAACGTGGCCAACATTTTGTTCGTGAAAAATAAGCACTTGGGGAAAAAAAAACGATTCGTATTTCAGCAATGCATTATCCATTACTAAAATAACGTGTGGGAATTCGTCTGAATGTGTTGGACCCAACCTCGTGATCAAGGCTGACACAATTTATGTTACTATTATTATTATTTTTATTATTATCATTATTATTATCATTATTATTAGTAGTAGTAGTAGTAGTAGTAGTAATAGTAGTAGTAGTGATAGTAGTAGCAGCAGTAGTAGTAGTAATTTAGATTAGGTTCAAACTGAGGTTTTCGTTGAATCATCGAAGTTAAGTAATCCTGAACCTGGCCATTACTTAGTTGCGTAATCGTTTGAGAATACCAGGTACCGTACGTTTTTAAGATGTATTCTTAATGTGCTAATGAGCCACGGCTTATTACGGACCACAGCTCACTCAAGAATAAGGGTTAATGAGTTTGTCAGGTAAGAAAACGCCTTGGGGATTGGAGACGATAGTTGATTCTAGGCAGAAATTGATCATTTAAGATAACGGCTCGACAAGAATTTGTTTACATTGAACTTGAAAATGACCATGCCGTAGTTTGTTGAGAAACTGCCCGTGGCAATGTGTTCCACATACGGGTAGTTCTTGAAAAAAGAACTTTGCACATACAGGTTCCGTTTAGTTTTATCTTTTCCTAAGAGAGAAAAGGAAACTTATATGCTGTGATTTTAGCTAGACGAGCTTTTGCAGTAAATGTTTTACGATGGGAAGTCATAGATTGGAGCTTATTCGAGCATCTACCATGTAAATTAAAATAGAGAAGAGGAAGACTAGCAAGGTATCTTCTGTGAGACAGTGGCTGTGGGAAGAGAGGAGGACATTCTCTACTGAATTTTGAAGTTATTTTTGTTTATTCTGTCAAGACAAGAAATAGTGTTTTCAGCGGCACTTCCCCAGATACAATAGCAGTACTCCATCTTAGGAAGTATATCACTCTTATACAGGTGGAAGATTACGCCGGGAATGAGATACATTCTGGAGCGGTAGAATAATCCAACAATTTGCCCAGCTACTGTAGCAAGTGTTTTGATTTAAGTCGTCCATTTCAAGTCTGAAGTGAATGCCAAGGTATGCGTTATGAAGTCACTTTTTTCTACTAGATCTTGTACGAATCGATCTCTCTTTCACCTAGCGATGGACATAACAGTGGGATGGACTATAATCACAAACTTTATTCAAAACTAACCAAGGCAAAAAGTAAACTACAAGGTGAACCCAGTTTTTTCTCTTTGAATTGAAGCAATTTCTGGTCTGAAAACTTCACTTGGATATCATGCAATCCACAAAATATAAAAATATGAAAAATAAAAAGGAAAAATAGTGAAGTTTGGTTATTTTGTTTTACGGCATATCAGCCTGCTTGGGTTTTTTTATATTCAAAATATGACATTTATTATCAAAACTTGCATAGATTTATTGGCGCAAGTTGCTATTAATCCATAGCTAGTGCAAAAAAATAGATTCATATAAATCTCAACTTTTTAAGTTCGAAAGTAAACGTGATAGATCCGACTGGATCAATTATACGAATTACGTATGCAGGGAAAGAGGGAGATTTTCAGAATAAGAAGGATGATGTAAACAGTGGCAATAGGCGTTGTCCTTTTGTAGGATTCTCTGCACAGTCGGAGACATTTTTCTTCTGGTTTAATTATTTTTGACAAAGGGAAGTCTCTTTTCCCGAAATATTAAATAGTGATTTTTAATCACCCGGACATCACACGAACAGCTAAAAACACTCTTGCTGTTATGTAAGATTTTTGGAAAAAATAAAAATAAATAGTAAGTCATATTTCGTATTCTATTTATTGTTATTGTTTTTGTTCCTTACAACTTGCATCTTACCCGGAATTTGCATTGCCCACAGCCTTTCAAAAACTTACTAATATATATATTTATATATATATATATATATATATATATATATATATATATATATGTATATATATATATATATATATATATATATACATATATATATATACATATATATATACATATATATATGTATATATATACATATATATACATATATGTATATATATATATATATATTATAATATAAAATGAAGTAATAAAATAAGGTGTCAATCAAATTTTATTAGAATTCAAAGTTCAAGCAAAGTATCCTTAAGTCCTTAGCTCATGAGTTTTCAAAGATAATTCTTCTCTTCAGAGGACCATGGTTGAATTGCAGGGGAGAGAAGATTATTTTTTTTTGCTCTTCTGGCAAGATGTGATGGGGATTCAGTCTTATTTTGCTCAATTCGGATTTAACGGGTTTTCTAATTAAACAACGAACTTTGATTTGACTTGGGTTGCACTTGTCGGGATTTCGGAACTTTGATTGGACTTTTTGTATTATTTTGATTGATTTATTTATCATTAACATTGAATATGGACACATTTCGCGACTGGATAACTTTGCCGGCCCCTTCAATTTCACGTATATGGACTGCTGTTTGTAACCTGGAGTAATGTCTTTCCTGATTATGCTTCTAAACTTGTATGACCTGGATGGACTGTATGGATTCAACAAAAAGTATGTTTTTGGAATGATATGTTTGATGTTATGTATTTTTATGTATTTGTGTATATAATTTTATATATTTTCAAAGCGTAATTTTATTACCTGTAGTAGTATAACTGCGGTAATGGTCCTCTGAAGAGAAGAATTATCTTTGAAAACTCATGAGCTAAGGACTTAAGGATACTTTGCTTGAACTTTGAATTCTAATAACATTTGATTGACACCTTATTTTATTACTTCATTTTATATTATAATATTAATGCTCTATCCAGTATATTGAGCTTCAGTTTTTTATCCGGATGTTTCACTAATTATAAGATATTAGTTGACGCTTATATCTTTTGTTGGATTGCTTCATATATATATATATATATATATATATATATATATATATATATATATATATATATATATATATATATATATATATATATCATTAAAGTTTTAAAATATGGAGTTCCAATTGATGTTTTATGTCATACTCAAGATGGCGTCGTGTTTCGTGACAAGTAAGATATTGAGCCCATACAGGTACTTCAGATCTGAGTGAACCTGGTATTAGTGGTAACTAAGAGTGACGCCGGTTAATCAGTCGGATAAATAAAGCTAAAGCTAGCCAATTGAGGTCACACCACTGTATGTGTTTTAGTGGTATTTTATTTAAGAAAAAAGTATACATTCACAAACTCTTTTCTCAATAATCATAAAATGCACTTTTTGCCTTTGGCATGAACGCCGAACCGTTATTTTTTTTGGGGGGGAAGGGTTCGATGGTCATCCAATTATGTCAAAAAACTGTCGGGCTTACCCAACGCTAGGCACTCTCACCAAAATACCACATTCACTCTATGGCTTGATCTTACTTAAATGCTCCTCAATTTGTTTTTAAAACTATTTAATTTACATAAAATCATCGTTGAGAGTGTAACGTTATACCCAGGACCACATCCGCGAATCAATAAAACTTTTGCATACATGTTAGCTGCCACGATATAAACAGGTTGATACACCGGTTCATACTAGATCATAATAGTTAAGCAATATTTAGCTTGCCAGTTCTTAAATTACTTACCATTCAGAAATACTAGATGGTGTGTTTATAACACAGTCCTCGTGGCTTTGAAATGCGAGTGCCGTCTACTAATCTTTAACTTCAAAAAATAGTGCTGGGCCATTCCTTTTAATCTGTGCCGCCAATCTACTGACCAGTGATAATAGGTTAATTTCAAATTTCAAAGTTCAGATTTAAAAGTTTCACTTCCATATCGCTATGGAGTAACTTTCCTTCATATAGCGATGGCGCTGTGCCAGGTTTATAGAGGCTAAAGAATGTCTACATACATGCGCACAGAAATAGAAAGCGAAATATATAATATCCGCAACTTCGCTTATAATAATCCTTTGACTGGTGACATCCTATTCACGTGCAGGGCGGGTGGAATTGATTTGGGGTGAGAATCGGAGTTACAAAAGGCAGAAGATTTGTACATCCAAAACTTGACACGGACGTTTTCCCCTCCTGAGTGGTTCATTCAAAATGTTTATTTACGAGTTTCCGAATCAAAGATCAGTTAATCAAAAGTACCGGGATTCTTTTGCATCGGAAAGAAAAACAGATTTTTCCATAGAATGATACCAAGCAGATTTTTATGGCGTCGCGTTTGGTTTACTTCGGAATTAATTCGCAATCGATACCTCTGCAACGTTATTCAAACACACAGACACACACCCATTATATATATATATATATATATATATATATATATATATATATATATATATATATATATATATATATATATATATATATATATATATATATATATATATATATAACTTCTTTGTAATATAGCGGGAAAAATCCCAGCAGAGTGCTCGATTAATTGAGAATTAAAGTTAAAAATTAAAAGTTAAGAGCGTAATATTTATTTATTTTGGTACAGAAAAATTAGTACAACATTCGTACTGTCGGTTTCAAGCACAGAATGACTTAGCCATCCGGCTCCCTTCAGCTTCTGTTGTCATCTCTGGCTAAGTCCTTCTGTGGTTGAAAGTTACGGTACGAATGTTGTACTAATTTTTCTGTACCAATATATATATATATATATATATATATATATATATATATTGTATATATATATATATATATATATATATATATATATATATACTGTCTATTTTTCTAGTGATCTGTACCTTGGTTGTAAACACCTCCATAATAATAATAATAATAATAATAATAATAATAATAATAATAATAATAATAATAATAATAATAACTATGCAAACAAATGCATTTTAATATAGACACACACAGGAAACAATATTGGAAAATGAATGACATAACATTCTATGGCACATTGGAAATACAAACTGACAAAACCATTCCAAGTAAAAGAATAGACGTGATAATAGTCAACTATAGGAAAAAATACATCTAAATAATAGATTTCGCCGTCACAGCAGTTCACAGGGTGAATACTTATTAAGTAAATCAACTAAGCGAGTACATGGAACTTGCCAGAGAACTGTTGGAAATGTGGAACATGAAAAAGATCGCTTTAATATTATTAAGAGTAGGATCATTTGGAAGAGTTCTGTAAAGAAATACACGGGAAAAGACTAGGTTAAATTGAAATCAAACCGGAAGTTGTCACCATACAAAGCAAGCCATTGATGAAATATCAGGAAAATCATTTCAGTGTGGAAATCTGCTTACATTAGCAGATAGTGCTTACCTATGTTTACATATAAAGTAAAATAAAATAATAGTGTGTAAATACAGATGGAAATGCATGACGAAAATTACACGAAATCAAGGAAACGGAAACGGAAACGGAAACGGAAACGGAAAGTAAAAGAACGAGAATAGATGATGAACTTAATTTGAGACCCCCCCCCTCCTATCAACAAAATGAAACACATGCACGTGTGGTGCTAACGACTAACGGCATCTGTTGCTGCAACGAGAAATAGTCGTGAAGGGTCAAAGAGTATGGAAAGACCGCTGAGGAAGAGCGACATTCAGAACTCCATTGGAAGCGCATGGAGAGTACTGGATGCTAATGGAGGCTTATTGCCCCTTTAATTCCAGAGAAAACCAAAGGTCGATATCGCCGACAAATAAACGGTAAACGACTATTGTTATTTGCAAGTGTCATCGAAAGAGTTGGAGATGACTGGAAATATGCTGAGACTTGTCACTCAAACTCCAGGAAACAACACCTGTTGTTTCTGGCGAGCGATTACTAATAATGACTGATGTAAGTACTTCTAGTTAGTAAATAATAATAATGAGACAAATGCAGGTACTTATATCGATCTTGACCCAGTTTCCGTGAGTTTCTTGTCGGAAGCGTTCGGCTGTCCTACGCAAACGCCAGATGTAACGTCTACATCGGTCTGTACGATAAAAATGTTGCTATGCAGAACCTGAGAGAATTTATAGACCGAAGGAGGATATCACAATTCAAACCTACACTTTAAGCATACTGGAAACATGAAGATATCTCGCTTAAAGATATATTAGCTAATATATCTGTCATTGATTAGGTTGGATTTGCTGTAGACGGAAATAGCAACAGAGTTCAAACATAATAATAATAATAATAATAATAATAATAATAATAATAATAATAATAATAATAATGATAATAATAATAATAATTATAATAATAATAATAATAATAATAACTAGCGGAACCCGTGTAAATTACACGAAATGATGTTTTCTAATACGGGTCCTAATGTAACAAAGCACCCTTTATTGTTAGTAAGTTACGCTTGTTTTATTATGAGCCCCCCCCCTTCTGGATAAGAGTGAAATAATTGTTTAAAATAGTAACTCGTGTACGATGGACACTGCGCATATCTACTAAAAAAGGTTGATATGCCATCCGTTCAAAACAAAATAATACTGGCCGATACCCTACTTTTTAAGCAGTCAACGTAATTAAATAGACAATGCCATTAAAAACGGCAACATAAAAACAAGAAATAGTTTTAAGTTTTAAGCAACACAAAAGAGTAGTTTTTAACCAGGTGATAAAAAGAAATGTATTATTTCTTTCCCTCCCCCTCGAAATGTAGAATAAAAATCTCAGAGGTTGGTTAGGTTCGAACTATAAACCAGTCGGGCCGAAGTAAAATGACTACCTCGCTAACCATTGCGCCAGAGGGAAACACATTTAAATATATCTAAACGCAGGCTAGTTGAATGTTTTTCAAAATTTAGGTGCGGCACGCATGCGCAGAGCTTTTGCCGGAAGCGTAACACACGAACACACACGCTATCGTATTAATATATAGATAATTATATATATATATGTATATATATATATGTATATATATATATATATATATATATATATAAATATATATATATATATATATATATATATATATATATATATATATATATATATATATATATAGAG
>OY744524.1:20265764-20280764 GCA_963556195.1 Sepiola atlantica | reverse complement strand
ATGGTTTTGTATTCAAACATGTACATAGTCTGCTACACGAGCATGTCGATGGTGTTGATCTACAGCTATCAAGAGCTGATGGTTGAATCACAAAAAAAAACTCTGCCTGATGAGACCTCAGCTCTTGGTAGCTGTAGATCGATAACATCGACATGCCTGTGTAGCAGACTATGTACATGATTGAATAAAAAATCATTCATAATACAGTTCTATATGTTTATTGAGCACTTTTTATTAGCCCGGTTTAATTCACTTTGGATTTCTACCCTGTGGATGTTTATCCTACCTGGATTACTATATATATATATATATATATATATATATATATATATATATATATATATATATATATATATATATATATATATAAAGTAAATACAACAAAAGATATAAGAGGCAACTAATATATTTAATTAGTGAACATCCGGATTAAAATAAAGCTCAATATACTGGATAGAGCATTAATAGCAATAGATAAAGTGAAAAATAGAATAAGGTGCGAATTAAATTTTATTACAGTTCAATGTTCAGGCAAAGTTCTTTAAAGTCCTTAACTTATGAGTTTTCAAAGAAAATCTTCTCCTCAGAGGACTATTACTGCAGGTAATAAAAATTAAAATTTGAAAATATATAAAAAAATATATATAAATATTCATAAAGGTATATAAAACATCAAATATATCGGCCCGAAACATACTTTTTTGTAAACTTATACAATTCATCAACGTCAACAACTTTAAACTAGCTCCAGGCAATACATAAAAGAGGTCGAATAATCCAAATGATGAATGGTGGTAGAAAAATGCAAAAAGTTATCCAGGCGGGAAATTCGTTTGCTATCGATGCAGTAGATAGCAATGAAAAGTGTATTTAAGGTTTATGCAAATTAATACAACGATAAGAAAACGATAGGGAAAACAAATCATATGAAAAGTTCAGAAAACTCACTTGGTGTTGAATATTATAATGTCAAAATTCAGGGTTATTAAGAACTAATAGGAGTCATACAAACCATAACTTCCTGGTTGTATGCAAGCCCTGCTAAATCCAATTCGAATAAAATTAAACTACCCTGATGTATTCGGCCATTTTTTCTTCCGGGTCCGATAAAAATTGCTCCAAAGAAACAAATTATATTCAAAGGTAATTAAGCTCGCGCATGCCCAGTAGACAGCGTACGAAATGTACGATATGTATGTAGAGTAATGGAAGCAAATTGTTATAAAACAATAATCATTTGTTGTTATAGTCATGATGTGTTTCCTAAAATTATTGAATATAAATAGATTCTAAAACTTGTAATCTCTTAATACATGTGTATCTATTAAATATTTTAAAGGTAGTTCAAAAAATAATTAACAGTTCGTAAATACACCCGACCAACTCAACAATCAGATAAATCCCATCTATTCACTATGGAGCTTCCGAGATGTCGGAGAGCTTTCTACTCTAATACCTTCTTTTTTCAATCTGGCATTCTTTGGAACTCTTTCTCTTCTTATGCATACATATTATTTCTAAAAGAAATTCAATCGAAGTACGTGTTGTTTTATTGGTAATAACATTGACCAACGTTTCACAAAAAAAGTCTGGCGAATCAGATTCAAACATAGATTTTGTAAGAAGAAAGCTATTTATTACATAAATTCGAGTAACAAACTCGCTTTTCTCTATATAAATATTAGATTACAAAACCAGATATTTGTAAAATAGCAATGTTGTATAAATTTAATTGTATATAGTTAATCGTTTGCAATAGATACTATGATTCGGTGTTACATGGCTCAAAAAGATTGATGTGCCGTAAAAGCTGACTAACCGTACATGGAAATTTAAAATACTAACCGTATAGCATTTGTGGAGAATATTGACACTTTCTGCCCGGCCCTTGAACAAGAGTTAGTGTAGAAGCTTTTCTGTTCTTGCTCAAAGTAGGAGAAATCCTTATAGACTTAGACAGTTTTTATTTTTGTTTCAATCCACAGTGTTATTCGTGGGAAATAAGGACTACTAATTTATGAACCCACACATTTATCTCGGCTATTGACAAAATAATGACATGTGTTTAAGTATTGTAGCTTTTTATCAGTTGTCGTTCTATTTCGAAAAACTCGCTTTGTTGCCTCTTTGCTGCTTTTTTCTTGTTGTCTTTGTAGTTGTTTTTGTTGTTGTAGTATTGGTATTGGCCCTGTTTATTGTTGGTAGTTAATACAATAGAAAAAAGAAAACACGTACAAGTAATACGTTTTTTCGAGGAAGGTTTAATCCTCAGTATTAACAATACTAAGAATACGATTACAAATTACTTGAGAATTCTACCTGGCCATTGCTGACAGCACAAAAGCAAGCTCTATACGCGTTGATTAAATAAATGGTTCCGTTCGAAATTTAGTACAGATTCTCAAGTTTGACAGAATGATTCCCGAGTTAAACAAGATACAAGAATAAGGTGTGAGGTTTCATCCGCCGAAATATCGTGATAAAAACATCTAAGATGAGTACAGTTGTTCAAATAATCTAAATAATACAAACTACTTTATCTGGTTCGAAATTTCATTTATTTACTAAATTCTAATAAACTCTGTTGTTCATTGTTTTCTAACTGACCTCATAAAACATCCAAACATAAAATTTCGTTTTCAAAATTCTTAAAACAATTCTGTATAATTATTTTTCAACAAAAAAGTCTGTAAATAATACCTATAGAATCACGTCGTTTTAAAATAATATGCAATTAATCCTTGACGACGTACATTATGTTTTGGCACTTTCTACTTAAAAAATGGATTATTATGTGTAATATAGTCACACCAAGAACCACATCATAGTTAGTGCTCAAATTGCACTTTTTCTAAGAAATTCTTGATGCATTCAGCACAAATGAAACAAGTTACAATAGTTCTTTGTTTGTTTGATTTGGTTTTGTTGAAATTAGCTTTACCGATATAATCGCAAGAAAGGGATCACGTGAAAGTTGCCGATATATTTAGTGGCAGTGGTTCTATATACGGAACCGAGAGAATTCGACCAGTGCATGTAGAATTGCCAGTCCGAGTAGTTATCCACACCATATCTGACAACTCACACTTTGCATAAATACTCGTGAAGCATCAAAAGGTTTAATCATGTATGCGATAGAGGGACAGAAAGACAGAAAGGATACCCCCTATTGTGTTTCTACCCAACATTCAGCTGTGTGTGAGAGAAAGATGGCGAATAGAGAGAAGGATAGTAAGAATTGATTCGGTGGATCAATCGGGGCGCACGCTGTATTTGAGCAAGAGATGATGAGTTCGAACCTTACCTAATCCTAGAGGAGTTTACTTTAATTTTGTCCCAAATAATCTGAAACATTTGCAATTTCAATAATATTTTAATTTACCTTTACTTTTGTCCTGTAATCTACGTACCTTACGAAAATTAAGATCACTGCTACTCAGACCTACTAATAATCTCTCTCTCTCTCTCTCTCTCTATATATATATATATATATATATATATATATATATATATATATATATATATTGTATATATATACAATAAACTTCATTTGTCCGCTCCCAACAACTAGGTTACACTAGCCTATGCAAGCAGTGTATCAGACCCATCGAAACACATCAATTCAGTCGCCTGTATCTTCGAGCGTGTTTCAAGAAACTATAAATTAGTTTTATCAGCTAAACAAAAGCGTTACTTTCATTTCGCACTGTAAGACCTTCCCAACTACTTGAACCTAAGAGAGGATAGCACGCTCATTTATCTATAAGTAAACAACTCTTACCTTCCTCAAACACTGTTTGGCTATTATTTCACAAGATACTGTCATCTAGATGCACCGTTTCAGAATTTGGAAAACATCAAATAACAGCAAAGCTTACATCAACATTACACATCAAATCGTTCGCCATAACAAACCAGATAACTATTTTTTTGCTTTCCAATATTTAAAAAACCTAACTTTGTTCTGGTGTATTTAGTCGAAAATTAGATTTTATTTTTTAAGCAATTACGTGTACACAGTAAACACGTTGCTACAATTGTCAGTATAGATAAAAATAATATAGTAAAAAGAAAATTAAATGAAATCAGCTTCGCGATTAAATTTCACGCAAAATGCACCGACATTTAGGTGTCAGTTAACAACAATTATTACTTTTACGTGGGGATGGGGCATTAAAATAACTCTAAAGTAATCTTAATCAAAGTTTTAAGTTTAGTTCGGTAAACGTCTGTTTAGTTCGATTCGGTTCAAATTTTGTAGGAGCGATCATGGAAGGACATATCCTTCTTTTACACTGGAGGTATCCTTCCACACTGTGGCAATTTGTAATTTTGTTACACTCCAAGGTAAACGTGTTCTTGGGTACATAGATTTTCCACAACTCAAAAGCGACGTTTATTTCTTTAGATTAAAACTATCCATTATGACCTATTTGTGTTCTGTCGGCTGTTTACACTTGTTATTTAATTATTTTACATTTATCCCGGGCAATGCCGGGCGACGGGTATCCGCTAGTAATAAATAAAATATACTTCAAGAAAGATTGCTGCATAACTACACAATATAAACGGAGCTGTTGATCAATATATATATATATATATATATATATATATATATATATATATATATATATATATATATATATATATATATATATATATATATAGCCGGGATTGAAACTCAACCGTCGATCGGCGATCCTACCCCTGCGTTATCATACGGCACTGACTGAATATATGTAGTATCTCAATGTAAACATTGCAAGTGCCGGGAGCTGGAATTAGTTTGACCTAATGAGCTATGCATATATATATATATATATATATATATATATATATATATATATATATATATATATATATATACATATATATATAATATTTATGAATAAATAATATTTATGAATAAATATTAAATTATTAATACCTACAGACGCTAGCGTCTCAAGCTTATTGCTCTCATCAGTGCAGGAAAGTAACAATTTCAGATGGTCGGGAGGCGCGAACCTGGTTATATATATATATATATATATATATATATATATATATATATATATATATATATATATATATATATATATAGAGAGAGAGAGAGAGAGAGAGAGAGAGAGAGAGAGAGAGAGAGAGAAATATTTCTATGAGAAAATCTGGTGTCAACTTGTTGGTTGAGCTCCCTATTATGGATATTAAAGGTTGCTACGTAGTGTCAATGAATTCTCTTCATGAAGTAATTCAGAGCTATAGACAATCGGTAATGCGAGTATAAGCCAAACATCAGAACATGGTGGCGAGCGTTAGAGTAACAAGTTCAAACTGCTGAACTTACAGTCAAGTTTCGAATATCAGCTTCAAACACTTTCCAGGTCTAGCCACACTGACGTACCACAAAACGACGAAACAACTGTTTTTATATGACTACATTTGCTCCCCACTCTCAGGGTTGAGCTCTCTAGTACTTAAATTAATTGTTTCGAGCATGCTTAAAACATTGCTCATCATAAAAATAATTGATATATCTAGAGAGTCGGTAGTGAGGACGCAATCAAACATGAGCAATATAGATTCACTTACTTCAATAGAATTCCGAATCTCAGTTTTAAATATTCGTCACGTCTAGCCATAATGAAGAGACTTGATACAGCGTAACAGCTTATGCAGATATCTATATATCTATATATATATATATATATATATATATATATATATATATATATATATATCAGTTTTTGTTCGTTTTATTGTTTTTACTAGCAATAGTGACATCATTTTGTTTTTCATTTTTCCAATATAGATTCACTTACTTCAGTAGAATTCCGATTCTCAGTTTAGAAATATTCGTCACGTCTAGCCATAATGAAGAGACTTGATACAGCTTATGCATATATACACACACACATATATATATATATATATATATATAGAGAGAGAGAGAGAGAGAGATCCCTTTTCGTATGTTTTATTGTTTATACTAGCAATAGTGACGTAATTTTGTTTTTATTTTCCATTTCCTAAGCGGTAAAGAGTCATGCAGAATTGTGCATTGTCGCCCTTAATAGGGTCTTTTTTATTTAAAATATATATTTATTAAGTGTTACGTACATAAAAGTAAACAATGGGCACGTCTTTCTGGTGATCAGCCGTCATAACCATAGACAACCTAGACAAGGATCGAACCCTCAATTAAATTGTCTGTGGTCTGATGTTTTACCACCAGACTACGACGCCTTGCACGATTTTTTATCGCCTAAATACGAAAACTTAGGATTTAGGCGGTAAAAAAATATATTGATTTCTTTTCTGATAAATATAAAAATCGTGTATCAAGTAAAATTGACTTTTTATTTACAATATATATTGTGTATATATGCGTGTGTGCCCAAACTGCTAACCTTTTTCTAACGTAAAAATATAGGTGCACACTTTTTTATTATTAACATTCATTAAATCTAAATAATTTCCTTGAATATGTTTTATCTAAAGAAATACTAAAATTGAGGATTAACAGACGGTCAATAATATTTACCAATCACATCAGCTTCTTTATCACCATAAAATTAACAAAGTAAAAATAACACTTCTGTATTATCGTCATTATTATTCTGGTTAGAACATTGAGTCTGTTGTAGAAGGCTTGGAGGTGGAGCCGCATTGGCAAGCTGTTTAGTGTTCAGATTCCAGTACATTTTTTTTTACTTCGACGTTGCCTAAATTTAACGGATTGGCTAAGCGAAATTCATGTGGTTTCACCTCTTTTGAGGGGGAGTCGTAACGGGCAACAGTTGTGCAATTGGAAAACATTGTACTGACTGGATAATGGATTAGCACATCTCTACAACATAGATATGTATTCACAAATATAGTACACTTCTACTTCTTTTCGTATAAATCAGCGCGTTTGTCTGTTTGTAACCTGGTGGAGTCTTAATGTTCGATTACTATTGGTTTACCCAATTCCGTTTTTTAGAATCGGATAAAGATAAGGTAGATATCGCCTACACCCATTGTGAAAGTGATGCTATAAATCCTACACCACTGCAGGTCATCTTCCGCTCAGATATCCACCAAATCAGTGTCACCTGCCAAACTAACAATCACCCACCAACGTTAATTAAACGTTGCAAAACATTTATTTGATTGTTGAGAACCTCATTTACAGATGTTTTAAAGAAAACTGTTTTATGTAACGTTCTTTTGACTGAGAACATCTACATTTCTGTATTTATATTTTGAAAGTTGTTACCGGATTCTAGTAGGGACGCATTATCACCGATAAATTGGCCGACAATATAGAGGTGCGAAAGGAAGATTAGTTAATATATTACACAAAATCAAATAGCGCGGCTCTACTAGTAAAAGTGGGGAACATACCTCAACTAATCAGATAACTTTTAGTTTACTTTATATTGTCACTAGTACTTCCGAAGTAGTTTTCACTACTTTTATTTCTTTGCCATTGGTATAATGGTAAGTGTTTTTGCTAATAGACCAGGGTCATGGTTCAATCCTCGGCCTAGTCATATTGAAGACTTGAAAAAATGGTGTATTATGCCTACTTGTTAAACAATCAGCATTATAAAGTAGGATTATGGGTAAGTGAAGTCATCCTTTCAAAGAAGAACTATCATCCCTTATACAATTGTGTAGTAGACAATGAAAAGAATCTTCGATTATGATTGATCACTTTACTTTTTTACATATCTGCAGAAACGATGCTTTTTCTGGCTGTCATTCTGTCTAAAACTCAAAACTCTCAAAGATACGCAAACAGACCATACATATTCTTATTCACACCTAACCACAACAAAATCTCCCCTATCTCCCCTCGCCCATTTCACCCTTTCGACTACTTCTTTCACACTCTTTCCCACCCATCCCTCCCACTTTCAGATCACCTTCATTTCTCCAAATCTTTTCTAAATCTATGACACTACCTACACACCAAAAACACAGAGCCTCCCCCTCCCTCCTCTGTCCCCACCCCTCCACTTTTTCACTCACAGCCATCCACATGAAGTTCATTCACTCCCACCCTCCACTTTTTCACTCACAGCCATCCACATTAATTTCATTCCCTGCCACTGACTTCTCTCAGCCCGGACCTCGGTCCTGTGCTCCCAGTAGTAGCTACTACTTCTTCTCATTAACACATCATGTCAACTCAATATTTTCATGTTCTTGCATGACATTTTTCTTAAAATTATCATCCTGAGGAAGTCTTACAAATAAAAACGAAACGTTGATGAATACATTAAAAAAAAACACCCTTTGGTTTTTCCTTTTTCATTTCCAATTACGTCGGATTTCCCTCACCCTTACTTTCTCATATTCTTATTCAGTATGATCTCATGCAGGTTATGGAAATAATTTTCTGTAATATATATTAATTTAGGATCACTCAGTATCAAATAAGTGACTGCCGAGCCAGGAAAATAATTTTCCTTCTTTCAGTAAATTCTAGGAATCAAGGGAAATAACTCAATAGTTATAAAGCAATTTCCACTGAACAAATTAAAATGTAAATAGAAATTAAAAAATAGGAATTAAAATCTCAACATTGGAGAGCAGGGCTAAGAACAGGGTGCATAAGGGTCCTTATTAATTGCCGGGCAACGCCGAGTAGCCTTACATTCATGTGACAAATCGTCATTAGTAATAGAAGTACAATAATACACTTAGTAGAAATAATAGTATAGGTTCGTCTTCAGACAGACACATGCAATATCTTCCTTAGTAATAGCAGTGCAATTGTCCAAATAATAGAAGTCAGAGTACAGTTTCGGATTCATTCATATACTAAATCTCTATTAATAATAAAAGTACAATAGTACATGTAATAGTAATAATAGTATAGTTTCGGTTTCGGACATATATTTACCTTATCTTCTTAAATAATGACAGTAAAATAGTCCAATTAATAGAAGTAATAGTATAGTTTCGATTTCAGACATAGCAAATCTCTATTAGTAATAGAAGTGAAATAATGAAATTAATAGCAATAATAGTATAGTTACGACTTCAGATAGGCATACATATACCAATCTCTGTTAGTATTAAATATTAGAATCAAGGTGACAGTTTCATAATTGAAGTCGAAACTATACTATTGTAGCTATTAATTGTATTATTTCACTTCTATTACTAATAGTTATTTGCTATGTCTGAATTCGAAACTATAGTATTACTTCTATTAATTGGACTATTTTAGTGTTATTACTTAGGAAGATGAGGCAAATATATGTCTCCAACCGAAACTATATTATTATTTCTATTAAATGTACTATTGTACTTTTATTACTAACAGAGAGTTGGTATATGGATGAAGCCGAAGTAACATTATTCTTTTAGTATTTTTTCCTAATAGCTTCATCAACTGAAATGTATTGATGTCCGGTAATTCAGTTGTCTTCGTTTTCAATTCAATTTGACCTAACTACTAAATTCACAGAAATGTTATCGGTGAACGATTTCGAATTTCATTTGAGATAGGTTGAGTGGGTTTTGCCTATTTGTCTGTTTTTTAAAAAATGTATTTATTTACTCGGTGCGCTTATTGCTATTTCTACCAAGAAAGGTGTGTTCTGTCCTCAGTCAGAGGAGGAGAAATACTGCTAGACCGAGAATGTGTTTTATTGTCCTAATAAAGAGTGTCCGTTTTTCAGGTCTGGAGTTTACCCGCACTAAACCCGACTTTCTATCGTACTTTGTAAACGAATGAGGGAAACTGTTTCCAAGGAAAAACAACTCTTTAGTCGACAACAAGTATCAGATGATCTAAAATGTATTTAGTACAAGTATAAATGAACTCATTTTAGATATGGATGAATAGAAACAAAGGTCAAGTGTGCAGTGCTTCTTCTTCTTTCGTGTGAATCAGATGATTCTGGTGTTGGCATTAGTTTCCCCCATGTTTTTCTAGTTAGAAATATTCCTGAAAATACATCCGGTACTTACGAGAAGGTTGCTAAGAGAAAGGAACCAACTGGATTCGAACTTGAAACACTTAAGTCTTCAGTCCGTGTCGTTATCCACTTAACCACCGTCACCTCCCTGTGCAGTGCTAATGAGTTTATGTGACAACACCAAATTCTGCTTAAGCAGCAACACGATCGTTTTGAAATGTGATAGAAATGCATTTCTATAAAGTTAGACAAACCTTCAAGAAATAAGTTTGCCTTGTTTCAGAGATGGTTTCATAATAAACGAAAGTCAGCACTTTTCTTCATGTAATCGGATATTTTTATCGACAAACAAGTGCTTCCAAGTCTCTGCGACTCATCCGTGTGGAAACTAGACTTAGCGAGATTCGAAACTGAAAGCCCGGTGGTTGGCGTCCGGTGCCCTAGCGACTAAACGAACGAAACTTTTACTAGAAGGGGGGGGGGGGAATTATAGCTTATTGAATGAAACTATTTATTCATTTCAATTTTTACCGATACTAATAACTGAAAGTACTTCAATCTTTGTAATAGAATAGTGTTTTGCTGTTACGTAATGTGGAAATCACAATTGCCTCGACAGGCATTATTAACGCATAAATAAATACATATAAATTTTAAACTTAAGAAAGTTACAAAATATTTTTTTTCAAATAAACGTTTTTCAACAATTCCATGAATTACAATTTCAATTCAATCAAGTAAGTGGCCATAACACGGCAAACACGAAGAGTACCCGACTCAAAGTCAGCAGCAAACGGTGTTCGGTCAGATTTTGTTCCTGATATTTAACTTCATCGGTAATATAACTTCCGGCAAGAGTTTCAGTTTCCCAAAGTTATTAATTTATTTATTAAATTGTTAGGTGAAAGTACAGAATAGTTAACAGAGCCCACTTTCCACGTTAAGTATGGCTTTCTAAATACTCTTTTGCAATTTACGGATCGTGATGAAATAACGTTATTATTTAGAAAGCCATTCTTAACATGGGGAGGGGGTTCTTTGGTTACCATTCTGTACTTCACTTAACAATTTAATAAATAAATTAATACATGTGGGAAACTGAAATTCTCGCCGGAAGTTATATTACGGATGAAGTGTAATATCAGGAACTAAATCTGACAGAACACCATTTGCTGCGGACTTTGAATCGGGTACTCTTCTGATTTGCCCCATAAAACCTATGTAACTGTGTATACCCATAGTTTGTAGTGTTTAATTTTTCCATTTCTTAGGTAAATATAATTATGTATTAAGTAATACTGATGAATTAGATTAGTATTATTATTTAGTAAGTAATAAAAATGTATTGAGTTATTACAATAATTTATTCGGTAATACAAATTTCTTAGTTAATTATAATTACTTATTAAGTACGTATAATTAATTATTAAGTAATGATAATTAATTAGGTAAGCATAATTATGCATTATGTAATAATAATTTATCAGTTTAGTTTAAGCATGGACGGCGGCACCAGGGGGGCAGGGGGCAGGGGGCTCAAGCCCCCCCCCACACACACACTTTTTAACTTGCCCCCCCCCCCCCCACTTTACGGTCATCAATAATGAAGTTATATATGCATGTGTTTAACCGGGCCCCACCCACTTTTTAGGAGAGCCCCCCCCCCCCCACTTTTATAACTGTGTCGCCGGTCCTGTTAAGTATTTATTAAGTAATAAAAATTGATTAGATTATTACGATAATTTATTTAGTAATACTTATTTTTTAAGCAAGTGTTATTATTTAAGTAATAATAATTTATTTGGTAACTGCAATTATTTGCTAAGTAACACTAATTTCTTAAGTAAGTGTATTTAAAAAGAATAATAAAGTTATTAGGTAAGTATAACAATAACAATTGTGAAACCCCGCCCATACAAGTGTGTCTCTTTTTCCATTGGTAGGTCGCCACGTCCTGTAACACGTAAACGCTCGTAGTTATTTACATTCTTTTGATTGGTTGAATCTCTTTAAGCACAAAAAAGGATGTTATCTTTTCATTTTGGTATAGTAAAGTAGCGCCAATTAATCCATGGTATATTAATTAAGCAGCTGTTTATTCGAGCAAATAGTTTTGCGACGTTA
The DNA here is from genome assembly GCA_963556195.1 of Sepiola atlantica. Classification (NCBI taxonomy): domain Eukaryota; kingdom Metazoa; phylum Mollusca; class Cephalopoda; order Sepiida; family Sepiolidae; genus Sepiola; species Sepiola atlantica. Next base: position 20,268,741 of record OY744524.1, on the reverse strand, counting down.
TAGAAGGGCACTTTCTAGAAAGTAAGTAAGAAGGAAAGGGAGTGGGCGTACCCAGGGTGAAGGGCAATGCTATTGTTCAACTTACTTTCCCACGCCTAGAACGGATCTATACATATATGGAGGTGCGCGATTGGTGAAAATGGTTACCGTTGCTGATGTATGAACCAAGTCTAAAGCCAATCTAATCTATTGTCATTTGCGCATGAATACTGTTGACAAACCTAGGAACCTGCAATTTTCGTTCCAGCTACGGCTTAAACAGTAACTTATGTTCAAGTAGTTCTATATAATTAATCTCTTCAATAGTGCGCCTCAGTATTCAAAAAAATAGAATAATGTTAGTTTGCAGCGAGAGTGACGAACAAAATATACATCATATCCGTGAAAAACGATCAAAGATCAAAGTGTAGTATATGTTCCGATGGATACTGCACCCCACAGACTGGTATTGTCTTGGCCTTCGGGGCTTGATTTACGCTTGTCTATGGGATAGTCCTGTGCAGTTCTAGGAGGTCCACCCTCCCAGGTTTTGCCTCCCCTCTTTGGGGAGGAGTAAGTTTATTACTTACTGCCTGAGGCGCCCCTACCGGGGAATGCCGACGGGGCTGCCCAGGCAATTTTTAAATGGCCAGAGTGCTCACCTCTCGGGCGCTGGCTTTTCTAATCCCACTTTCCCGATCTTGTGTCACATCTTACCTTGTGGGGGTAGATAAATCTGACGATGTTATTTTTAGTGAAGCATGGTTTGCGTAATCAAGTACCGCACTCATCCTGACACGACATTGCTTTATAATAATGACATGAAGAACCCGAAGACAATCGTAAAGAATCTTGGGATTTAGTTGAATACCCTTGTTGTTTTCCTTCTACTAGATTATTAGTTTTACCAAGGCTTGATAGCCTCGTCTTAGTTTTACCAAGGCTTGATAGCCTAGTCTTAGTTTTACCAAGGCTTGATAGCCTAGTCTCATCTACTAGTTTATCCATAGCTAGGAAATAAGAGAGGAATTCATATTTTATCAGCGGTAAAAGAGACAGACAATTCCACTTTGTAAATTTAAACGACATTTTGAAATAGCAGCTCTAACAAAATGGATGACATAATAAAACATGGCATGATTTTTTTATTAGTTTTTGTTTTGGTACTGAATGAGAATAAAATAAATAAATGACTGTTTACTTTGTATCTGCATAATAAAAATAATACTATTATTTTGTTTTTGCTCTATTCCTTTATCTTTTTGTGATTCTAATGTTTTACAGGTTTTTTTCAGAAAAATATTATGTGTTGTTATAAATGTTAATTTCCTCTCATGCCTCACGGAAAAAAATTTACAAAAATTAAAATCTGCGTTTTTTTTTTAATGAATTATGTATATATTATAATAAATATTGGAAAAAATATTATAATAAATATTATAATAAATATTATAATAAATATTATAATAAATATTGGAAAAAAATATTATAATAAATATTATAATAAATATTATAATAAATATTGGAAAAAATATTATAATAAATATTATAATAAATATTATAATAAATATAATAATAAATATTAGAAAAAATATGAACATTTCATTATTGGTTTACTTCTTTAGTTGCCACTGCATGCGTAAATCATTGCTATTCGTAAATAGGATTGAGCTCTCTCGGGAGTCTGTAATGTAAACAAATATAAAACTTTATAATTTCCCTTGCTTTGACACAGGCACGTAGCCAGACTTCTAACTTAGGGGGGGGCAATACATTTTTAGGGGGGCAAGGCATTTTTAGGGGGGGGCAAGGCATTTTTAGGGGGGGGGCAAAACTAATATTGATATTCTAATATGGGTGACGTGTTGGTTCAGTGTGTGTGTGTACTGATATATAAATATAAATAAGTAGATACAAAATTTCAATTTCTTTTATATAATCTAAATATATTGTTGTGTATTTCGGTAGGTACATGTAAATAACAACATCAGCATAGTAAAGCACATAAAGCATAGTAAACACAGTAATAATAACAAAGTTCGTAAAATAAGGTAGCTACTTGCTAGCTCTACAGAATTCTATTATAATCTTCTATTTGTACGTGGGGTTTATACCCTATCAATGCTGTTTTTCTTTCAACTTCATCTCGGGTGAAATCTGGGATTTGTTTCTATGTTATTTTCAAAAATGTTGAATATAACATTCACAATTTTTTTAATTAATAGTTACAACTGACAACAAAAAGAAAAAAACGTATTTGAGATTCGTGATAAAATACAAAAATAATTTTTTAAACTAATTCCCACTTTCATTTGAAAATAATTTAGGTTGCTAGTATTCATTTCTATCTTTTGAATGAAGACAACACTTTCTTTTATAAATTAAAAAAATATCTTTAAAAGAAGCTGGCAGAACAACAACGTGAATTCATTTTGTGTTATTATTCCATCATTTGAATTATAATTATGAAATTGATAATTTATGATATTAAATAGTGTGAATTAACAATATTTAAAAGTATATATTTGGTAAGTTGACAAAAAAAGACAGATACACTGACAATCTCTTTCACCAAGCAGGAAACAGGTGAAAAGCATCGAGGCTTTGTTTCCCTCACCACTTGATCTGAAACTAGCGAAGTTATGTTTGAGTTTGAGAACATGTACATTTTTCTTTTTTTTTCTTTTTACAAGGTAACATAAATTTAAATCATATTTAGATGTTATTATGGTCAATAGATTTATTTTAACTGGTAGTTTAAAATCCGTAAATATTTAGTATGGTATCATTAGTACCAGGAATGGAAAATTAAGTTTTAAACAAAATAAAATCCAAAGAAGCGTTTTTGAAATTGGAAATTATGTTACAAATTGGTGAGAGGTCCTCTCTTTGTTGGTGGCCCAGGGCCCCAGCCCCGTGGCCCCTTAATCCGGCCCTGCTGTAAAATATATTACACAAAAGTAAATACTGGTTCATAATGAAGAAGTATAGTTGACTA
>OY744524.1:20255764-20260764 GCA_963556195.1 Sepiola atlantica | reverse complement strand
CGTGCCGTGTTTCAATAGGCGAAGACGAAAATTTCGATGTAGACAGAACGAAAAAGAATATTAGTTTGTTATAATTTGTTGGCAAATTAGATTGCTTACAGACATTTTAATGTTCTCTCTTTTTCAATCTAATAACGCTACATAATTAGATTGTTAAAATTTTTACATGGCTAACAATGTATAACTTAACAGTTACATATGTGAGAGTGAGGGTATGTATACATCAGTTAGGTTAGATCGTTGTTACACGTGTGAACTGTGAGCTTGGCATTCCGGGTTCGAGTTCTGCCAGGGTTACTGCATCTCATTAACAAATACTCATGGGCAAGGGATATATATATATATATACAGGGTGTCTCAAAAAATGTACTCACTCTTAGAATGACGAGAAAACCTTTATTTATGAACATAGAGAGAAATGAAATAGCTTCAAATACATGAAACAAATGTAATTGAAAAATCATGTACGCAAATGTTCAAATTGATGTCCATTATAAATTTACTCACTCTTTTTTTTTTTCAGATATTCTGAATTAATGAAGCCATGGCAGGAAATCAACTTAGTTTCGAAGAGAGAAAGTTTGTCCTGAAATGCTATTGGAAGACCGAAAACGCCACTGAAGTGCAACGCCGGTTCACAAGGGGCCCCAATGAATACCCTGCGCGTTCCCCAGACCTAACACCCATGGACTTTTTTTTGTGGGGATACTTAAAAGACAAAGTTTATGGCAACAAACCAAGGACAATTGATGCATTGAAATTGGAAATTGACAGACACTGTCGTGATATTCCTAATCACATGTTTCGCGACGTTTGCGAATCCCTTGGTGCGCGTTATCAGCTTTGTTTGAACAATAATGGTCATCAGTTTGAACATTTGCGAACATGATTCTTCAATTACATTAGTCTCATGTATTCGATGCTATTTCATTTCACTCTATGTTCATAAATAAAAGTTTTCTCGTCATTGTACGAGTGAGTACATTTTTTTGAGTCACCCTGTATATATATATATCCCCTCCAGTTATGGTTTTAATAGTAGGGTAACATGGCTCTCGTTTTAGGGACATCCTGTACATCAGTATGTGTTTGGATGCATGCTAAGCATGAAACCATATTTAATGTATGTATAAACCAGTATATGTATACACCAGTTAGGTTAGATAGTTAGGTGAGATAGTTGTTACACGTGTGAACTATGAGCTTGGCGTTCCGGGTTCGAGGTCTGCTATGGTTACTGCATCACATTCATTAATACTTATATATATATATATATATATATATATATATATATATATATATATATATATATATATATATATATATATATCCTTCCTCTAGTTATGGCTTAGATAGTAGGGTAACATGGGTCTCGTTTCAGGATCATCCTGTACATCAGTATGTGTTTAGATTCATGCTAAGCATGAACCAATATTTAATCTCACTGTTAATTTTGTGAATGAATAATATTCACAAATATATTTAAATTCATGAATCTAATCTAAATAATACTCTGTCTCTTAACACATCCGTGGGAGGTGACGATGGTTAAGTGGTTAACGACACAGACTGACACCCTGAGTGTTCCAAGTTCGAATCCAGTTAGTTCCATAGAAACAGTTTCACTGGTCCCTCATGTATGTATCGAATGTCTTTATAGACATAAGTCTAACTAAAACAAATCCCAACAATAGAATCATCTGATTCATATAGAATGAATGAATGGATGACGTTCGTTCAAATTGCTACGGGAATAATTAAACATATTCAGCTTCCTTGCATATTTTCAGATTATTGATATTTTGTTAAGAAAACATTATTTCTTGTTACACATTGGAAGTTTTGACTTATAGAAATTGAGGAATTTGTAACTTGAAAATGTTTGTGTCATAAAGAAACTTTTGTATGTTGGGAGTGAAGTTCTCCAAAGTGTCACTAATATTTAGGTATTTCTTTAATTAAATAAAAATTCTAAAATTAATTAATTAACAGATATTTTGTATTTCGTTGACATCGGATTCTGATTTGTTTAATTTTTTTATTTTAAATTTGGTTATTATTGTAATATTTAAAAGTTCATGGCCTGAACTTAGATTAGAAGGACCTCACATATTCCAATGTTCTGAAGCAAAATGTATCGCAGTTCTACTTTTCCGAGTATCATTGAATCTATATATCCTCTCTCTTGTTGTCGATTAAATCGCTATATACGTAGGAATTGATTATATGCACATACACACACATGTACAGCCAGTAGAACAGCCTCTATCATAAAAATGCTCAAACATGTTAGACAAGAGTGTCTTAGAAATGAGACAGAAACACAAGACAAGCCTGTCATGGAAATAGCCCAAAAGAGCCGCCAGAAATACACCAAGACCTTCCATTGTAGAAATCTCTAAGAATGGTTCAATCAACAACGTGTAAAGTATTTTCTGGATGAACTATTCCAGGAATATATAGATAAGGAAGCTCCGTTAACTGACTGAAAATAGGATCGATCCACTATGATGAGGAGGGGATGATAATGGTTTCCCAAGATAAAGGCTTCATGACCAATGCTTTTAGAAGATGAGTGGTCTCAGTAAGGACAATAAGTGCAAGTTCTGTCACACAGAAATAGAGAGTATGAGCCGCCTGACATCCAGTTGTAATATTCTGCTAGGAGACGACTACTATACAATTCGATATAATAGAATGTAAACATCTCCACAGGACCATCTGTAGAAAATTGAATATAAGTGTAGCAGCAAGTACTGGGAACATATACCAGAAAGAACTGGTGCAAATAAGTAATACACCATCTACTATGACTATGCACTTCGTACAGCTTCATAGCTAACAAATGGAACTATTAAACCTGACATAGGGGCAGGATGGAGAACGTAGAAACCCTAGTTGAAGTCAGTGTTCCTAATGTTTGTTTTGTTTTGTTTTTCCGCATATTTTTGTTTTGTTTTTCGGCATATCAACTCTTTTGGGTTATTTAATGCCGACTCCATTTATAATGGTAAAAGGATTTTATGCTAAAGTTTCATATTATATTTTTTTTAACGGATTTTGATAAATTTATTTTATATGTGTATATTTCTTGAGTAAACTGTTTGCAATTGATTAATTTATTCCTAGGGAAGTTTGGTTTATTGAACTAATAGATATTAGATTTTTTGGTAAAAACCCACCATTTTTAGAAAATACATTACGATTTCGACTCTGATCTCTTTAAATAGTTCCTTAATATTCTCAACATTGTAATGTTTTCGTTGGATGGGAGCAAAATCAACACATTCTAACATAAAGTATTTCATTGTGTATGGCACTTGACAAGTCGCACACATTGGTGACCCCTTTCTACTCAAGCAGGAATGAATGTCTGGCATGTGTGGCCAATACGGAGTAGAGAGAGGACAACTTCAACTCTTCGTGACTTTCTACAGACCTCCCTCTATTTTCCTGGACCCGGTTGTATTGTCAACAATGTATTGCATGTATTACTGCTCTATCTAGCTGCCGCTTCTTACGGTGTTATGCATGGATGTTTGTCTTGACGTCTGTGTATGGAAATTTACATTTGTTTTTAAGGGGCTCTTTGGGTTCAGTTTTGGTAGGTATGTAAGCCTAATCATTTCATCCGATTCCGATGTGACTTGGGATACTACAAAATATAATCTCGTTGGTGTTCAGCGGTGACGTCATTTTACATAATAGTTTGATGATTAGTAGTTTAGCTAGATTTCTATTTTTCAATGTTGTTAATACTGATAAGGAGTCGGAAAGAATAACGAAGTGTTTCTCTTTACTCTGAGAGATAATATCGACAGCTAAATGTAGTGCATTTGATTCTACACTGAAAATGGATGTTTCTTTAGGAAGATGTTGTGGGATAGTTGGAATTTCATGTACAGCTGCACACCCTGTTGTTTTCTTGTCCTTAGATCCGTCTATAAATATAGCGGTATATTTCGGATAATTATCTAGGATTTTATTTAGTTCTTTTTGGAAAATGGGTGTGATAATTTTCATTTTTTCTATGGCTTTGTATTGATTTACACCTCTCCAGGAGTTAGGCACAAGGCCAGTTTTTATCTTACTCCCACAAGTAAGATGTGACCCAAGGTCGGGTCGGGAAAGTGGGGTTTAAAAATTGCCTGGGCAGCCCCATCGGCATTCCCCGGTAGGGGCGCCTCAGGCAGTAAGCAATAAACTTACTCCTCCCCAAAGAGGGGAGGCGAAGCCTGGGAGGGTGGACCTTCTAGAACTGCACAGAACAGACCCATAGACCGGCGTAAATCAAGCCCCGAAGGCCAAGACAATACCAGTCTATGGGGTGCAGTATCCATCGGAACAGATACTACACTTTGATCTTAGCCAAAAGGCCAAGCTTTTCTATGGGTCTGTAGACACAGTCTGTCAATGTAATTGGTCTGTAGTTTATTGGGTTTGTAAATAAGTTTTAATTTCTCACTATGGGGATTATTATAGCTTTTTTTCCATAGTTTAGGGATGCTTCCTGTTGTTCAAATATTGTTCTAGATGGACAGTAGATATTCTCCAGATTTGGAAGGTAATTTTAACAGGAGATTCTATTTGATTACGGCAGGACCGATTGCTTTGTTATGGGTTTTTGTTATACAATCATTTCGTTCGTTGATTGTGATGGTCTGATTGTAGTTTGGGGGAGTTTTTGTTTGGAAGTTGATCTGTTCTTTTTCTTTTTTTCTTTTTTTTTTATCCATGTTGGTATTCTTGGAAGATGAGTTTTTTTCAAAGGTTTCTGCCAGGAGGTTTTCTATTTCCCTTTATGTGTGGCTTTCGTATTGTTATATACAAGGTATTTTATGGGGTATAGTTTTTCCCTGATATTTTCTTTACCATGTCTCATACAGTCTTCCTTATGGTATTGGTGTTCATTTTTTATATGTAGCTTTGCAATGTTTATCTTTCGGCTTTTGTAAAAGTGCGTCAGGTTTGGGGTCTGCAGTTCTTAAAAATGTTTAGGT
>OY744524.1:20235764-20253264 GCA_963556195.1 Sepiola atlantica | reverse complement strand
CTTTGTTTTCTTTTCTAGAATCTCCCAATTATATTTCGTTCGTCAAAACGGACGTCACGCTCGCTATCCCCCCCCCCCCCCGCTTTCTTATCGCTTCCCATAAGCCACCGTCATCCTACTTCTTTCAACCACTCCCCGTCCTTCTCGACCCTCAGTCGCAGCCTGCCCAGCTAATCACACTTCGCAGGGATGTGACAACTTTCTCACTTTCATAAATAACCATCGTCGTCGCTCCTCCCTTGTCACTTCGATTCGGTCGACAACTCGACTACCTTTTCATTCTTGCCTCCCCCTTTTTCCACACCTTTCAGCTTTTTTTTTTTTTTTGCTAGCCTAAACCCGTCTGCCACTTTTTTCTTTGTTATTTCATTTTCCATCGCAAACATAACGCTCAAAACGAAAGCAATAAAATAAACGGAAGAAATGTGAAAAGAAAAGAATTTCTTTCTATGCAAATATCTGACATATTTCAAAAAATTGTTATCGTTTTATATTCTTTTTGCTATTTTTATTTTATTTTTACCGAAATCATTTGAATTCTCATCGCTTCCTCTTTCTGTTATTCCTTCTTGCTACGTTTTCCATATTTCTATTTTTGCCTCGAAGTCTATTTGCCAAATATGTATTCCTTTTTTCTGTTTATAATTCCATGTGTCGATATTTTCTAACTCTATTTCTCATGTTACTATTCATTTCTCTGACGTGATTATCCACATTCCTACTTCAGCTCTCACACTATTCCCACATTTCTATTTTTCTCGCGTTCACATCATTTCCATATTTCTATTTTCTTGCCTTCAAACCTTTTCCATGTTTCTATTTTTCTTGCGTTCACACCATTTCCATATTTCTATTTTCTTGCCTTCAAACCTTTTCCATGTTTCTATTTTTCTTGCGTTCACACCATTTCCATATTTCTATTTTTCTTGCGTTCACACCATATCCATATTTCTATTTTTCTAGCGTTCACACCATTTCCATATTTATATTTTTCTTGCATTCACACCATATCCATATTTCTATTTTTCTTGCGGTCACACCATTTCCATATTTATATTTTTCTAGCGTTCACACCATTTCCATATTTCTATTTTTCTTGCGGTCACACCATTTCCATATTTATATTTTTCTTGCATTCACACCATATCCATATTTCTATTTTTCTAGCGTTCACACCATTTTCATATTTCTATTTTTCTAGCGTTCACACCATTTCCATATTTATATTTTTCTTGCGTTCACACTATTTTCCATATTTCTATTTTTCTTGCATTCACACAATTTCCATATTTCTATTTTTCTTGCGTTCACACCATTTCCATATTTCTATTTTTCTTGCATTCACACCATTTCAATATTTCTATTTTTCTTTCGTTCACAACATTTCGACATTTCTATTTTTCTTGCGTTCACAACATTTTCATATTGATATTTTTCTTGCGTTCACACCATTTCCATATTTTTATTTTTATTTCGTTTACACCATTTCCATATTTCTATTTTTCTTGCGTAAACACCATTTCCATATTTCTATTTTTCTTGCGTTTACACCATTTCCATTTTTCTATTTTTCTTGCGTAAACACCATTTCCATATTTCTATTTTTCTTGCGTTCACACTATATTCCATATTTCTATTTTTCTTGCGTTCACACTATTTTCATATTTCTATTTTTCTTGCGTTCACACTATATTCCATATTTCTATTTTTCTTGCGTTCACACTATTTTCATATTTCTATTTTTCTTGCGTTCACACCATTTCCATATTTCTATTTTTTTGCGTTCACACCATTTCCATATTTCTATTTTTCTTGCGTTCACACCATTTCAATATTTCTATTTTTCTTGCGTTTACACCATTTCCATTTTTCTATTTTTCTTGCGTAAACACCATTTCCATATTTCTATTTTTCTTGCGTTCACACAATTCCGACATTTCTATTTTTCTTGCGTTCACACCATTTCGACATTTCTATTTTTCTTGCGTTCACACCATTTCAGTATTTCTATTTTCCTTGCGTTCACACCATTTCTATATTTCTATATTTCTTGCGTTCACACCATTTCCATATTTCTATTTTTCTTGCATTCACACCATTTCCATATTTCTATTTTTCTTGCGTTAACACCATTTCGACATTTCTATTTTTCTTGCGTTCACACCATTTCAATATTTATATTTTTCTTGGGTTCACACCATTTTCATATTTATATTTTTCTTGCGTTCACACTATTTTCCATATTTATATTTTTCTTGCGTTCACACTATTTCCATATTTCTATTTTTCTTGCGTTCACACTATATTCCATATTTCTATTTGTCTTGCGTTCACACCATTCCCATATTTCTATTTTTCTTGCGTTCACACCATTTCCATATTTCTATTTTTCTTGCGTTCACACCATTCCCATATTTCTATTTTTCTTGCGTTCACACTATTTCTATATTTCTATTTTTCTCGCATTTACACTATTGCCATATTTCTATTTTTCTTGCGTTCACATTATTTCCATATTTCTATTTTTCTTGCGTTCACACCATTCCCATATTTCTATTTTTCTTGCGTTCACACCATTTCCATATTTCTATTTTCTTGCGTTCACACCATTTCCATATTTCTATTTTTCTTGCATTCACACCATTTCCATATTTCTATTTTTCTTGCGTGCACACTATTTTTACATTTCTATTTTTCTTGCGTTCACACTATTTCCATATTTCTATATTTCTTGCATTCACACCATTTCCATATTTCTATTTTTCTTGCGTTAACACCATTTCGACATTTCTATTTTTCTTGCGTTCACACCATTTCAATATTTATATTTTTCTTGGGTTCACACCATTTTCATATTTATATTTTTCTTGCGTTCACACTATTTTCCATATTTCTATTTTTCTTGCGTTCACACTATATTCCATATTTCTATTTTTCTTGCGTTCACACCATTCCCATATTTCTATTTTTCTTGCGTTCACACCATTTCAATATTTATATTTTTCTTGCGTTCACACCATTCCCATATTTCTATTTTTCTTGCGTTCACACTATTTCCATATTTCTATTTTTCTTGCATTTACACTATTGCCATATTTCTATTTTTCTTGCGTTCACATTATTTCCATATTTCTATTTTTCTTGCGTTCACACCATTCCCATATTTCTATTTTTCTTGCGTTCACACCATTTCCATATTTCTATTTTCTTGCGTTCACACCATTTCCATATTTCTATTTTTCTTGCGGTCACACCATTTCCATATTTCTATTTTTCTTGCGTGCACACCATTTTTACATTTCTATTTTTCTTGCGTTCACACTATTTCCATATTTCTATTTTTCTTGCGTTCACACCATTTCCATATTTCTATTTTTCTAGCGTTCACACAATTTCGATATATCTATTTTCTTTGCGTTCACACTCTTTCCATATTTCTATTTTTCTTGCGTTCACACTATTTTCCATTTTTCTATTTTTCTTGCGTAAACACCATTTCCATATTTCTATATTTCTTGCGTTCACACAATTTCGACATTTCTATTTTTCTTGCGTTCACACCATTTCGACATTTCTATTTTTCTTGCGTTCACACCATTTCAATATTTATATTATTCTTGCGTTCACACCATTTCCATATTTCTATTTTTCTTGCGTTCACACCATTTCCATATTTCTATTTTTCTTGCGTTCACACCATTTCGACATTTCTATTTTTCTTGCGTTCACACCATTTCCATATTTCTATTTTTCTTGCGTTCACACCATTTCGATATTTCCATTTTTCTTGCGTTCACACTATTTTTCATATTTCTATTTTTCTTGTGTTCACACTATTTTCCATATTTCTATTTTTCTTGCGTTCACACCATTTCCATATTTCTATGTTTCTTGCGTCTACACCATTTCCATATTTCTATTTTTCTTGCGTTCACACCATTTCCATATTTCTATTTTTCTTGCGTTCACACCATTTCCATATTTCTATTTTTCTTGCGTTCACACCATTTTCCATATTTCTGTTTTTCTTGCGTTCACACTATTTCCATATTTCTATTTTTCTTGCGTTTACACATTTTCCATGTTTCTATTTTTCTTGGTTTTTACACTATTTTCCATATTTCTATTTTTCTTGCGTTCACACTATTTTCATATTTCTATTTTTCTTGCGTTCACACCTTTTTCCATATGTCTGTTTTCTTGCGTTCACAACATTCACACTATTTCCGATTTTTCTATTTTTCTTGCGTTCACACCATTTTCATATTGATATTTTTCTTGCGTTCACACCATTTCCATATTTATATTTTTCTTGCGTTCACACTATTTCCATATTTCTATTTTTCTTGCGTTCACACTATATTCCATATTTCTATTTTTTTTGCGTTCACACTATTTTCCATATTTCTATTTTCCTTGCGTTCACACCATTTCGACATTTCTATTTTTCTTGCGTTCACACCATTTCCATATTTATATTTTTCTTGCGTTCACACAATTTCTATATTTTAATTTTTCTTGCGTTCACACTATTTTCCATATTTCTATTTTTCTTGCGTTCACACTATTTTCCATATTTCTATTGTTGGGGCTATCGCACAATTTCACATATTTCTATTTATTGCTCTACCACGATTTTCCATATTTTTATTTTTTTGTTGCTCTCAGATGATTTCACATATTGCTATTTTTTCTCTCACACGATTATCACTATTTGTTTGGGGTTTTCTCTCATGCGATTTTCCATATTTTTATTTTTGCTCGCACACGATTATCAATATTTCTGTTTATTTTTTCTCTCACGCGATTTTCCATATTTCTATTTTCCTTCTCTCAGTATGTTTCCGATATGTAAATTGTCTTGCTCTCACATAATTTCCCGTGGTTCTGTTTTCTTAATCTCACACTATTTTTAATTGTTCTAATTTCTTGTTATCAGGCTATGTCATATATTTCTGTTTTCGTTCTTTCACACTATTTCCCATATTTCTATTTTCATTTATTTCACGCAATGTTCTATTGTTCTATGTTCTTTCTCCATTCTAATTCCTATATTTGTATTTGTTCTCCCTCTAACACAATTCCCCATGTGTATATTTTCTTACTTTCATTTTGTTTATCTTAATTAGATTTTCTTGGTCTAACTCTATTAATATATTTCTATTTACTTGTTCCTATTCTATGTGGTTTATTTCTGTTTTCTATTTCTTACAAGTTATCATATTTCTATGTCCGTCCTATCACTTATTCCCCCATGTTTCTATTTCCCATATTTCTGTTTTCTTCTTAACATATTTTATTTCATTCTATTAACTCTATTTGACATTTTCTTGTTCAAAGTCTATTTCTTATATTTCTGTTTCCATCCGATCCTTTATTATTATATAAGATTGCGTGTTTTCTATTAATTGTGTTAATTTAATTATCATGCATTGGTCTCGTTATACACTTGTAAACAACGTATTTATGCACGCAGTTTCTACTTAATGACGTTTACTTTTATCGAAAGGGTTAGACGTGTTAGTTTGTGATGGTTGATTATTAGTATTATTTTTCTTATTTCTGAAAACTATTTGATGTTTTTACTGATTCCAATTTTGTAAGATAATCTAATAGTTGTGGTATTCATAAGTTTATGTTTTTAGTGTGATGCTCCAAAATTATTTCAAGGATTTCAGAGAATTTCTTAGTTTGGATATTATTCGAGAATAGCAGGATTGAATCACGTGATATTACATCGTCTTTTTTTCTTACGATTCTTAGTTACCTTTGCGTTTTAAGTGTGTATAAAATATGTATTGTCCTTTAAGGTTGTAGAGCTATTATTCGGACAGAGATTGTAGGATCTCTTCTATTGGATAAAAAATATTTTACATCTATTCACACCCATTCTGTGGGCTATTATGTGTGTTTTATTATTATGAGTGCTATAATGTTTTTTTTACAAAATTTGTTTTCTGCATAACTCGAATTACCAAGGGTATTGTCGTAAAACTCAGAATTTATTTCGATGATAGTTCTGTTTGCTGAAAGTCTACAGATCATTTCAACTGTGGGCAGGACAATATACTAACATCTCTTTTTGTTTAAAAAACTGTTACTAACTTATAATTTAGTATATTTTCTCAATTTTAATCTTTCGTATTTATTCTAAGTTTTACTTTATATCATAAATATGTGGCTTAATGTTTGGATTTGGAAACTGATTCCTAAAAAATCGAGCTGAACTGTAGAAAAATCTGCTCTTATATATTATTAAGTCATATATCTATAAATATAAATATATATATATATATATATATATATATATATATATATATATATATATAGTCTAAAGAAGCTTTGAGTTATTTTAAACAAAAAGACAAAAAAAAAAGGAAAATGCAGTTTAAATTCCCAGAGAAACTTACTAAATCCAAAATAGTGTAGACTTAACATTTGTTGGAAAATTCATAAATAAATAATATATAATAGTAAGTAAATAAAATAACAAGGGGGATTAAGTATCTAACAGTGAAACAAAAGCAGGAGACCTTAACGTAAGCATCTAATATTAACACGGGATCATCAGCTGTTTACCATGTAACTGTTTCGGAGATTTAAAAACAGGACAGTTATATGCATGGCTCTCCAATGGTACAGATAAAACTACCATTTCCCCAATAATCAAGTGTCGAAATAATTCAGCTTAAAATGTTACTTATATATACATAAATAAATAATAAAAAAATAAAAAATAATAATAATAATATACTACCCTTAAGACTATCGTGTGATATGGTAATTTGCATATCAAATAAAATTCTTTATAACAATAGTAATAATAATAATAATAATAATAATAATAATAATAATAATAATAATAATAATAATAATAATAATAATAATAATAATAATAATAATAATAATTACAGAAATGAAAGAGAAGATTGGAAAAGAATATCTACGAAGAACAAGGAAACTCTTAGAAACTAAACTATATAGCAGAAATCTAGTAAAAGGGATAAACACATGGGCTGTATCACTAATAAGATACTCTGGACCATTCATAAGCTGGACCAAAGAAGAACTCAGGCACCTTGACCAAAGAACTAGAAAACTAATGACTATGCACAATGCACTGCACCCAAAAGACGACACGGACAGACTCTACGTGAAAAGAAATGAAGGAGGTAGAGGACTGGTAAGTATAGAAGACTGTGTGGAAGACACCAAAAAAGAGCTGGAGAAATATGTAACCCAGAACACGGAAAGACTGATCACCACAGCAAGAGACACCAGCCCAACAAACAACCCCGGAAGCACTGAACCCAGAAACAAAAAGACAAGAAAGGAAAAGTGGGAAGAAAAACAACTACATGGACGCTTTATAAGACTCACAAGCGATGAAGCCAATGAAAACAGCTGGGCATGGCTAAGAAAAGGAAACCTGAACAGAGAAACGGAATCTCTGCTGACGGCCGCACAGAACAATGCGATTAGGACAAACTTTATTAAAGCAAAGATAGATAAAACCCAGGAAAACAGCAAATGCAGATTGTGTGGACAAAGAGACTAAACGATAAATCATATAATAAGTGAATGCAGCAAGCTAGCACAAAGGGAATACAAGAACAGACATGACAGCATGGGGAAAGAAGTACACCGGGAAATGTGCAAACAACTGAATTTCGAATATGCAAGAAAACGGTACAAACACAAACCAGAAACTGTACTAGAAAACGAAAAACACAAAATCATATGGGATATGAATGTACAAACAGACAAACCCATAACAGCAAGGAGACCGGATATGATAATAATCAACAAGAAAGAAAAATCCTGCAAAATCGTGGACTTTGCCGTTCCAGCAGACCACAGAGTGAAGACCAAAGAGACGGAAAAGAGAAGCAAATATACTGAACTTGCCAGAGAATTGAAAGGAATATGGAACATGAAGAAAGTCAGTATAACACCAATAATCATAGGAGCACTAGGAACAGTCCCCAAAAACATGGAGAAAAGACTAGGAGAAATAGGAATCAAAGGGATAACTGAGACAATACAAAGGACAGTAATGATCAAAACAGCTACAATCCTGAGAAATGTCCTCGAATGCGGAAACCAACCCACATAAGCAACGAATGGAGAACAAACACATGGAAGCACAAAACAACAGAACCGGGGAAAATACAACCGAACGAGAGAGGCGCAAGCATAGGCTGACGCCACGAAAATTATAGACAGAGGGTCGAGGAGGGAAAGCGCAAAACCAGACCTCCACTGGAAGAGCGCGGACAGCTCTGGGACCTTGGGAAGGCTTGTTGCCACTCGGGCCCCAGAGGAGACCAATGGCCCTTATCAGCGGGAAATCGTTGGTAGGTGGCTGTTGCGATTACCGCAAGGTCATCAGCGGTGATGAACGAAAAGAGGTGGAGCATACTGGAGGCCTGAGGAGACTTGTTGTCACTCAGACTCCAGGGAATACCACAGGTTGTCGGCAGTGGGTGACCACTGACGATGACCAGTGTGATAACTCCTAGTGAGTAAATAATAATAAAATACTATCTAAACACTACACCTACGAACCATTCTGCGATATGGTAGCTAGAAATAAAATTATATAGGAATTAAGGTTGCATTAAAAAAAAAAAGCTTTAGTACCTTAGGTACCAGAAAGGCAATATATATATATATATATATATATATATATATATATATATATATATATATATATATATATATATATATATGGATGTATGTATGTATATATATATATATATATATATATGGAATGTGACAGTTTTAATTAAGATACTATCGTTCATTTCTAACATATTAATTTATCATGTCAGATGTTAAATGTCAGAAGAAAATAGCAATACGTCTGGCAATTCGATGTTTGATTCGGACTAGCCTTCTTTCTTTCAAAATATTTTTGAACTGAATATGATTTAGTCATGACTTAACCGGAATCATCTGCTTGCGAAAATGATAAAGTGTTCCTACATTTTCCCTGTCTATGTGTCTTCCGATATAAGATTCAAAATTATATATTAAAAATAGGTATTAACATATACATTTATTATGATTGGCTGTATACAGTTAGGATTAATAATTATTTCTACACCCTACTTACAATTGTAACTCTAATTTTAAGGGAGATAACGGGCCGTTGAATATTCATGTTGCTTTCGTAAATAATGGTATGCTTCAGGTTATTCATTTATTTGTTTTTAACATATAACACTCGGCTATAATTATAAATATTAAACTTTATTTATGAACCTTTTACTTTATGTACCTTGTGTTTCTGGATGACGAATTTACCATTAAACACGAAAAAGTCATACTTCGCTATATAATAAAGTCGTTGTTTACATGTGCACAAATAAAATGAAATAACGTTTTCAACTTTCATTTATCCATCGGCTTCTTCTGTCACATACAACAACGATTTTGATTATCATTTTGATTACGTGTGTCAAATATTAACAACGTTAATTATGCTATAGTTCCCTCTTAGATACAACAAGTAAAAAAGTATTCTTAATACCTTAGTTTACAATCACATTGAACCGTTATTTACACCATAACCCATATGCAAGCTATAAATGATAGGTAAACATGGATGCCCTTCATGCAAACCTAGCATTATTAGAGTCTTTGTTTATCTTTGTTTTTCTTATAACTGCAAATGTCCTTCCAAACATCGCTGATGATGAATCAATTAGATTCATTCGTACATCATGATGAAATTGGAGTAAGGAAGATTTTTACCAAAGACAACCTTTATTTGGATGAATGAAAGATTCTTAGAAAATTCTCATTTATTATAACTAAATATCATGTGAGTATCCCTCTTTCGACCATAGTTCAGAAGCACAAACAGTCATATTTTTCAGACGCAAATCATATATACGCTTGAATCACTGAGTCTTTTTAGCTACAACATTTTAAGAATGTTCGCTAATGGGCATGAAATTAGAGTTCGATCCTTGGTCGAGTCACATTAAAACTTAACAAATGGTGCAATTATAATTACAAATTTGAAAGCCATTTGAAACGAATGATTGTATAAATAGAGATTAAAACTAGATTAGCGTAACACAACTAGTTACTATGACAAGTTAGTTCAATTTATTATTTAGCGATTAAACAATACAGTGAAAAATAAATTTGACTTCAAATGGCTTATAAGAATGATAATAATTTGGTATAAGCACGCAACAAATAAAAGCATAGTTTTAAAAATACAAGATTTCTGACAATACAAGACTTCCGAACAACACCGGATAGATACAGTTAGTATATATATATATATATATATATATATATATATTAGTATTTCATGTATCCACATAACATTTTATAAGGAGATATAATTTTTTAGGTATTAATTTTCAGTATTTACTTCGCAGTGCTCGATACGTAAGTAGAGCTAGGTAGGAAGCTATGAAAATATATTTATGGCAATTAAGCTACACAGAGGCTCCCGCGTTTCATCGCCGGGGGGAATCTTCAGGCGTTTAGCTTACGATATATATATATATATATATATATATATATATATATATATATATATATATATATATATATATAAGAAGGTTCAGATAAATAAAATTAGCATATTATTTATATCAGTTCCAAGAATTGAAACACAGTAAATGATTGGCATCCGATTGTTTCTTAGACGATTTGGAATATTTTATTTCACTCTTTAGATGATTCCACAAATTAACTACTTCAGCGCCTAACATTACAAATAGAAGTCAACCACAAAAACAGAAAATGTTACTATTTTATATATATATATATATATATATATATATATATATATATATATATATATATATATATATATATAGTCAGGTTAATATTATATTCAAATAAACATGTTTTTATTTTATTATTTTTATTTTTTATTTTTTCACATTTCCCAAAAACATAACATTTTTGCGAGATATATTTTTACGGTCCGTTTCATTTGTCTTGTGCTAAACAACATTTTTATGTTAATATCGTCTCTGCAACATTACAAAATCATCAGAAAAATTCACAAAGAGTAAACTGTTCTTGTAGTAACGTGTCTTGAAAACACCTACACTACACAGTGATTAATTTGTGGATGACACCAAACAAAAAACAAAGAAAAGAGCAAACTCACACGTGGGGGAACCCACTAATACGCAATTTATATATATATACATATATATATATACATATATATATATATATATATATATATATATATATATATATATATATATATATATATATATATATATACAATAATATTCTTATGAATAAATATTAAATATTTAAATACCTAGAGACATCGATGTTTCATGCTAACGCAATCTTCAGTCTAGGAACTAATTCCCAACGGTCGGTGGGCGCGACCCCCGAACACAAATAACCATTGATTCGTAGTCGAAGATCATACCCGCAGGTCACTGTCAACTAGTTAGTAAATAGAGAAGAACTTTAACTGTAAATAGCGGTATTCGGATCCATTCTATTTATTATTATAATAATAATAATAATAATAATAATAATAATAATAATAATAATAATAATAATAATAATGAAGAAGAAGAAGAAGAAGAAGAAGAAGAAGAAGAAGAAGAAGAAGAAGAAGAAGAAGAAGAAGAAGAAGAAGAAGAAAGTAAATATAATACCAGTAATCGAAAGAGCACTAGGAACAGTCTGAACACATCTGGAAATCAGACTGGGAGAAATTGGAATCAAAAGGAACACTGACACCATACAACGGACGGCAATGATAAAAACAGCTGACTCCTCATGGAGAATATTTGAATGGAGCAACCAACCTAAATAAGATAAAGAAAATAGATCATAGTATAAATATATAATGGATAACTATATAATAGCAAATAATACATAATTCCAGCCGGCGGGGTAGTTTAGTTTGTTAATTGCGTTCTTACTTCCATGTACAACTTAAAACAGTTTCGTTCTGGTGATAGAAAAAGACACGTTTTTTTCCTTGCTATATTTCGTGTCTATGAGCTGATTCGTGTTCGTGTGTATACAAATAAATATGTATTGCTCTTTCTTAGAGAAAGTAGTGGAGTATAGCATCTGACATTTTATTTGAGAAAACTTTTGCATGTACATGATCTGTGTTAATTTGTATACATTTTGTACGTGGGAAAATGTTTGGCTCGCATGCAAGTAGCTGGGTTTCGCATCCCGAGTTCTTATGTGTTCTCCAGATGAGATCAAATGGAGGATAAACCTCGAATTTAGGGTGTCCAGTGTGTAGCTTTCATGGCGTGTGTGGGATGCGGCGTTGACTGATTGTGGAAATAATTATATAGTATCTCATATGAAAATAAAACATATATATATATATATATATATAGAAACAGAGAGACAGAGGGGGAGGAGAGGGAGAGATAGAAAGAGAGATAGATAGATAGATATTTATTATTATTTCATGTATATCTACATATAATATTATAAGGTGATATAATATATTGTGCATAGATTTCCAGTATTTACTTCAGCATTATTTTTAGTATTTACTTCCGCATTATTTTCAGTATGTATTTCAATAAGAGAGCCGATCTTAGTCGTAGTTGTACAAAAATATATTTATGCCAATTAAACTAGACAGGGGGTGTCAATATTTCATCAACGCAGGAAATCGTTACGCTAAATTCTCAGATGTTAGTTATTTAATCAGTAATAAAATCCGTGCACTTATCCTGAAGATTCCCCATGGCGATTAAATACTGATGCCTCTGTGTAGCTTAATTTCTACATATATTTCAATAATATATATATATATATATATATATATGTATATATATAATGAGTAGAAATGAATAAAATGTACAACATTATTTATTACAGTTTCAAGAATTCAAGATCAACAACGGTGAGACGCACGATCGTTTCTGAGACGTAATTGTGTTTATTCATGTATTTGAATTCCAATATGTCGCTACTTCAGC
This sequence comes from Sepiola atlantica, assembly GCA_963556195.1. Taxonomy (NCBI): domain Eukaryota; kingdom Metazoa; phylum Mollusca; class Cephalopoda; order Sepiida; family Sepiolidae; genus Sepiola; species Sepiola atlantica. Next base: position 20,240,302 of record OY744524.1, on the reverse strand, counting down.
ACCTTTTAAAAAGGGTCACAAATAGAAGTTCAGCGAAAACATCAACATATTCTTCTCATTTAACAAATGTATCCAATTTTGACAGGCAATATATATACAGGGTGTCTCAAAAAAATGTACTCACTCGTAGAATGACGAGAAAACTTTTATTTATGAACATAGAGTGAAATGAAATAGCATCGAATACATGAGACAAATGTAATTTAAGAATCATGTTCGCAAATGTTCAAACTGATGTCCATTATTGTTCAAACAAAGCTGATAACGCGCACCAAGGTAAATAAAGGTTTTCTCGTCATTCTAAGAGTGAGTACATTTTTTGAGACACCCTGTATATATATATATATATATATATATATATATATATATATATATATATATATATATATATATATAGTCACCCACATTCATAATCAGTATTCCTAGAGTTAATACTACTAAGACAAAGTTCCTTTCCTTCAATAATTAAAGAAACCTCTCCACCACCGATTGGCATGACCGATAGCACTCTTCCCGAGAGTCCAACATTCAAACAACTCGGCCGTAACATTAATTGGAACCAATACCTAGAAGATACGTCTAGGTCTGCTGCAAAGAAAGTACTCTATCTCTAGCGTGATAGAAAACTTAATACACCTACAAGTATCCTATATCTCTACAAAGCCACTATTCGCCCATGCATGGGGTATTGTAGCCACATCTGGGCTGGTGCATCAACCACTTGTCCCTCTCTCTCTCTCTCTCTCTCGAAAACAGAGTCTCTAACCTAATAGGTACCACACTGTCTAGCAGGCTTCAGCCCCTGTCCCTGGGCTTGTTTTAAAAATACTTCAACAGAATGTGCACTCGATGAACTTGCTGAACTTGCGTTACCTGACCGTAAATACCTCCGCCAACCCGTCAAGTAACAATACCCTAACCCTTCACTGTGGATGGCCCCCAGATTGCGGGAGGTTTTCTATTCTAAAAGCTTTTTTTCTCTAAACGCTAGCCGTTGGAATGTTCTCCCTTTTCCTCGTTTCCTCGACTATATTAACATGCAGAAATCTAATGTAATGTAAACAAACATGTTGCTGCAAAATTCTAAATTTAAAATACCCCGATAAAGATGGGCCTTTATTCACAGTGTTTACGTTAGCCTATCTTGACAAGTTGAGAAAAAGAAGTGAAGTCTAGATGATTATATAAAGAAGCCTAGTGTTCTGTATACTTTTTACGAAAAGCTATGCATCATCTCACTTATCAGGGTGGGTCTGCAATCATTTATGTGGCTTACTATATTTTTTATGTTTCTTTTGTGGTTTTCTCAAAACATATTTTTCAAACTTCCACATTCCAACCTTAAAGCTAGAACAGAATTCTGACAAATCTCACACATTTGTCTTTCCACAAATTTCCTTCCATCTTTTTATTTTTATTTTTTGTTGTTTTATTTTCTCCTGAAACCGAGCTCCAACGCCCACCCCTCTTGCACTGCAACTTCTTCACCTATTTGCCAACAGATGAGAGCAGGCTAGATGGGGTTCGAGGGATTGTGTTAGTAGGAAAAGAAGGAACGAGGACAACATGAGAAGAGGGTTGGGTTGGTTTTCTGCTTGATTGATGTGGCAAGAGGCGAAATGCGGGCTGCCTTTGGGTCCCTCCACGTCCAATGAATGACAAGAAGACTAATAGGCTTTCCACTTGAATTTGGCATGACTCATTATTGAGATTGGCTGACGCCAAGACGAAGGCTAAGGGAAATTGTTTCTTCGACAGCCAAGTTATCGGGTCAGGAAGGCAACGAAAGTGTCATGGAGGGGGGGGGGGATGATGGGTATGCACACTCTAGGACAGGCGGATTCTGGGATAGGGTGAGGATTAAAATAACTGAGCATGAGCATAACGGAAGCAGAAATCCGCCCGAAAATCTCACAATACACTAATCTTTCGAAAACAAGTAAATAATACATTAGAATTGTATCAATACAAAACAACTTAATTGAATAATAATTTCAGTGAAATTGTGTTCAATCAAATAACAATAAATAGGTAAAGAACCAGTGTCCGAAACGACTCACGTACTCTCTCTCTCATATATATATATATATATATATATATATATATATATATATATATATATATATATATATAATATGTTATTGTTTATTATCTATGTACATATACGTTTCGTCCTTACTAATCGGGACTCATCAGCATAGGGATATGACTAATCACTACTTCGAAACCCTTGATTACAAGTATTTTTCAACTCAAATCCGACGGCTTAACCACATGGCCAATTTTAAAAAGCGAATAAACAGTGATAATTTAAAAACTTTATCGGCGGTTTAACGTCTGAGAGCGTTCTACTTTTTTAATGAAAGGAACGATGCATTTAAAGCTAGTGACGTCATGCTGTGTTAATACTACACTTACAGTACTCTAATTTTTCGAGGAGTGACAAATAATAATAAATATTTGTTATTGTTTATTATCTATGTATGTATGTATACGTTTCGTGCTTAATAATCGGGACTCATCAGCAGAGCGATATGACTATTAACTACCGGTCATGCGATTCGAAACCCCGGATTACAAGTATTTTGCAACTCAAATCCGACGCCTTAACCACACGGCCAATTTTAAATAGCGAATAAACAGTGATAATGTTAACACTTTATCGGCGGCTTAACGTCTGAGAGCGTTCTACTTTTTTAATGAAAGGAACGATGCATTTAAAGCTAGTGACGTAATGCTTTGTTAATGCTACACTTACAGTACTCTAATTTTTCGAGGAGTGACAAATAATAATAAATATTTGTTATTGTTTATTATCTATGTACGTATACGTTTCGTCCTTAGTCTAACGTCAATCAACCAGCATCTTAAAAAAAAATTGAATAAAAATAAAAATAAAAGGTGAAAATTGAGAATCTCGCATTAAAAAATTGACCAGCAAGAACCGGATGCTAAGAAAAAGAGAAAAAATAACAGTAAGGGAAGATTTTAAACCGATCAAAGTTCGTGTTGATCAAATATAGGTCACGGTCCGCTTGCTCTCACAGTTTGCAGTTATGAACTTCCAGTTCACTCCTATATCTCAACGAGCATCCCCCTCACTAATCCGGCAGACTTCAATTTGACGCCTGCTTGGCCGATCATATTTGAAAAGATGATGTAGTTTCGAAACGCTTGTTGATTGCCATACGACTATGATATTGTTTATGTAATTTCATAAATGCTCTACTTGGTATTGAGCACTTTTGAAAATATGGGGGTTTGTTCATTTTATTAACAGATTTGAACTTGATAAAATGAATATATATATATATATATATATATATATATATATATATATATATATATATATATATATATATATATATATATAGTGATTTGGGGTATGTTGAAAAGAAATCAATAAAGTGCTCAATCGCAAAAATATGAGAGCTAATATACAAATTATTCATTTAATAAACTATACGCTATATACTTCAGAGGTGTGCCATGGTTTCCGAATTTACATGCGTTCCAAGAATTCAACATCAACAACAGTTTCGTGTACAATCTTTTCCGAGATGACATGGATTTTTATTGATATCAGCCCCTTTATTCAGCATAGGTAATAGACAACATGTTAGAAGTTAAAAGATAACTTTACTTCTAGAGTGCAGACAATACTCAGCAAGTAGAGAGAGAGAAAGAGAGAGAGAGAGAGGGGGGGAGAGAGAGTGAGTTTGAGTAAGGGTTAGGATATGATAATTACAATTCACCTAAAATAGGTTACTAAGCAAATATATCGAACATACAAACAGGCAAAATAGGGGGAATAATGACTTTACAGGCCTAGCACAGGCATGCAATGTTTTTAGAATTAAAGATTTTTCTCTATAGAGAAAAATTAAACAATATGAGAACGTATAATTAAACAAAATAATTAACAGGTAAACAGGTTAAATTGAAGAGATAATTATTTAATAAAACTATTCCAAGAAACATTACCTGAATACATATCTTCATAAAAATTTGAAAAAAAGCAGTAATATACGTTTCATTTTAACACTTGCACTAAGTAGAACTAGAAGTAACTTTGAAGATAATTATAAAAAATAATTTAAAAGATAATAATAAATTGAAAAAATAATAAATAATAAATAAATAAATAAAATAATAAACTTTAATAGAAATAAAAGTAAAAATAATAATTATAAATATAATCTTTTTAATGATAATAATAATAATAATAATAATAAATAATAATAATAATAATAATAATAATAATAATAATAATAATAATAATACAAATAATAATACTAATAATAATGATAATAATAATAATAATAAATAATAATAATAATACAAATAATAATACTAATAATAATGATAATAATAATAATAATAATAATAATAATAATAATAATAATAATAATAATAATAATAATAATAATGATACTAATAATAATACTAATAATAATGATAATAATAATGATATTTAGAATTTAGAAATTAATGAATGAAAATAAATATATAACGAAAGAAAAGAAAAGAAAATAATA
>OY744524.1:20163264-20228264 GCA_963556195.1 Sepiola atlantica | reverse complement strand
ATCCAGAACAATTGGCTCTACATTTTGGCCAAGTCTCAGAAAAATTGGATGGATGGATCAAACGTTATGGGAGAAAAAGGTTATTTTTTTACCATTTTGGGGGCTTTTGACCCTCTGGGGGCGCGAACCAGATTATTTCCAAGGTCAGCGATACTTATTTTCTATTAGGAACCATTGCCTCCACATTTTAGCCAAGTTTCAGAGAAATTGAATGGATGAATGAAAAGTTATGGGGCAAAAAATGTCATTTTTTGCCATTTCGGGGACTTTTGACCCCCTGGGGGGGGGGGGCTAACCAGGTTCTTTTTCAAAAATCGGAGAATGTCACTTTCTAACCTGACCAAATTTACAACTTCATGCAAAATTTCAGAGAAATTCAATGGATGGTTGCGGAGAAAAATCCGGACGGACGGACGGACATGCCTCAAAAGATAAGTCCCCCGATTTTATAAATCGGGGGACCAATTATATTTCTAACTTAGACAAACCATTAAATACTTAGTACTACTACAAGAGATATAGCTACACGAAATAATTCAGCAGAAAGAGCGTTCAGGTTTCAATCGCGGGTGTTGTCATCTGTGTGTGTTTTTTTTTCTTTTTTATTTGAAATCTATTATTTACTATTGATATATTATTAATTTACATGAAGTAATTCAATATCGTAATATACTAAAACCAAAGGATGTCCGTTTCTTTGTAAACAGATTAGTAATTTTATTATTTTGTTATTAGTAAAAAAAATACACACTTTGTTTAAGAACCTTCTAAAATAGACAGCGATTTGGAAACTTTTGAATAAAAGGTAATTTCAACTAGCATGGAAATTCTAAACAGATCCTCATATATTGAAAACTTTGGAAGGTATTTAAATCCAGTTATCTCAATACGGATTAAAACAAACAGTTTTTATCAATAAATAATTATAGATTCAATAAAAATTTGGTTCAATTATTAATTTCATAAAACGATACTGTAGTAATAAAATGTAACTTTCAAAATTATATTTAAAAAGAAAACAAATTATTTGGGGGAAAAAGGGCATGGTTTAAAAATAGCAAATTTAAAGTAAAAAACATTCCCGAGCAACGCCGACCACGAAAGCTAGAATAACGTATAGTCATTCCTCCACTATATATACACTTGGAATTTCTACGTCGGATTTTTATTAAGTATTATTTATAAAGTATCGGCTTTTTGGTAAATATTTTATAGTGAAAAAATATATGACAGAAATTTTCATACAGGGATGTTTTATTTGAAGGTAATTCTCCTGGCAAGCTTGAAGAGACATTTTCATACTTTCAGTAACGTTTAGCTTTTTCTAAACTAAATATATCATATGTTTATTTACTCCTCGCGGAGTTAGGCACAAGGCCAGTTTTATCTTACTCCCACAAGTAAGATGTGACCCAAGATCGGGTCGAGCAAGTGGGGTTAAAAGCCAGCGCTCGAGAGGTGAGCACTCTGGCCATTTAAAAATTGCCTGGGCAGCCCCGTCGGCATTCCCCGGTAAGGGGCGCCTCAGACAGTAAGCAATAAACTTACTCCTCCCCAAAGAGGGGAGGCGAAGCCTGGGAGGGTGGACCTCCTAGAACTGCACAGGACAGGCGTGCAGTATCCATCGGAACAGATACTACACTTTGATCTTAGCCAAAAGGCCGAGTATGTTTATTTACTCCTCGCGGAGTTAGGCACAAGACCAGTTTTATCTTACTCCCACAAGTAAAATGTGACCCAAGATCGGGTCGAGCAAGTGGGGTTAAAAGCCAGCGCTCGAGAGGTGAGCACTCTGGCCATTTAAAAATTGCCTGGGCAGCCCCGTCGGCATTCCCCGGTAGGGGCGCCTCAGACAGTAAGCAATAAACTTACTCCTCCCCAAAGAGGGGAGGCGAAGCCTGGGAGGGTGGACCTCCTAGAACTGCACAGGACAGGCGTGCAGTATCCATCGGAACAGATACTACACTTTGGATGGATGTAGAAAAATTCAGTGCTATCTTTACATTGGAAATGAAACCGAACAATACGTGATACCCCTACTTATAATTCGGATTATGCTGATTCATTATGAATAAAGACTTTGTGTCTGAGGTGGGCAAACAGAAGTGTGACAAACCGACAAACAGACATAAATGTTATTGATAATGGTTAGGTATATCTCAAATCAGCTAATTCTATCTTAGCCTCGTCAAAATGTGACAACAGACAATCAATTAAGAAATAAAATCAGAACGGCATAAATGAAACGGATTCCAATCTGAAAGGATCCCGTGTCACAAATATTATGATTCTTGACAAAACTGATAATTTCCATAGAAATAATTAGATATCGTTTGGAAGAAGTCACTTTATATATAAGTCTTTATACGAGTGTAAGATAATAGATCGGATTCATTGTTCATGTCATTTGTAAAATGGCAGTTTTAAGAGTTGAGTGTCAGTTTTGACTTTGCACTTAAGTGGCGCGACTAAGCTGATCCACTTAACAGTCAAGTAACGTACATAATCGGAATTGAATTCATATATATATATATATATATATATATATATATATATATATATATATATATATATATAGGGTGGGCAAAAATAAGGGTCCTATTTTTAAAAATTCATAACTTTTTTATTTATTGATTTTTTTAATCTTTTTTTTTTAGAATAAGTAAAGGACCCCTTCCGAAGCAAGCATGAGCCGTATAAGCCCTAAGGAACGTACCCTCATTTAGAAAACATTATTTTTGCTTAAAAAACTCAAAACAGTGTAAAAAACAATACTTTAGTTTTTGTAAGTTTTAAGAAGTGTTTTTCGGCTAAAATTTGTTTTGTTTATTTCAAAAAATCTCGGAAGGGTCAGTCTACACACACATAAAGTTTGGTGAGTTTAACTTTTATTTTGTGGAAGTTATTCAAATTCAAGTTATTCAAATTTAAAGATAGGACCCTTATTTTGGCCCACCCTGTATATATATATATATATATAAGAGAGAGGCGGATTCAAATAGAGTACTGTAAAATAGAGAACACAATCATAAAACTAAATAATAATGCAATGCTTCTATTTTCGACTTTTTACAAGAATAAATGAAACTGTTTATATTCGTTTAACTAAACAACGCATCTTATGTTTTAGTTCTTACAAATGTATTCAGTGCTGATTAATTAAATTGAAAGCCTTTATTTAAAGTGGCATCACTGATTGTTTTATCTCTTATAATAACGGGGCGGAACGAAACATGACTAACATGATATCCAAGTACAATTGTTTAATATCTTAAAATTAATATATGTTTAAAACAAAGTTGTGGAATTATTTGGAATATAATGGATTATCTGGGTGTTTTTAAAAGCAAAATACATCACTAACTGATTGTACACAATTTGATAAACGTACACCTGCTATAAAAACACACCGCACAACTTATGTGTGTTTTTATGGAAATCGCTCCAGACAAGGCATTAAGCCACTTGATGTAAGGAGCTAACAAGAACAAATACGATTATTGCAGAGACAGGAAGTTTTAAAAAGACTAAGATCATAGGTAGGAGGAAAACAATCAGCAGAAATAGAGTTCTACAAAACTGCGGTTCATGGAAGCAAGCTACTGGAATAGAAAACTGTATTAAAATGAGGTCTATAAAAAGGGAATTGGTGGCGACCACTAGACCAACGAGCAAACGAACTAGAACAAAAAAAAACAAGGAACAGTACACATAATTCTGAAGAACACATGCCACAATAGAAGATATAGAAAAGACTGAGACTAGCAACATCACGCCTGTAAGAGAGGGGGTGCAGAGAAGAAGAAATGGTAGGGGCAATCAAAATACAGATATATTTCTGCACCTTATCAAGAACCCTCAAATGGGACAGAGATTCATCAGCCAAAATATGTACTCCATACATTTATTGTATATACTTGAAATAGACTGGTGGGTCCTATAGCATGTTCTTCCTTATTTCTTCTATTGAAAGATTTCAGGAGGATTGTAACGATAGTAATTCATGATAACGTATTCTACTTAAATAATTCAGTCGTTAAGCGCCTAACGATGTATTTCCACCAACAAAGAGTATACAAACAAACTGTGCTTACAAATAAAATCGTTAAGTTTTATTTAAAACATATTTTAAAATTTCTACACATAAATATGTTCAACTATATTTTATCAAAAAACAGTTGTTCTAAGTCCACTTCTAAGTATATGTAAATTTCTGTAATTAAAAAATAACGAAATCGTACAGAACGTGAAATTAATTTTTAATTTTAATTCGACCGTTCTAAAATTAACAAGTGTAAGAGTTATTAATTACAAAAACACTTTTTTTGATCTGATAAATAATACATAATTAACATTTCACCCATATTTTAACTAACCCCTTTTTATTAAGTAAATTTTATTAATGATGTTTTTTTAGTTTGACTAGTGAATAACCTTCTTTTTTTCTAATTCTAACTTTTTCTAAACAGTCAGTTTTTTATGCCAGTTATCTCCCTTGAATGGTCTAAGATTTCAGGTCGCAAAGATGTTCCTTCTTTAACATTAGTATAGTTATATAATAATAAACGCTGTTTTTTTATTTTAATCTTAATTTAATTGTAAATAAATTAATTTAATTTATTCTTATATATATTTTCACTTATTCTATTTTTAATTTTACTTTTTTCTAAACATTTTTTTATTAAACTATAACCACAATTTCGTAATCATTATCTATAATATTATATTTCTTACAGTGATTTTATCATTTCTATTTTTACTTACTTAATTTTAAACTTTTCTTAGAACATATACCTATTTAATATAACTTTTTCTTTAACAAGTTTTTTTTTTAAATTTTAATCTTTTTTATCTATTAAAAACGTTACATTTTATATTTTTAATGTTTTTCAGATTTCCTGAGATATTTATCAAGGTTTTATATTGTTTAAGATTATACTCTAACTTTATATTTTTACAGTTAATTTATGTTCCAATATATTTTGCTTTGATCCTTTTTATTTTTCCAACTCTTCGTTGTCTTTTTTTTTTCTCTTCTCCCACATATTTCTCTCTACTCTGCTCTCTGGCTATTTGGCTAAGATCAAAGTGTAATATCTGTTCCGATGGATACTGCACCCCATAGACTGGTATTGTCTTGGCCTTCGGGGCTTGATTTTCGCCGGTCTATGGGTCTGTCCTGTGCAGTTCTAGGAGGTTCACCCTCCCAGGCTTCGCCTCCCCTCTTTGAGGAGGAGTAAGTTTATTGATTACTGCCTGAGGCGCCCCTACCGGGGAATGCCGACGGGGCTGCCCAGGCAATTTTTAATGGTCACAGAGCTCACCTCTCTGGCGCTGGCTTTTCAAACCCCATTTTCCGACCCGACCGTGGGTCACATCTTACTTGTGGGAGTAAGATAAAACTGGCCTTGTGCCTAACTCCTGGAGAGGAGTAAATCAATACTCTCTCTCCCCTTTCTCCTCAATGTTCCACCTCATCCCACCTGTATCGACATTATTCCCCTTTTTCCCTCATATCTCAAGACCGTTTCAATGTAATTTGTATTTGTACTGTATTTTGTTCTTTCCCCATCTTTTCTCCTTATTCATGCCTTTATATACTTGTTTTATTTTTCATTTTCTTTTACTTTTCATCGCTTTCTTTCCACTTTTTTCTATTATTTTCTTTCTTTTTTGTACTTGTTTACTTTATCTTATAACTTCTTAGAATTACTTAATTTTAGTTTTGTTCATTATACGGATATAGTCATTTTTCCGCTTTGCCTTTCGATAATCTAATCGGAAATGGACTTCTTTGTTTTTTTTTTTAAATTTTACACACTTACTTGTAGACATATAGTTGTATATGTATATATTTTTGTTAGTCATTTTATTATTATTTAACTTTTATCTTGGATTTACCTTCTTTCATTGTTCAGACTTGGAAATTTTACTGCTCGGATTATATGGACTACACTCCAATCTCCACTTCACAACTGCTTCTTCTATCTGTATCCTAAGATATTTTCATGGGCATTTTATACGTCTTAATTAAAGATCATTCTATGGCTCATAACTGTTTATATTTTCAAATATTTGCTAAACAGTAATACAAATGTTACTGATTTATTCTTCTGATTTTCCTTTGATTAAATGAGCTTATTTTTTTAAAATACATGGATAAGCTAGAGATAACATGTTTTTATATTCCTTGTTCTAATGAATTTATTATCTAATAAATATTGTATTTCATCCAATTCAATTTTTCATCATCCATTTTCTTATATACATATATATAAATCATTATTATCAGTAATAATACTAGTATACTCCGATAAGTTGAGCCGTCTGAAAGAAATTAAATTAAAAGATTCAAAGTAAGACACGTTGAGATTCTCTGTCTTTTTTACAAGAGATCGGAACACCTATCTCATTTCTTGTGTTTACATTTAAAAAAATGAGCGCGTATTTCTTTCGCGTATATAAGCGTACTTGTCACGACGACCGACCGGTAAGAGACTGTGGTGATTAATACTTAGATTTAGCGTTAGAATCGTCCGACCGGTGGTACGGTTACGAGAGAGAGAGAGAGAGAGAGACTAACTTTAGATGTTGTCTTTATTTTTCATATTAAACTTGCTTTACAAACAATCTAAACTGTGCTCAATTGGTGACCCAACGGGTCAACCTCTTTTCTAGTGACTACTAAAAGAAGATTCAACTTATAGTTGTAAGAGGAAAGTAGGTGTGTATAGAATTGTTATTGTATAATCATTTTTTAGCAAGATATTCTCTCATACAAATTAGCTCTATAAATTTTCCAGATGTGTTTCAAGAATATATAGACAATATTTTGTTTTATACAATGGATAGTCAAATTGCAATATATTTATTAATATGTCTGATAACCATAGTATGTTAGAGACTTTTCTCTGTTCTTTTTACGATTACTTTTTTCTCAGATACATTAGAAGCATTTATATCACGGCACTAATTTTTAATCATAAATAGATAAGAACTCACCGTAAAATTCGAAATGTGCTACCCATTCTTTTTTCTAACGAGTCTTGGATAGTACAAATGTAAAATATACATATTCTTTATGCTGTACATTGTATCTGAGACGAAACAATCGTAATAAAAAATAATATAGCATATAAAGATTATCACACTTTTTTAATATATATCTCATATATATGTAAAATAAAACTCGTGCAAGATTTAATCCGAAACCTAGATCGCATTTCATTTATTTGTATGATGTCAGCGTTCTCGTACCGTTTGGCTCGTTAGTCCAGACATCAAATTCGACCATAGCGTTAGGCTGTTACTCTTTTGGATGCACAGGTTCGAATCGTTTACGCGTCGTATTTTTCACTTTGTGGTTTTCAATATGTATTCCCAGCCTCGTAGACTAAATTCATAGTATATAAAATTGCATTACCAACGTAAACATGAACATTGACAAACAGAGTATTGATTTACTCCTCTCCAGGAGTTAGGCACAAGGCCAGTTTTTATCTTACTCCCACAAGTAAGATGTGAGCCAAGGTCGGGTCGGGAAAGTGGGGTTTAAAAATTGCCTGGACAGCCCCGTCGGCATTCCCAGGTAGGGGCGCCCCAGGCAGTAAGCAATAAACTTATTCCTCCCCAAAGAGGGGAGGCGAAGCCTGGGAGCGTGGACCTCCTAGAACTGCACAGGACAGACCGATAGATTGGCGTAAATCAAGCCCCGAAGGCCAAGACAATACCAGTCTATTGGGTGCAGTATCCATCGGAACAGATACTACACGTTGATCTAAGCCAAAAGGCCAAGAACAAAGTAGCCAAAACACAGATGAAAACGTATAATATAACAAATGGAAGAGAAAGATACGAATAAGATAATTGGAAACATAACGAAAGAGAGGGTGAAAATAATTAAAGGTGATCAGTAAAAAACTATATGTCTTGATTTAGGAATATTTAGAATTATAATTATAGCAGATATTGAATGATTAAGAATATTAATTGTTGATTGGCTAGAAAATAGAATAGTCGGCATACTTCCGGTGATATAGGCAAAACGACAGTCACCTACATTTACCGACGCAACACGAGCAAAAAATAAAAAAGATAACAAAATGAAAACAGAAAATGATAACCAAAAAAAAAACTACAGAAAAAAGAAAATAAATGGACGAAAATAACAAAGACCCTCAATTAAAAAAATATATTTTAATTTTATAATAGTTAGATTAATAATGATAGCCGATGATGAATGATTAGAAATATAAAAAGATTGTTTACGTACATGTTATTTAAAAAGATGTAAAAGAACCATAATTTTGTGTATGATTTTTTTTAAATGATAATGAATATTGACTGTAATTCGGGCTATAATCGCCAAGTTTTTAAAAGTTTTTTGAATTTGTTTTTGTACACTTTTCACTAAGCTAGAAAATACCTATAAACAAATAAATTCATAGGAGCATTTTACAAATATCTTGATGTTAGCCGAAACAATTGTCTGCAAAATAAAAAATGTTGGAAAAAATGACGTGAATCTGTCCTCTGTGATTGTATTGAACTACATAAACATGCTAAATATAATATAGCTCTAGCTATAAACTATTGAGCTATCATAACTACTTTGTGTTACAAAAAAAATACACACATGCACACACACACACACAGAGACACACACACATATATATATATATATATATATATATATATGTATATATATATATATATTCCTTTCGACTACTAGTTAAATAGTTAACACCTTATGTGTTATACCCATTACTTTATTTTTTGCTATATGTTCATTGTTTGATTAGCTTCTACTGTTAATAACAAAAAATGCGGGATTTCGATTTCCTAATAAATTGTGTAGCTGACGTAATAGATACGGTCGCAACTGATAGAGTGATTAAGGGGAGTTTTAATTGTAGAAAATGTATTGTTCTCATTTACGTACTAATCATGCCGAAAAAGGTCTGAAGTTTTTGTTTCCTCCTATCAGATTTCATGTTCCGTAATAAAAAAGCCCAAAAAGGTTGATTTGCCGTAAAGCATAAAACAATACCAAAGATAAATAACTTCGTGACCTCCTCTACTTAGCAGCATGCTACTTCAGCTAACAATGCTAACAACTCCACCTACCGCAGTGTTGCTTAACAGATTCGGGAATTTCCATAAAACCGCCCTGAAACTACTTAAAGAAACCTATTTCTAATTCCACGTAGCTAACCTTAATTCTTGCCGCCCACTTCCGTAGTTCCTTCTTTCCCCTTTTCTTCCTTCCCTATGCACTGAAGCTCCTCTGTGCCATTTGAAATTCGGAATATGAAAGTCCGTGAAAGCGGTTCAAACTCCTTTCAACAAATATTCTGAATCAACAATAATTTCCTGTGTGTCTGATTATATTTCTTTGGTGTTAAGATACGAGATATGGAATGTGTTTCGTGGTCGCTTCGATGATGGATTCATAAGTAAAAACTGTTTTAACTTGCCAGCAAAATGTATATTTATAAATATATAAATACCAGATTACCTATCAAAATAATAGTTCTAATTGCTGGAAAACTTAAACAATACTCGCCTATTTAACCTGTGTTAAAATGTAACGCACTTACTTGTACTTTTGGTATTAGGAGCATGGTAAGTTCTTAGGGTTCAGCTTAACAAACGACCGAAATGTGATCGAATCTTCAAAGTAAACACTGGTTTTGCGCAATGTAAATATGGTTTATATGATATTAGAATCATAAGTACACTATAGTTCAGAAAAGAGTTGTATTCTCCCCGATAACAGTTTTAAATGAAAAGAGATAAATATGATTGTTTACGTTAATAGTTAAGCACAGATAGGTGACCACTCCAACGCAATATCAGACGTCTATATTGTATGCCTTATAAGCATTTATCTGGCATACAAACGCATCTCTCATATAGTATTTAAATAGGAATGTGATATATATATATATATATATATATATATATATATATATATATATATATATATATATGTGTGTGTGTGTATATATACGAATTATTTATTTTAAAACTACATATTCTAGATGCGTATCATGGTTTCAGTGACATGGGTAGCCCTTAACTCTTAAAAAAAGTCCTTCAAACAAATTTCGAATCATCAGCGACCAACAGAGTGAAACAAATTCGAAAAAATGGACGCCACTTTTTCGAATTGTCTTCATTCTGTGAGTCGCCGGAGATTTGAAATGTTTTGTAAGGGCCTTTTTTAAACAGTAAATGTCTACTCGTGTCAATGAAACCAGGTACGTTTGTAGAATATGCAATGTATAGTTTTTAAATAAATAATTTGTATTTTACGCTTGCATATTTATGACTGAACACTTTATTGATTCCTTTTACACATACGCCGACAGCTATATATATATATATATATATATATATATATATATATATATATATATATATATATATATATATATATATATATATATATATATAACATTTTAAGCTGAATTATTTCGACACTTGATTGGGGAAATGGTAGTTTGATCTGTACCATTGGAGAGCCATGCATATAACTGTTCTGTTTTTAAATCTCCGAAACAGTTTCATGGTAAACAGCTGATGATCCCCGTGTTAATATTAGATGCTTACGTTAAGGTCTCCTGTTTTTGTTTCACTGTCAGATACTTAATCCCCCTTTTTATTTTATTTACTTACTATTATATATTTTATTTTTTATGAATTTTCCAACGAATGTTAAGTCTGCACTATTTTTGATTTAGTTAGTTTCTGTGGGAATTTAAACTGCACTTTCCTTCTTTTTTTGTTTTTTTGTTTAAAATAACTCAAAGCTTCTTTAGACTATATATATATATATATATATATATATATATATATATATATATATATATATATATATATATATATATATTTATTTATTTATGTGTCAAGCAAAGGTATTCAGTCTCCCGACTGACTTACATTTTTGGTAGCATGAAAAGGTTGATGTGGCGTTAACAGATTGACATATAACGCTGGTGATGTTATTGATAGAAAACAAAGTTATTTTTAATGGGCATCATAGGTGAGAGGTTTCTATATTCATACGAGATATTCGATTTAAATTAATTTCATACTTTTCGCTCAACGATGAAAAGCGTGACAAAAGTAACAAACCGAGCCCCGTCTGCCTTGAGAGAAAAGGGATACTGTCAAAAGAGAGAGGCTGGCGAATGTCGAGTCAAAGCATGAACCTAACTTGCGACCATTCTTCTATTTTACAATATAAGATGATCAGAAGAAACGATTGGGTGTATTATTTATATTATTTCTGAGACTAGCTGGTTTATTTTGAAGACAGGTCCTTCTGAAAGGCAATAGACACCCTCTTTGATTACATAATTAGAAGTTCATAGTGAAGCAATCACAACCGCACCTCCCATAACACTACAACACAAGATGATCGTTCGGATAGTGTTGAGTGATCTATCTTTTTAGCTATCCTCATCTTAAGGTAGTTTGTATTTCAAAGATTAGGAGTTAAATGTACTTTACTGTTTCGGTTGTAGCTGCAAAGTAAATGGTTCCTCAGTTTTCGCCGGCGGGACACTGGCTCCTCTAGTTATAAATAAGAGTACCTGTTCCCTCAAAAGTAGTGTTACATTATTTTGAGGTTACACATTATTTTGACGTTACACATTATTTTGAGGTTACACATTATTTTGACGTTACACATTATTTTGAGGTTACACATTATTTTGACGTTACACATTATTTTGAGGTTACACATTATTTTGACGTTACACATTATTTTGAGGTTACACATTATTTTGACGTTACACATTATTTTGAGGTTACACATTATTTTGACGTTACACATTATTTTGACGTTACACATTATTTTGACGTTACACATTATCAAGGGAGGTAACGCTTGAATAAGTTATATCCCAGTCCATCTGTCAAACATACAAGGTCTTTGGAATTTTACTATTTCTTTATAGTTGATACAAGTCACACACACTTTTGATGATTGTTGATACTGTGAAACTGCAATAAATTGTTAAAGTTTAGTGTATCAGCATTGTATTTACAAACATAAAGCACATAGTATGTTTCAGAAGTTTTTAGATGAGGATAGATGAGTTGTATTATTTCGATTATTCGGACAACTGTTTCCATCTTTGATGTTATCCCAACAACGTTTTGGTCGATGTAATTTCCGACCTTATTCAACCCATCTTTTTGAAAAATCTTTTATTTCAGTCATAAGTTGTAATATATAGAAATAAGTAGTAAGACAACACATCTAAACATGGACAGGTTTAAGACCTCTAAAATTCATACTGTAGTTGTGACCAAAAACCTGTGGCGCAACGGATATCAGTGCTAAGTAATAATGAGATCTTTGTAACAGTCTTCTTGGAGTTAAAGTGCTAATCGACAGCACAATTGTGAAATACTTAACACTTCTGCTGACAGAACGAGACCACGCTACTCTTGTGGATTAAATAAAGTGTTCCGTACAGATTCCCGAGTTCGACATAAACGATTACCGAGTTCAACCAGATGCTCCTGAAAATAGTCGGGTGTTACTTCAGCCAAAACTTTTGTTATAATAACATCCGAGATGAGAAAAGTTGTCAGAATGATCCAAATAATACATAAAACACATAGTATTCCAAAATGGTTACCATCTAACCCCAGCAGACTAACATGCGCTGGTAACATCAATTGGAACAAATACATAGAAGGCATTGCCAAGGCTGCTGCAAAGAAAGTGGGCACCTTCTCACGCCAAACAGTATCCTATATCTCTACAAAGCCACCATCCGCCTATGCATAGAGTATTGTTATCACATCTGGGCTGGTGCAACATCCACTAGTCTCTGCCTGTTAGACAAGGTCAAATAGAATGTGCTCCGATGAAGTTGCTGCTATAGCTCCCCCCCTCTCGATGTAATGTAAATTCACTCGACCAATCCGACAATCCACTATATCACACCCATTTGCTGTAGAGGCCCCCAGATGCCGGAGAGCCTTCTACTCCAATTGCGTATTTCCTCGAGCTGCCGGCATTAGGAACTTCCTTGTTAACAAGCATCTAGCCCTAAAGCATAAAACTGAATTACAAAAATACCCAACCTTCCAGTTATAATTGGGTTTACAAATACAGCGATATGATCTGAATACAACGAGTCTACATTGAAAAACTGTAAGCAACGTTTGAGCTGGTGACCGTAAAAGTGAATACTAATATGATACAAAAAGAACCTTCCAACGAATGAAATACGTGCGTCAATCGAATGATTTTAAACGAATTCTCGATGGCAACTAATAGTTATCTAGCCGGGTTGAGTCGAAGTCTTGAATAAAAGAGGGCCGACTATATTCCAGGCAGTTGAATCATAGGGGCGGAAATGACTGGAATGTGTGACAAAATGAGCGCTATTAAACCCTTAGATTATGGGCGAAATTGGCAGGTGTTGCACGAAATTAAATCAATCAAGTGACTCATTAATTAATCCCTTGATCAATTTGGCTTGAGTAATTTATTAAACACTTGGGAAACGGGATGTCGAAACTAACCCTAACCCTAACCCTATACCTTCTACTTTCTGATGCACATCTTATTGGAGGGCTTTCATACATTTTGGAAGTTTATATATATATATATATATATAGAGAGAGAGAGAGAGAGAGAGAGGGAGAGAGAGAGAGAGAGAGAGAGAAAGAGAGAAAGAGAGAGAGAGAGAGAGAGAGGGAGAAAGAGAAAAAGAGAGAATTAAGTCAAAACGATAAAATTGAGCAGAATACAAATAGACAAATAATAAATGAACCTTACAGGTAAAAAAGGGCCAAGTGAAATAATAGAATTATATACCCAAAATAATACAGGTAATCAAACCAGCTCCATGATTGAACCTTGAAGTCAAACAGAGCTATTGTAGTATATGTGGTATTCCAATCCATTGTATTTTTCATTATTTTTAATTTATTATTATTATTAGTAGTAGTATTAGTAGTAGTAGTAGTAGTAGTAGTAGTAGAAGTACTTGTATTATTATTTCTTACAATAACTGGATATATATATATATATATATATATATATATATATATATGTAAAAGATAAACAAGTTATTTATCTTCTTCCCACAAGGTAAGATGTGACACAAGGTCGGGAAAGTGGGATTTGAAAAGCCAAAGCCCGAGAAGGTGAGCACTCCGGCCTACAAAAATGCCTCGGCAGCCCCGTCGGCATTCCCGGTAGGGGCGCCTCAGGCGATTAGCAATACACTAACCCCTTCTCAAAGGGTGAGAAGGCAAAGCCTGGGAGGGTGGACATCCTTGAACTGCACAGGACAGACCCATAGATCGGCGTAAATCAAGCCCCGAAGGCCAAGACAATACCAGTTTATGGGGGAGGGGTAGTATCCATTGGAACAGATACTACACTTTGATCTTGGCCAAAAGGCCGACGAAAATAACAAATGTTATAGGCTTCACTTCTATTTGCGAGTTTGTAAAAGAGCACTAAAAAAACATATTGGAAGTAAATAAAAAAAAACTATTTTTCGCCTTAGAAACAGTCGTTCATACGACCTTTGTTGATCTTGAATTCTGTGAACTGATAAAAATAATATTATAAACTGCATTTGTTTCAACTTACTATTTCTCTCTATATATCTCTCTCTCAATATATATATATATATATATATATATATATATATATATATATATATATATATATATATATATACTAGAAGGATATCCGTTAAATTATTTCCACGTACAGAATCAGTTTCTCCAACTTGTATGTCCTTTACGAAGATTAAAATCAAGATATATGGATAAAATTCAATGGAGATCTGATATATGTGAATTTTCTAAATGGGATGTTGTGCTTATATCATACACTTTTAGAATACTCCGAGGAAACTAGCATTTGGAGAATATATATTAATTGATGTCTAATATATATTAATTGATGTCAAATATATATTATTTTTTATGTCTAATATATATTAATTGATGTCAAATATATATTATTTTTTATGTCTAATATATATTAATTGATGTCAAATATATATTATTTTTCATGTCTAATATATATTAATTGATGTCTAATATATCTTATTTTTATGTCTAATATATATTAATTAATGTCTAATATATATTATCTTTATGTCTAATATATATTAATTGATGTCTAATATATATATTAATTGATGTCAAATATATATTATTCTTTATGTCTAATATATATTAATTGATGCCAAATATATCTTATTTTTATGTCTAATATATATTAATTAATGTCTAATATATATTATCTTTATGTCTAATATATATTAATTGATGTCTAATATATATATTAATTGATGTCAAATATATATTATTCTTTATGTCTAATATATATTAATTGATGCCAAATATATCTTATTTTTATGTCTAATATATATTAATTGATGTCTAATACATATTAATTTATGTCTAGTATATACTATTTGATGTCTAATATATATTAATTGAGTTCTAATATATATTAATTGATTCCTAATATATATATTAATTGATATCTAACATATTAATTGATATATAATATATATAGTAATTGATGTCTAATATATATATATATATAGATATATATATATATTAATTGTTTTCTAATATATATTAATTAATTTCTAATATATATTAATTCATGTCTAATGTATATGATTAATTAATGTCTAATATATATTAATTGATTGCTAATATATATAATAATAATTAATGTTTAATATATATTAATTGATTTCTAATATATATATTAATTGATATCTAATACATATATTAATTGATATTTAATATATAGAGTAATTGGTGTCTACTATATATATATATATATATATATATATATATATATATATATATATATATATATATATATATATATATTAATTGATATCTAATATATATTTATTAATTGATATCTAATATATATATATTAATTAGTGTCTAACATATATTAATTCATGCCTAACATATATTAATTGATTTTTAATATATATAAATTGATGTATAATATATATAAATTGATGTCTAATATATATTAATTGATTTCTAATATATATTAATTGATGTCTAATATATATTATTAAACTTTCACAAAAATCTGTATTGTCACGAATGTCTTTCGTCCTCTTTTTACCCTCTTTACATGAAATTAAATCAACTAAATATAATCGATATCACAATCTATTACGTCTATCAGATATTTTCTGAAATGTATAATGATCAGTTTATAAGTTTAGTAGTGAATCTTTTGCATACCAACATATAAACATATCTATCTTTATTTAAATGTTTTAAAGTTCTACCGCTTTCCTCTAAAAGTTCGGCTTAATAGTTAACAATTTAGTTAGTCAGACTGTTGACGTCAGCATAAGTCACTTATATTAATTTCGGAATTTACATAATGTATTTTTTATCTTAAAGTAAAGTTTATCTCACGTCTGCAGTATATGTCTTTAAAATCTAATATTTTTACTTTCTATTTCAGACAATCTACTCGGAGTTTCAAAAGATGTACATATCCTTCCCCACCTAAAGAGTACCTAGTCAACTATCGCAGGTTACATGCGATCTTTAATGTCCATAAAATAAAAAGATAGTTATGTACTGTGCCCTGTTTTTTTTAGTCAAGATCAACAATCGCAGCCACAACGCGATCGACTATGGAAAGTATGCCATTGTTGAAGCATACGCCGTTATAGACAACGACATGGTCGCTAAAGCGTGTGACTCGTTTCGCACGCGCCTTGAAATGGTCGTCTCCGCATTGGGTGGTTACATTGAAACATAATGTAGTATGTTACTCTAACTGTGGCTAAATAAACTGTCGGGTCTCTGCATATACAACTCTTGTTTTTATTGCTTATTTTGTTTTCTTTTTTTGGCTGCAACACTATGTATATTCCATGACAAATGCCAGTGTACTGAAATCATATGCCCTTAATAGGGTTCAGATGAAAATGCATATACACTAAATATACAAAAGCAAGGAAATTCCCAAATTTGTACACTTTTATTGTCATTAAGGGTATGCGAGCACAACAGGGCTATGTATTTTACTGGTAGGAATTTTTCTTTAGCGCACCTCACACACTTCATCCACTTATGCATAGAGATTTATATTGTAGGGATGTGATAATGAAATGGTTTGGTTGATATGTAGTCATACCCTTAATGACAATAAAAGTTTTAAAAATTGGGAATTTCCTTGCTTTTCCACATTTAGTGTATATGAATGTTTATCTTAACCCTATTAAGGGCATATGATTTCAGTATACTGGCATTTATCATGGAATGTCACAACTTTTTTTGCCTTCTCATAATGTTTTTTAGCATTTTCTGGAAAACTAAGGTATATGGTGAACTGAAATTAAAATGCCATCAACTAGACCCTAGAACCTCTATTTCTTTCAAAAATCAGCTGAATCCATCAAATAGTTGATGAGATACAGGGTGGCACATACGTAGGTACGTACACACAGATAATATAATTTCATGATTGAACTTTCTGAATCTCTAGGTTGCCTTGACTGATGCTGAAATTCTACACACTTATAGAACCTATCAAATAAACATATTTTGCAAAGTTTTAACTAATTTGGTTTATTGGTTTTTGAGTTATAATTGATCAAAGAAATGAGACTTCAGCATAGGCCATTCGTACAGTCTATTAAGGGATAGAGCGCTCTCGCGCCTCCCTTGATATCATGAATCACTATTTAAGTAAGCTAAAGACTAAATCGATATGAGAATTGTCAGATTTTTAGAAGAGACTCATGATAATTATTCAATCTGTAAGTATACTTTTTCAACGTGAATTTACCGCAAACCTAGTAATTCCACTTTTTACTGTTAACCGAATGACTGTACAATTCGTCTCACCTAGGTCGATCAGGACCCTCTGACGACAGTCTTTGTTATCAATGATAATCATACTGTGTATTTACTTATTCCATGCATGTGTACGTAACAAACTCGCGCTTGCTAAAACGTAATGGTGTAATACAATAGAAATGTTATATGAAAATGTAGGGCTTGGTATTTTTCCGCAGAATCAGAAAAATATATTCAGTCAACATCCGCCGAATATTCTATCTTTGCGAACATTTTTTTTTTAGTCTGATATTTTACATTTAATGAATCAAAATCTATTTTACATTCATTCATTAGGTAAAACATTTAAAGTGAGGCTGACATTTATTAGCGAAACAGTATTTACTAGTTATTAGTGATTATTACTCAACTACCGCCATTTTTACATTAGTTTAATGTATTTTAACGGAATTTAATGCAAGTATATTTTCGTGTAGCAGTCGGCTGTTGTGATGCAATAACCATTAAAGTTACTTTAGCATGGAATCGAATAAGCATACTTCAGCGTTCGTCTATTTTTCGCTTGCAGCAACGATAGGCAGATTTCGTTTCCCTACTTGTCTATGCAAATAGTAGTCGCATACAGGATTGCAACACAGCAAGATCTCTGCAGAGTCGACTTGTAGTATTTCTAATATTTAGACCTTCTGTAGAGAGATTATATCAGATATAATGCTTACTTCCTTTTAAAGGAATAATGGTGTTATTTTAGATTATATTTTTTCTCAGTTTATGTATTCTTGTTTATACAATAGATAGTAAATATTTATCGTTTGTATTATCTCAATTTTTTTTATCAATCGAATATAAATTCAAAGCTAACCAGTTCGTATATGTAGTATTATATTAAAACTAAGTTAATCAACGTTGGTTTCTTTAAGGCGTTTCCCCCATACATATTAATGGCACAAAATACATGCTAAATTAGTCCTTAGTTCTAGGATGTAGTTATTTGAAAGAAAATCATATTTTAAGTCTTCTACTTGCCCGTAATTTGCAATCTACTGGAAAAGTTGCGCATCTCTCTTTATATTTATATATATATATATATATATATATATATATATATATATATATATATATATATATATATATATAATATAGCTTTTTTGATCATTTGCTTTTGACACCTGATGATGATTCGACGAAGAATCGAAAACGTTCGTGAAACATTTTCTTTATTTTAATACAAAAAGTACCATGAGAAAATTTTTTTAAATAAAAAAGGTATAATTAAACAGAGGAATTCTGTTTTTTTTTACAATGTATGCATAAATATATATATATATATATATATATATATATATATATATATATATATATATATACATATTATGTTATGAAAATATATTCATGGCAATTAAGCTATATGGAGGCTTTAGCGTTTCATCCTGATAGGAAATCGTCAGGGTAAAATGGTCCATGGGGATAGAACGTGAAGACTTCTGTGTAGCTTAATTGCCATACGTATATATTCATAACTTACTACCTAGCTCTACTCACGTATTAGGCACTTTAAATACAGAAAATAGATATATAAAAATATTCTTTCTCCTTGTTACATTTTATGTGGATACATTAAATATATATATATATATATATATATATATATATATATATAATCTTTCGACTTTTCTCACTGTGTGTTGATTAAACCCCGCGGTTTTTTATGTCTCTATGAGTTTATAGACAAATATTGTCGACAAATATTGAAGTAAGGACGATAATTATTTTTACCTGATATTTCACAGGTTATGAATTTTCCAATGCAATCAAATTTGAACAAATAGTTGTAGTGACTGTGATAAGACGATTCCAATATTTTTTCCCGATTCCGATAAAATTACCGATTCTGATTCCGATTCTTAAATAGCCTCATCGCGTAAAAAATAGATTTTGGTAAACTCATTAAAAGATGTTCATCTATATTTTTACTTGCACCATTTTTCATATTCATCCACTCGTGCCATTTTTAACTGTGTCATTTTTACCAGGCTTTTTCTTCCTGTGCAATGTTTACCTGAATTCGTTATTATGATATATATATTTTAGTTTTACAGGTAGTTTAAAGTCAATGAATATTAATAATTTTATTATTAGTACCGGTAATTTAAAATTTAGTTTCAAACAAACAAAAACAAATTAAAGAATCGTTTTAGGAATCGGAAATTATGCTAATAATTTTCCGATTCCGATACCCTAAAACGTTCCTAGTTTTCTGATTCCCGATTCTGATTTCGATTAATCGTCCCAACACTAGTTGTGACCCAACGGGTCACGGTTTTTCTATTATTATTCAACCATGTCCGTCCTCGGCTATTTTAGTAGCTGACCAACGTGCTTAATCGAGGAAGCTGGTGTTCTACACCGTCCAGTCTTATACCACACATTGCTGCAGAACGATCAAGTAAAACCATACCTAGTACTTAAAATAGTTGACCTCAGAGGAAAATACAAAACAAAATAAAATTAAAATTAAAAGTATTTGCATATGTGACAATTAAATTAAATTTTGTACACGTAATACTGATGCAAAATTTCATGCATAATTAATATTTGCCTAAATATATTTATTGAATAGTATTTAAATGAAAATACTACATACAAAGTATTAACTAAAGGTGTCCTACAATATATAACATCCCACTCCTGTTTTAATTGTATGTACTCCTCTTTTAGTTGTATATAAATAATAGTAATCTATTCATACTTAAAATATAGTCATATAAGAACATTATTTTACTGAAGAATTTAAAATGACATGTAAAATATTGTATACGTAATCTATAGTATGGTTGAACATTTATTTTGTGTCTGTGTTTTGATCACTAATAGGCTTAAAAACTACTCGACATATATGCACCTAATGAAGCAGGAAACGTCATTTTCATATTTTGTTATAAACCTCAAAGCATTAGAAAACTTTTATAAACTCTAAATGAATTAATAATTATGTGGGCGTTTAGCTATCAAATATTCAGAATACACATAAAAAGGCGATTTAATAAAGTATACAGATTTTGTGATAACATATAAAAGAATGCGTGGACATGGTAACAGAGTTATAGGTTGATTATTTCATAAATACTTTCCACTATGATATTATTTCTTTTTTGATTAATAAGGTATACTAATTCAAGAAGACGCTTGAGTTTATAAGTTATTTTAATAAAACGTAGATTTTTGCATTAGTAAAAGCTGAGTTTGCAAACACAATTAAATTTTTTTTAAGTAAAAAGACGACATCCAAAATGATTCTATATCTGCTGACTATATCTGTCAACGTTCTTTATATTCCTCTTTGGCTACGGATCAAATATTTAAAACTAAACTGGATCCTCATGTTGACGAATATGTTAACATGTATTTTGTGAGTAAAATATAGAGTAAATAGGATTCAAGGAAACAAACGTGTTTAACTCAAATTTAGTAGAATAAACTAAAGTTATTTATCTTATTCCCACAAGGTAAGATGTGACACAAGGTCGGGAAAGTGGGGTTTGAAAAGCCAGCGCCCGATAAGGTGAGCACTCTGGCCTACAAAAAATGCCTGGGCAGCCCCGTTGCATTCCTCTATAGGGGCGCCTCAGGCAGTAGGCAATAAACTTAATCCTCCCCAAAGAGGGGAGGCAAATCCTGGGAGGGTGGACCTCCTAGAACTGTACAGGACAACCCCATAGACCGGCGTAAATCAAACCCGGAAGTCCAGGACAATACCGGTCTATGGGGTGCAGTATTCGTGGGAACAGATACTACACTTTGATATTGGCCAAAAAACGAATAATTTATTTACCTCCCTAGGAGGTTAGGCATAAGGCCAGTTTTATCTTACTCCCACAAGGTAAGATGTGACCCAAGGTCGGGTCGGGAAAGTGGGACTTGAAAAGCTAGCGCCCGAGAAGGTAAGCATTCTGGCCATTAAAAATTGCCTCGGCAGCCCCGTCAGCATTCCCCGGTAGGGACGCCTCAGGCAGTAAGCAATAAACTTACTCCTCCCTACAGAGAGGAAAAGCCTGGAAGGGTGGACCTCCTAGAACTGCACAGGACAAACGACCGGCGTAAATCAAGCCCCGAAGTCCAAGACAATACCAGTCTATGGGGGTCAGTATCTATCGGAACAGATACTACACTTTGATCTTGGCCAAAAAAACGAAAAGTATTGATTTACTCCTCTCCAGGAGTTAGGCACAAGGCCAGTTTTTATCTTACTCCCACAAGTAAGATGTGACCCAAGGTCGGGTTGGGAAAGTGGGGTTTTAAAATTGCCTGGGCAGCCTTGTCGGCATTCCCCGATAGGTGCGCCTCAGGCAGTAAGCAATAAACTTACTCTTCCCCAAAGAGAGGAGGCGAAGCCTGGGAGGGTGGACCTCCTAGAACTGCACAGGACAGACCCATAGACAGGCGTAAATCAAGCCCAGAAGGCCAAGACAATACCAGTCTATGGGGTGCAGTATCCATTGGAACAGATACTACACTTTGATCTTGGCCAAAAAAACGAAAAGTATTGATTTTCTCCTCTCCAGGAGTTAGGCACAAGGCAAGTTTTTATCTTACTCCCACAAGTAAGATGTGACCCAAGGTCGGGTTGGGAAAGTGGGGTTTTAAAATTGCCTGGGCAGCCCTGTCGGCATTCCCCGATAGGGGCGCCTTAGGCAGTAAGCAATAAACTTACTCTTCCCCAAAGAGAGGAGGCGAAGCCTGGGAGGGTGGACCTCCTAGAACTGCACAGGACAGACCCATAGACAGGCGTAAATCAAGCCCCGAAGGCCAAGACAATACCAGTCTATGGGGTGCAGTATCCATCGGAACAGATACTACACTTTGATCTTAGCCAAAAAACGAATAAGTATATCTGTTTTTTTGTCTGTTGTTTGCTTTAATCTACAACTTGACATGGTCATAGGTTTATTATTTACCAAACCCTTTCTCTGTATAATATTCGATCTTAATAGGCATTATTAAGTTAAATTAATTGACAATAACAAGATAATAAAAAACAACGAATATTTCATTATTATCATTTTTCGGGCCAATACTTATCGATTTTACAAACCATGTACATAATTTCTGAACGTATAATCATGCGGAAAACTGTACATCTGTAAAGATATGTGAGGAAAGGATGTACGTAAACGTACACACTTACATTTCTCCGTCCAAAATTGAAATAAACTCAACATCTATAGAAGCAGGAGCATGATAGTGCAGGCTCATGAGACGTTTAGAAAATGATCAACGTACGCCATCGATCGATACGTTTAAACAGAGACAGAAGGAAATGTGCTTGGTGACGTCTTAACAGAGATATAATAGATAGAAAAATAGTGATATGTGAACTGATTTAGATAGATATATAGATATGAACACACAAATATAGATCATGGATAGGACTAAATAAATATGGATTAATACTAACACACACACACACACACTAACATACACACATCTTTTTTTCTTCTTTTTTTAATATCCAATCTATAGTTTTTTTTATGATAAAATGAAAAAAATGGATTTTCTTAATTTATTTATTTAATGTAACACTTTCTCTGGGTTTCGTTTTTCTATTATTTGATAATACACAAGACAAATGTATTGAATTTCAATAACCAAAGGATACAACAAATGTAGTTTCAATAAAGATAAAAAGACATGTATCTTCAATAAATTGTTTTTGTGCTTTGAATAATAAAATATATTCGGTTAATGAATTTATTATTGTCATAATTTTAACCTATTTATTTTTCATGATTCTTTTTTGTTGTTTCTGTTTATTCTTTTTATAAATTGTATTTAAGTTTCAGATAAAAAATAATTTATTTTTCTTGAAGGTGCAATACATTGTTTGTGTGCCTGACATAACAAACAATTATATTTTGTTAATTATTTTTATTAAATTAAATCTAATTAGTTTATTGGACTTTATTATATTCATTGTTAATAAACCCGACAGATGTATTGAATTTTATAAAAATAAAGAAATGATAAAATAAAAGAACTGCATTTTCATTTTTTTGAAGATTCATTAAATAGATCTTACAAAAAATAAAGATGGTTCTGGTAATGCTAATTTATTAATTTTCTTGGTTTGGAGTTATTATATACAATAGATTATTGAGTCGTCAATAACAGATGACATTGTCTTACTATCTTGAATAGTCAATATATTGTATTTTTTTCCTTACAACAAAAAAAACATTATGTGCTAATGATTGGATTAGATTTTTTTATTTTTCGCCACTACATGAGAACAATTGGTTTCATTGTAGATGTGCGGCTGGTGGCAGCTGGTGGCGGCTGGTGGCGGCTTTTCCAAATTCACAACCGTAAACTGCCATCAATAGACTTGTTCTCTTCTACCAATCGATCGTGAACAACGTTCTAAGTTTAATGTAAACGATTTAACCCGATATAAATGATTGCACACTATATAAACATCATACCGGTTGTAGTGGGGGCAACTGGTCTAGTGAAAAAAAAAATTTAAGAAAATACTTAGAAACAATCCCGGGAAGACCAAACTGTAGGGAAGTACAGATAGCAGCCCTAAAAGGAACAACACCTATCCTTAAGAGAGCCCTCGGATATAAATTTTACTCATAGGGAAATCAAGTGTTAGCCTCAAGAGTAGGCCCCTTGATCTCTTTAGATAAACTAAATGAAAATGATAAAAATATTCCATGAAAAATGTTTTTTTATTCAAATTAGTTGATGGTTTTCAGTAATAATCCAATATTAAATATCAAGTAAAAATTCCATATTTACTTGATATTAGATTTTCATGAAAAAATAATGGCAGAACATTTTTTATAATTTTAATTATATAAGTTTATCTGAAAATGATTTTATGCGACATTTAAAAATATATCACTGGATACAAGAGAAGCAGTCTATTGCTGGTTGCTTAGATTATGAATTCGGAACAGCCGCCTTATCCGCCACAAAGTGCGCATCTACAATGCAACCAAACAATCTATTGAATCAAGTCGGTCTTAATTGTATTTCTTGACGATTGAGTAAATGTTTCTCCTGCCTTACTAAAGGAAAAACCTATTTTCAAATTAATTTATTGGGTACTAGTTCTATTTACAAGGCGTTTGTCGGATGTAGTCGGTACCCGGTAAACTTGGCAAAGAAAATTCGGCAAAGGAAAATTCGTGTCTGTTCGAAATTTGAAAAGTGGCTTCAAAATTCTTAGAAAATCATGTATTTACAAAAGCAAAATTGTTTTTCTTGTCATGAAATACATTCCTGTTATTTTTTGTAACTGTAATCCAGTGTTTTAATATCGGTGGTCGAGTCATTTTTTTTTTTACTTCAAAATTGGTAAATCACTGTAAGATACAGTGGTTAATTCATCGTTTCACAGGCAAAATGACGGACAATAAATTGACTGTATTTTTCTGATTTTATTTCGACCTTTCAACGATTTATTTGAAAGAAGAAAAAAAAATTAGCAAATAAACTTTTCAATTAAAACTATTTTTAGGCAAGATGGACACCACAGATTAAAAAATTGAATTATAGTTACAAAAAAATAACTTAGTAATTTATTTCATGACAAGGACAACAAATTTGCTTTTTTAAATACATGATTTTCTAAGAATTTTACAGCCAGTTTTAATGACTTCCTATTCAATAGGTTAAATACTCCACAATTTATTTCAAATTTCGAGCAGACCCGAAGAAATTAATATTTTATTTAATTATTAACAAAATATTAAAATGGGTGACTTGTTTACCAAGAAACCTAAATGCATTATGATGGATTTAATCTCGTAAATTAAGTACGAACCGTGTTGAAATAATAATATTATTTAGAAAGCCATGCTAAACATGGAGAGAGGGGGATTTGTTAACTATTCTGTACTTTCACCTAACAATTTAATAAACAAATGATATCGTAAAAATTGAATGTAATTTGAATATCCTATATAAAAAATAGCCCGGTCTGTAAACTGCACAAGTACCAAAAAGATAATACAAGACGGTGTCTTTATTGAAGGGGTAGCCCAGTACTTACAACTTTATCTCCAGCAAGAAAGGTTCCAAAATCTATTTTCAATCGATATGTATTCCATAATTACCGAATTTTCCAGCTTTGCCAAAA
Organism: Sepiola atlantica; assembly: GCA_963556195.1. Classification (NCBI taxonomy): domain Eukaryota; kingdom Metazoa; phylum Mollusca; class Cephalopoda; order Sepiida; family Sepiolidae; genus Sepiola; species Sepiola atlantica. The sequence continues at coordinate 20,202,265 of OY744524.1, read as the reverse complement.
TTGCCGAAGTTTCCGTTGCCGAGTTTTCCTAAATTCGTGTAGACATATTACAGGTGGCGAAAAATAAATAAATATATGATCATGTTTATAATTTTATTAAATAAGAGTTTTTTTTTTATTGTTCTAGGTTCTTTTTATTTTTTAATTTCATTAAATATTCTATTAAAAGTAAGTAAAATAAAGTTCAATGTTTATTTTTCGAAGTTACGTATAGGCGAAAAACACAATCACAGGCACGATGGACTTTACCGTAAGACAAATATTATAGTGCTATTTTATTTATTTATTTACTTTATTTTCTTATAATCTATATATTTATTTTCTTTCTTTGTATTGGTAACACGTATAAAAGAATTATTAAATCGAAAAAAAAAAAACGATTAAAATAATAATGGTGTTTTCTATTCTTGAAATTCAAAAAAAAAAAGTTTATGTTTTAGAAAAAGACAAAACATTCTGATAATGATTTTATCGAATGATATACCGATAATTTATTTATTTTCTCAATTGTCAATCTATTGAATATTTAAATACATAGGACGGGTATAAACTGTCTCCCTATATATAAGACTTAGTGTATGTGTTTAAGCGTGTGTGTGTTATGTGTGTGTGTTCTTTATAGAAAGAGAGGTTTACTCCTCCCCAGGAGGTAGGCACAAGGCCAGTTTTATCTTACTCCCACAAGTAAGATGTGACCCAAGATCGGGTCGAGAAAGTGGGGTTTGAAAAGCCAGCGCTCGAGAGGTGAGCACTCTGGCCATTTAAAAATTGCCTGGGCAGTCCCGTCGGCATTCCCCGGTAGGGGCGCCTCAGACAGTAAGCAATAAACTTACTCCTCCCCAAAGAGGGGAGGCTAAGCCTGGGAGGGTGGACCTCCTAGAACTGCACAGGACAGGCGTGCAGTATCCATCAGAACAGATACTACACTTTGATCTTAGCCAAAAGGCGTTATTTAACACCCACCCACAATGGGAGTATGTGACACAAGGTCGGAAAGTGGGATTTGAAAAGCCAGCGCTCGAGAAGGTGAGCGCTATGGCCATTAAAAATTGCCTGGGCAGCCCCGTCGGCATTCCCCGGTAGGGGCGCCTCAGACAGTAAGCAATTAACTTACTCCTCCCCAAAGAGGGGAGGCGAAGCCTGGGAGGGTGGACCTCCTAGAACTGCACAGGACAGACCCATAGACCGGCGTAAATCAAGCCCCGAAGGGCAAGACAATACCGATCTATGAAGTGCAGTATCCATCGGAACAGATACTACACTTTGATCTTAGCCAAAAGGCCAAGGCGTCTAGAAAAATCTAAAAGTGTATTATCATGTAACATGTACCGTGTCAGACAATGGAAGTGTTTCTGAATCTTTAAATTCAACCCTATGATCATAACCTTAATATATAATAAATAATCAATTAATCTATTCATAAGCGTTAGGTTAAGAGTATTAAATATATCTGAATAGTTCAGTTGGTAAGATATCTAGCTGCCAACATCAAGGTTGCTGTTAAGGTAAACTCTCCCGTATATCACGTTGCATATTATGTGGTAACACACTCTAACCCGGGCAACACTGAGTAACCCTGGTAGTATATCATATTTTCTAAAAGATTCAATAAATTATATTTATGCATTACAAAAGAACACAGTTATCATTTTTATCAATTAATTTATTCAATGTAATTTTATTTTTGTTGTATTTTTGTCTAATAAAAAAAGGAATGTTGTTGCATTTAATATATTTGTTGAATAAAGACCACAAGTCGCTCTTGCGTGGTCCCCCTATGTATGTGACTCGATGTGGCGAGTGTAAAATGCAATAAATTTGGGCAATTTGGGGCATTTTAGACTTCTCTTTGACCCCCTGGTGGCGCGAACCAGAATTTTTCTGAGGTCAAGGATGCTCATTTTATATCCAGAAAAATTGCCTCTACATTTTCAGAAAAAATGAATATATGGATCAAACGTTATGGGAGAAAAAGGTCATTTTTTGCCATTTAGGGGGCTTTTGACCCCCCTGGGGGCGCGAACTAGATTTTTTCCAAGGTCAGAGATACTTATTTTCTATATTGAACAATAGCCTCTACATTTTGGCCAAGTTTCAGAGAAATTGAATGATGGATGAAAAGTTATGGGGCAAAAAATGTAATTTTTTGCCATTTCGGGGCCTTATGACCCCCTGCGGGGCTAACCAGATTTTGTTTCAAAAATCTGAGAATGTCACTTTCAAACCTGACCAATGTTACAACTTCATGCAAAATTTCAGAGAAATTCAATGGATGGTTGCGGAGAAAAACCCGGACGGACGGACGGACGGACGGACGGACGGACGGACGGACGGACGAACAGGCGAACGGACATGCCTCAAAACATAGGTCCCCCGATTTATAAAATCGGGGGACCAAATATATTAAAAAACATTAACGTTTTGCAGATGCGCAACTGTTAGCTTTTGGCGGGGATACAAAGGGTAATTTAAAATGTTTAACACTTTGGGGATATTTTAAGTAGGATGGCCCTCTAGAGTAAATCTGGTATTGTGGTGTCCGCAATAATTCTAGCCAGGAGTAGCAGAGTGTAACCCGTAATAGTAGACCAAGGATAACCAACGACTTCACCATTTTCCATGGCCTTGTGCTGAATTTGTTACATTGTATATTAATTACCTTAGACCAAATAAATAATCTAAAGTACAGTTTATGTTCTGATACTACACATTATTTTTTATTTCTTCGGCCAGTGAATAAAACGGGGTTCGGAATTAATTACAACCCGGAATTAATTACAACTCGAAATTAATTACAACTTGGACTTAATTTATCAATTTTATTTGTTATTCAACTAATAAATCTCATTTTATTTCTTTCATTTGCAAAATTATATTGTATGAATTTTAAAAAAAGTTTTATTTCATTTTATCATCAAGAATTTATAAAGTCGTATATTAATCATATTTTTTTAAGAAATGTGTAAAGTCGTATATTAATCATATTTTTTAAAGAAATGTGTAAAATCGTATATTAATCACATTTTTTAAAGAAATGTGTAAAATCGTATATTAATCATATTTTTAAAGAAATGTGTAAAATCCTATATTAATCATATTTTTTAAAGAAATGTGTAAAATCGTATATCAATCATATTTTTTTAAAGAAATGTGTAAAATCGTATATTAATCACATTTTTTAAAGAAATGTGTAAAATCGTATATTAATCATATTTTTAAAGAAATGTGTAAAATCCTATATTAATCATATTTTTTAAAGAAATGTGTAAAATCGTATATCAATCATATTTTTTTAAAGAAATGTGTAAAATCGTATATTAATCATATTGTTTTAAAGAAATGTGTAAAATCGTATATTAATCATATTTGTTAAAGAAATGTGTAGTATATTTTATCATTTAAGAAAATTCGTAAAGTATATTTATCATATTTTTTAAAGAAATTTGTAAAGTATATTTAGATTTAGATTTGTAATTAATTCCGGTTTGTAATTAATTCTATCACCCAATAAAACATCTTCTAGCTTGAAACAGTTTTTCATTCTGTTCCAATCTAGAGTGACTCTTTTAGAGCAGCTGAATTTCCCTCATATTAAAAGAAAACGACCTTGTGTCTAACTCTGCCCCCGTGGGGATGTAAGTAAATAGAAACTGTTAGAATCATTTAAAAATGGTGATAAGAAAGTAGCGTCATCATAAAAAAGCACGCGTTATATCTTTGTTATTATCTTACATTTCATCCTCCTCTTCCTCCTCTCACTTTTCTCCACTTTCTCCTCTTCCTCCTCCTCTTTGGTAGCAACTCTAGCAGCAGTAAAAGCGGTTGCATTGGCCGTGGTGGTGATTGCAGGGAGGAGGGGGGGGGCAAAGGTCGGTGTTAGTGAAAGTATCTTGAAAGCCTTGAAGTAGCCGTTACTTAATTATTGATTTAAAATTCCTATAAATTCTGACATTATTATAGCATTATTGTGTTTTTATCATGAATTTTGTTACCCAAGAACTCGTAAAGGGCCATCCCAGACATACACTACTATTAGTAGTAGTAGTAGTAGTAGTAGTAGTGGTAGATATTTTAGTAATAGTAATAGTAGCAGTATCAATTATAGTCAGATTTAGTGACTTTCTTCTGCTGATGCAACAAAACTGAAGGTTTCTTTCATTTTGTCACTTTTGTGGCATATCAACACTTTTAGAGTTATTTAAAGCCGTGACAATACTTATATACAATTTCTAGTATAGAATCAATTGGACGTAAGTCACTAGTGAAATTGCAGGCTTATATCGTTCTCAAAAGTATTATGGGTAATTCATGTAAAGTAGATGGACCGTAGTTGGAAGCGATCGGAAGTATTCGTTTTCATTGTCTATTACACAGAGATATAGACGTAGGGCGCTAATCCTTTCCACTTAGCATTGATCCTAACCTTACAATGCTAAATGTATAGCACGGAAGGCATCGAGGACCATTTTTTTATCTTTGATATGACTCGACTGAGGATAGAACTCTTGTCCCACGGCCCATTAGCGAATACCAATAACTATGCAACATGAATTAGAGCAGGGCAATGCTAAACTTAATGATATGGGGCACACAGAATAAGGAAAAAACCCGGCCAAATACAATATACACATTTATTTACATACTGACAAAAGGGGACATCCAGAATCACGAATAGAGCTCTCGGTTGGAGTCTGTAAATAGCGGGTGATCGTATGGCATTTGGAAAAATGTCCCATCCCCGGCAAATGAATGAAAATAAAAATAAAAAAGGGAGAAACAAATGAGAGAGAACTTGAATGCCTATTAGACGCTGCCCTCGAGTGTTTAAGGTATTTCTGTACAGGGGTTTGTCAGGACATATTGGCATCAGGATACTTCCTACTACAAGTAAACCATGACCAAATATTCAAAATAACATAGTATTCGAAGCCCAAATCAAATCCCCTCAACATGGCTATACACTGGCTGATACGAGGAATTGTGCACCTTCTGCTAGCGATGTTACTTCAAGTAACATCACTCAGCTAGATACTCCACCAGACATGATTAATTATTGTCCTGGTAACCGGTAAGATTAAGAAAACACAAGAAAGATATACTGTAATACAGTAAACTGGTCAATTGGGGAGATAAAAATTTATGTTCTTCACTTTTTTATAAGCCTAACGCTTGAGAGGTAAGTGGGGAAATATTGATTGAACACTCGGATATATATATATATATATATATATATATATATATATATATATATATATATATATATATCATATAGAGAGCAAGTGTTAGCACGAGAAAAGAAGCCGCTTGATTTCCGAGAACTTCCACTGAAGTAAAATGAAACATAAACAAATTTAAAGTGAACTTACATATCACTATAACCGAAAATAGAAGAACCATCTATTTGCTTATAACTAATGGTGGTTTTGTTTGAGGTGTATTTCAACTAATGTGAGACTTGCTAGCGTTCGTTAGTTACGTGGATTGGTTACCGCGTTCAATGAGTTTCTTCATGATGGCTTCTGTGTTAATCATTGAAGTGCGTTCTATTGTTTTAGTTTTATCTTTAATTCCAATTCCTCTTAGTCTTTCTTCGGGTTCCCGGGACTCTTCCTAGTGCTCCTATAATTATTGGAATTACAGTGAGTTTCTTTATGTTCCATATTCCTTTTGATTGTATGAGAAGACCCCTGTATTCGCTTCGTTTTTCTGTCTCTTTGATCTTCACCCAGTTGTCGGCTGGGACGGCGAAATCTACTATTGGGCAAGTGTTTTGTTCATTGTTTACTATCATCACGTTTGATCTTTTTGCTTCGATGTGTGTCCTTTTCATTTTCCAGTGTTGTCTCTGGCTTGTATCTATACCATTTGTCTGCATATTCAAAGTGAATACATTTACATATTTCCCAGCTGACTGTCTTTCCCATGCAAACGTGTCGTTTCTGTATTCACTTTGGGCTGGTTTGTTGTATTCACTAATTATGTGATTTATTGTTTCGTCTCTGTTCACAGAATATACATTTACTGTTTTCGTTTGTCTCTTCTCTTGTTAGTCTGATACATTGTCCATGTAGCTGTTTTTCTTCCAATTTTTATTTTCTAACTTTCTTGTTTCATTGTTTCATGTATGGCATTTTCATGGTGTCTTTTGCAGTGATAAGCTGTTCAGTTTTTTCGTTTATATATTTTTCTATTTTTTGTTTTGTGTCATTCACACAGTCTTCTATACTTACCAGTCCTCTTCCATCTACTCGATTTTTTACGCAAAGTCAGTTAATATCATCTTTCACATGTAGTGCGGTAGGTAAGGTTATTAGTTTCTTAATCTTCTGGTGCAGATTCCAGAGTTCTTCTTTTGTCCAGTTTTCAAAGAGTCCAGAATATTTGACTAATGATGTTGACAATGTATTTATGCTTTTGCTAGATTTCTACTAGTGTTGAGATGATTAATCGAAATCCGGAATCGGAACTTTTGAGGTTACCGGAATCGGTATCGGAATCAGAAAAAATTTAGCATCATTTCCGATTCCCAAAACAATTCTTTTAATTTTAATTTAACTTAATTTTCTATTGCTGGTACTAATGATAAAATGATAAATATTTATTGATTTTAAACTATCAGTAAAACTAGAATTTTATAGATCATAACAACGAATTACGGTAAAAGTGGTACAGAAAGAAATGCCACGGAAAAAATAGCATACGTAAAAAGGGAACGAGTGGATGATAAAATTGTAAAATATTGATTAAAATCTCACAATAAGTTCATCAAAATATTAGATACAATACATAACGGGAAAACATTAAGAAGTTTGTCAAATCCCAAAAGAAAATTATATCCACATTTAAAAGTAGATGAGGATTCGCTGCTTGTCGCCCTAAATAACATAATAAATAAATTCTAATTTTTTAGGTGGTTAGGAGATTTTAGACTCGAAATCGGTAATTGCATCGGAATCGAGAATTTAGAACAAAATCGCTAACTGTATCGGAATCGGGAAAAATATTGGAATCGTCTCATCACTAGTTCTTACTATATCATTTGGTTTCTTGGAGCTTTCTTGTTCTTCTAAGATATTCTTTTTCAACTTTTTTTTCTTTCATTCCTGTTGATTTGATATCCTCTACTTCTGCTCCCAGATATTTATAGGTGCTATGCTCACCAAGTGCCCCAATCTTTTCTTGGTTATGTAGTTGTATGCTGTCTCGTGTGTTCATCTTTTCATTTCAAATTGTGCACACTTTTTCGTACCAAGTTCTATTCGAATGTCCTGGCTGTAGATTCTGGTCGTGTTTATCAGCTTTTCTACTTCCATTTTGTTTTTGTTTTTTATAAATAGCTTTAGGTCGTCCATATACATGGACGTGTATCCGGCGATTCACTGCCTGAGTATGTTATTGCGTAGCATCATGGCTATGATAAATAGTAGTAGTTATAGAGCGTCTCCCTGGAAAATGACTTTCTGTATTCTTATCTCAGACGGGTGTTATCTTCAACTGTCAGTTTTAGTCGCCATGGTTCCATTGCTTTCTCTATGAGAGTGATCGGATATGTTGTACATCATTAAGCATTCAATTATCCATGCTTGCAGATTCTATCATAGGTTTTTATGTAGTGGATCGATACCAGAGCTATGTTGTTTTTTTTTACCTCCTTCAGGATCTTTTGATCTATGTATAGTAGATCATGTGGCCCTCTTATAGCTTTTCGGTATCATTTCCGTTCCTGTAAGATTAGCCCACCGTTAGTAAGGAAGTGGAAGATCTGTTCTCTAAGTTGTGCCGTTAAAGTTTTCCACATGATTTGTAGGCAAGTTATTGGTCTGTAGTTGCAACAGGTCGTGCTTTCTCGCCGTCCTTTTGTATTTATGTAGTTCTTCCTTTAGTCAGCACTCTAGAATGTATCTTTAGTGTACGCATTTTCTCAGTGTGTGCATGAGCTGTTCAGGCAATGCCGTATAGATTTTAATCCAGTATGCAATTTTTCACATGATTTGTAGGCAAGTTACTGGTCTGTAGTTGCTAGGGGTCGTACCTTTCTCGCTTTCTGTTTTATTAATGTAGTTCTTCCTTTAGTCATCATTCTGGAATGTGTGTTTTGTGAATGTATTTTTTCAGTTTTGGATGGACTTTTAATGCAATTTTTTTTTAAACCAGTATGCATGAATGCTATCATGGCTTGCCGCTTTTAATTTTGCTATTTTTCTTAGGATCTTCCTGAATGTTTCTTTATTTATTTAGGTTACTGTTTCTTCTTTAATTTACTGAAAGTGTTATTTGATTTTTTTCGACTATTCTACATTTATGTTGTGATCTTTTTCCCCATATATTGCCCCAGAACTACTTTGATTCTGTTGAGTCTTGTTGTTCTGTTTTTGTTCTCCCGCCATTTACATTTTTGGAAGTATATGGCTCCCATTGTTTTCAAATGGTTCGATTTAGTTTGCACTGTTCATATTTGTATCCTCAACGTCTCAATCTTTCAATCTGTAAAGTGTAGCGTGTGTTTTAGTTCTAACTGTTTCTTGTTTAGTCTTTTTTCTTCTTTATCAGTCATATTTTTCCTCTTCCATCGTGTTCTATTTTATTTTGTCTTATTTACCGCTTCAGCTTTATTTCATATGTAGTTTCATACCCGGGCTTCGTTGTTATATTATTTTGACGGGGGTCTGTTTTATTTTTAGCCTAGTGATTGCTGATTTGGCTCTTGCCTAAATAAAGCTGTTTGGACTATTAATAGTATGTTGAGATATATAAGAGGATTCTGTTTATTTTTTCTGTTTCTAATGTTTATTTCTTCCATTCTTCGTTCCTTAGCGATAGGAGTTTTGTTTTGTCCTTGTTCATAATTCCTTTGATTTATTCACTTTTTGTTGCTATTTACTCAATGGATTCTCTGGTTTCGTAGTTATTTAAGTTTCAGTGGTTATGTTGTGTCAGTCTTCTACTTGTCGCTTTTCACTGGGGGGATGGGTTTGTGACGTTCTGTTACATCACTTAGTGTTTTTCATTAATTAATTCCATTAGGTCCAGCTCCGAGAAATATTTTGTTCCGTTGCATAGTAATCAAAAGACATGTCCCATTGACCCTTCATGTGTTTCCGGGAAAATAAAAAAATTAGTCTCCTTCTTGTCACTATATATCCTCTTCTCCCTCCCCCATCTCTCTCTCTCCCTCTTTCTCTCTCTCGCTCTCTCTCTTTTTCGTGAAAATACAGATGCCTCCAAATTTTTGTGAAATTTTAATGATAGCTATTAAACATCAAGTAATAAATATTTTCAAAATTTCAGTTTATTTGCAGTTGTTTATAATATGGACACAAATTTCCCTTTGAAAATTCAAATCAGATTTGCATTGAATTTATCCAGATTTTAATTAGACAACAATTAGGCAATATTCCTTGAATTTGAATTTCTTATTAAGACACCTTAAGCTTTAACATTTGAGATATTTTCTAGAATCAAAAGCATATAATATGTTTTGATCAAAATTTGAATAAAAATGCTAGACATGATATCAAGTATCATTATAGTTCTATTTTGATTTTCCCAAGAGGACATAAAATGACGCGAAACTGTTCTGTTCAGCGAATTTTTTCTGTCCTAGGTCGAGTATTTCTTTAGTATATATATATAGGGTTACTTTTGTAATAGTACTCCATTACTAGTCTTTTTTGCAACTTTTCTCACGCATCTATCCGAGTATTTACACTTACTTTGGGTTCGTGTAATATTCTTTCTAGTTAGGTCCACACAAAGTTATTTCATTTCAACTTGCCTGTTGTTGGTCAGTGTCACCTGGGTTTTTTTTTATTATACGTATTCGTATCGGCCACACAATACCGAACCACATACATCTGCCTGGGGCAGAATATGAGCCTCGCTGTAACCATTGCAATAAAGGACTAACAGTAAAACATATATCAATCAAATGCAAAAGATACGCACATATACGCAGCAAGTATTAGAAGGTAATGAATATAAAACCTCATGATTGCTTAAAGTTTGTTAAACACCAACAAACACATCTGGTTATTTGATTTGACCTCTACACTGGAAAAATGTTCTAAATAGTTTAGCTGTTTTCTCTTAGTGGTGTGATTTGTATGGTATCAGTCTTTCCTTTAATTACAATTTATACTTCTTTTTTTTATAGTTTTTTAGGGGGGGAGAATTGTTCCTAGTGTTCGTTCAATTATTAGTATTACAGTCGTCTTCTTCATCTACCATATGTTCTCAATCTATCTGGCAAGCTCCATGTAGTTAGCTGATTTTTATATCTCGTTCAGTTTCACCCTGTTAAGTGCTGGGACGGTGAAATCTAATAGCTGACAAGTGTTGCTTTTTGTTCATTTTTACTTGCCTCCCCACGAGGGAAACGACTGACACACAATCAGGTTTGAATGTAGGAAACAACAGCTCTCCAAAAAAGAGCCCTCTGGATTGGAACAAAAATAAAAGTTACCTCAGTCAAGAGGACTTCTTTACTGAACTGGGACAGAAAAGACTAAGTGTAGCATCGGAACCGGTGCTACACTTTGTTCCTAACCAAAGGGTCTTATTTTATTTTTATTATATTTTGTATTATTGTGTGAATGTGTCTGTTTACATTTCTATGCAATATTCTATGTTTATTCCAAATACATACTCATTTGTCTAAATGTTCAAAGTGCAGCTATTTGCACAGTTGTAAAGTTTGCCTTCCAATAAGGCCTGCTTTATATTTTAGGTGTGGGGGCTAATTTGCTACATTCGCTTATGATGTGGTTCACCGATTCGTCTCTTTGTCCACACAGACAACATTGCACTGTTCGTTAGCCTCCTCGATCTTGACATTAATGTAGTTTATATGTTGCGACCCTGTTTCTCTGTTCAAGCGCCGTTTCCGTAACTATGTCCATCTGTTAATTTTTGAACGCTATTTATTTCGTTAGTCTTATAAATCGCCCATCTTGCTGCTTCTTTGCCAATTACCGTTTTCTCGGCCTATTCACCCCCATTTCGCTGCTCTCTGTTTCATTTATCTATTCGTTTCTGTTGACTGCAGGAATCCGACTCTTTGTATTTTGTGTTATTAATTTTCTACCCCTTTTACCGCATAGTCCATGAAGTATTCAGTACATAATAGTCTTTTTCCTCCTGCTTCCCTTTTTACATAGTCGATCAGTATTATCATTCGGTGCAGTGCGCCAACACTATTTATTCACTAAAAGTTTTCACACAAGTTATTATCGGTGATTCAGACATCCATCCATATCCCATAACGTCAAGGAACGTCGCTGAGAAGTCATGCGGTTATTTTATATGTCCTAACTTTTCAGTGGGCGTGATAGAATTTGGTGGAGCCCATGGGCTCTCCACGCCACATGCAACACCTGGTATTCCTAAATGGTCACCCATCTAGTACTGACCATACTTAACGTCGCTTAACTTCGGTGATCTAATGAGAACCGGTGTGTAAACGTGATTATACCTTACTTGATTGTTCAATGAAAATACAAGTGGTGTTCCCTGTAGTCTGAATTGACAATAAGTCTCCCAAGATTTCAGAACTCTCCGCTTCGTTCGATTATAGTTGCAACACATTTTGCATTATCGCAATAGCCCTTTACCAATGATTTCTCGTTTGCAGCGAACCGTTGCTTTTCTCTAAAGTGGCAATGCGCTTCCAAAAGTTTACAGTACTATCCGCCACCTTTCCAGTGCAGGTCTGGGTGGTGCTCTCCCTCCTCGGTCTTTCCATCCTCCTTGATTCCTTATTACCATTTTATGTGGTACCAGCCGAGGCTGGTGCGAACACATGTTTGCGGGTGTCTTTAAGGGGGAGTTTCCTGCAGTTTCAGTTCCATTGGGTCTGTTTTTGTTATATTTCTCTTTTGACTCACCTATGGCAAGTGAACGTTCGCTATTTATGTGGCGTTGTTTTCGCATTCGAGGAGTTCTCATGAGATGTCGGCCGTTTTCATCATCACGTTGTATGATCAGAATGATTCAGTAAGTTCGAAATTCTAATCTGTTATCCAGGTTTTTCGGGACTTTTCTTCTTCGTCTGAATCATCATCGTCATCATCATCATCGTCATCATCGTCGTCGTCATCATCGTCGTCGTCATCGTCATCATCATCGTCATTATCGTCATCATCGCCCTCATCGTCATCGTCATCGTCATCGTTATCGTCATCGTCATCGTCATCGTCATCATCGTCAGCATCGTCATCATTGGCATCATCGTAATCGTCATCGTCGTCATCCCCATCATCGTCATCATCATCGTCATCATCGTCGTCATCATCGTCAGCATCGTCATCATCATCGTCATCATCGTCGTCATCGTCATTATCGTCATCATCGTCGTCATCATCATAATCATCATCCCCAGCATCGTCATCATTGGCATCATCGTAATCGTCATCGTCAGCGTCGTCATCATCATCATCGTCATCACCATCGTCATCATCGTCATCGTAATCGTCATCATCATCGTCATCGTCAGAATCATCGTCGTCGTCGTCGTCGTCATCATCACCATCATCATCATCATGGCGAAATTGTTTGTAGTTTACAAAGCGTGAACATTCCCCTAATCTTGCAGTAATGAATTTTGAGATGTTTATCGTCGCGAATAATTGCTTATTGATTTTGTTTGCAGACACTTAATTAATAGTTATTCTTCCTAGAATTCAAATTATTTCATTTCTTTAATCTTTTCTTTTATTATTCTCTTCTGTTTTTCCTAGAATCTACTCCAACAAATTAGTGGCTTCGTTACTCATCGACTTTCATTTTGTTACACCGTAAGTCCAAAAGTTTTCAGTGTATACGTTGATTGTTTCCTGCATTGCTAGATTTCTCGTGTCTTCTTTTTTTGCTTTTTATCATTTATTAGACGAAGCGAGAAAAAAGTGTCCGCGGCTCTCATTGAAAATGTATACGATTTCCACGTGTTTCTGATATTGAAATAGGACAGAACGAGCGTGTAACTCAACCAGTAAACATAGAAATAAGAATCCTACAAGGACACACTCACAGAAAAATGAGTACTTCTGGTGTAAATGTGATGTTTTGCAACAATTTCTGGGTCAGTCTACTAGAAGTAACTATATATTTTATTTGTAACTTTGTTGATACATAAGCACTGCACCCCATAGACTGGTATTGTCTTGACCTACGGGGCTTGATTTACGCCGGTCTATGGGTCTGTCCTGTGCAGTTCTAGGAGGTGCAACCTCCCAGGCTTTGCCTCCCCTCTTTGGGGAGGAGTAAGTTTATTGATTACTGCCTGAGGCGCCCCTAACGGGGAATGCCGACGGTGCTGCCCAGACAATTTTTAAACAGTCAGAGTGCTCACCTTCTCGGGCGCTGGCTTTTCAAGCCCCACTTTCCGAGCCGACCTTGGGTCACATCTTACTTTGTGTGAGTAAGATAAAAATGGCGTTGTGCCTAACCTCCTAAAGAGGAGGTAAATAATACATAATAATGCATTCTATTTCGTGTGTCATTCGAAAGCGGAAATCGTACCTTTTTTTGTTATTTACACAGTTTGATGAATATTATATTTTATTCTGCTTTTTATTTTAGATATACATTATGTCAACACGATTAAGAAAATGGCGGTTTTGAAATGGTTTCGGAAAGCCGAGACAGTGACGTTCGTCCAACGAGAATTTCGTAAGCAATTACAGTTCAAGCCGCCCACGTATTCAGTTATTATTAGTCAGATTCTTTTATGTTGATATAAAATCATAGTGTTACTTATGTCTGATTGTTTTATATTGAAAAAACAATGATATAGCTACGTATAGTGGACCCTATATAATTAGACAGATAATGATGTAATATGGCATAATCACGCTGACACACCAGCTCTCGTTAGACCACTGAAGTTAAGCAACGTTGAGTTTAATCAGTTCCACATGAATGACCATTTGAGAATACTTGGCGCTGTATGTAGGAGGACGTCGACACCTCTCTGCAAGAACTGAAAAAAAAATGAACGTTGTCACTTCCCCTGGCCTGGATATAAATACGACTGAGGATTGTTACTGAATTGAACATTCTCTAGAAAGGAAGCCGGTTCAACCCGTCTAGGGTGAATGTCGCTTCGTTCGATCGTAATCATGTGTATCACACGATTTAGTTTCGGATGGTCTTTAAGGTTCCGAGCAAATCTAAATCGAAAACCAGGCTAAAGACGCGTTTATATTTTTTCATCACTCATTCTTACTAAAAAATATGAATTATGATCATATTTAGAAGATATGTCTTCTAGGATAATCTACGGATACATATATTCTTTTCGTAATCATATGATTAGTGAAAATTCGTATAACTATATCACATTACATGTGTTAATGACATTGTGTATTCACAAAATGTGTTGATATTTATTTGCTTTACATTACAACAGGATGGGGCACAAGGCCAAAACGTAGAAGAAACATTTATCCTGAGAGAGAACTCTGGTTGGATTAAAAACTTCCTTCTTGGGAAGAAGCTGGTTGAATCTGCCCAGAGTGAATGCTGCACCGGGTACAGTCTTATGGGAACTGGTGAACATTTGTCAGTTGATTTGTATATTATATCAGATAAGTATATCAGAAATTTGATTAGATATTTAATATTACATGCTGGTAGTTTCAAAAACTACTTCAACTGCATATCCGTTTTTTTCCTACAATGATACAGTTTTGATAGAGTTTTTTTTTCCGGCAATCTGATATCTTGACGTAAATTCTATCTAATTCGGTCCCGGAAGTTCAAAAATAAATGTTCAGTCACAACCGTGTTATTCCGTCGAGTCCTGGAGTTGATGTACATCTCGATTTAAAAAAAAAAGAATGTATCATATTTAAATTGTCTTACTGGTTTATAGGATAATACTGAGATAAGATCAGAACTTTTTTCTGTCTCGTAATGATCGGGTGAGATAGTTTAGCGTCCCACATTCTGAAAGCCTGTAAACAATAATCCGGTTTATCAAAAACAAGTGATTTTGTGAAAACTGTTTCTGTCACGCGCTGTAGTGTGAAACACGGTAACTGTTAGCGGTATTTTTATTTCATATATACTACTGTTGTTTTAATGTTATTTATGTTTCGTCTATTTATACAATGGTGCATATAGACACAGTTACAACACATTTATAGACATATCTATAATAATACGCGTCGGGTTATTGTTTCAATGTACATATGAGAGAGACGGGGAGGAGAGAGAGAGGAAGAAAGAGAGAAAGAGGTTTTGACGATTCAACACATTATTCAAATGAAGTTCCAAGTAAAAAGCATACCCATAGATATTATGGTTATTTACAGCTGTTTCAAGGAAACGTTTATTTTAAGCCATACAACGAGTGCTATTTTGTTGTTATAGGTAATTTCAATCTTAAAATTTAGGAGTTGCTCCCCTTAATTGTAGTTATTTATATTTATTTTAAACCATCTTATAAACAAATATGTCTGTTTTACATGTTTCTTTC
The DNA here is from genome assembly GCA_963556195.1 of Sepiola atlantica. Taxonomy (NCBI): domain Eukaryota; kingdom Metazoa; phylum Mollusca; class Cephalopoda; order Sepiida; family Sepiolidae; genus Sepiola; species Sepiola atlantica. The sequence goes on along the minus strand of OY744524.1, from coordinate 20,186,790 downwards.
ATCGTCATTTTTAATGAATTGTGATGTGAAATTGAGTTAATAGTATTTATCGGAGTATTTCTTGGGAATAATTTTCTTATACTTTTAATTATTTTGGGTGGAGTGTACGATTTTTCGGCTCATGTAAATTGAGTCTGATTATATTTATAATTTGCAATTATATTCTGATGAGAGTCAGGGTTTATATATATTATATATGTATATACATATATTTGTATTAGATTTATGAATGTGAGATGATATATATATATATATATAATTATTTCCACAATAAGACAACGTCACAGCCCACAACCTATGAAAAAAACATACCGGAAGATCTAGACTAGAGATAACATGCGGCGATGTAGCTCAGTGGCAGAGTACTCGCTTGGCATGCAAGTGACTCGGCTTTCGAATCCTGAGTTCTGATGAGCCCAAAGAAGGGCAAAACTCGAGTCTAGGACTTTCGGTTTGTTTCTTATTATGGAACTAATTATATATATATATATATATATATATATATATATATATATATATATATATATATATATATATATTTATATGTATATACATATATATGCATATATATATATATATATATATATATATATATATACATATATATGTGTATATATATATTAATATGTGTATACATATATATGTATGTATATATGTATATATATATATATGTATATATGTATATAAATATATATACGTATGTATATATGTATGTATTTATACACATATATATATATATGTATAAGTATATATCTGTTTATATATATTTATATGTATATAAATAATATATATATATATCTATTCTTATATATTTGTATTTATATAAATATATATATGTGTATTGATACATATTTATATGTTTATAAATATGTGTATATATATATATATATATATATATATATATATATCATATAAAGGATTGGATTATATATGTGTATATATACATATATACAGATATATATATATATATATACATATATATATACATATACATATATATATACATATATATATATACATACATATATCATCCAATTATTTTCTTGAATATAATTATTTGCATTTAAATGGTCTATTTTCTCTGTACTTTTTTGTATTATCTTCACTGATAACTATTTTGTTTTTCATCTTTTCGCAGAGATAAAAATGTGTTCTGTGACATCGCTGTATATTACAAGAGGAATGATTGATGAACATCTAACTAAAATTGACGGTAGCGAGTAACAAAAAAGCAAAGCTTTTTTTCTGTTTCTTTGTCAAACTGTGAAAACTCAATTACATTTTCTCAGCAGTTTCAATAGAATTAACATCATGCGATTTTCAAAAGGAAATCGCTAAGCGTTTTTTAAAAATCCTCAGATAAAATGGTTCCACGTTGTTAGTTCTTTTATTAAGACTTAATAAAACGTCATCCACTATAATCTTAGAGTAATTGGACGCCATTAGAATGACTGTACCCTTGTTTCATTTGGTTTTCACTGCGTTTCATGGGAAGATTATGAATCTAACATCTCGTACGATACATACTTATTCTATGCAAATCAGCAAATACGAATGTCAATGTATGTAAAAACTGGAAGATACCCACTTTATAAATAATTGTATTTACTTGACACTAATGGTCTAAAATAAGCATCAACTATGGAATGTACATACATAAGTTTCATACATTCAAACACTAAAATACACATGTGACTATCATCAGAATAAAGCTCCGCATTTGGATAAAAATCTACATACCTGGGGGCTGCTGTATAATGAAATATTTAGGGTAAGGGTTATTATTTAAACAATTGTGAACACCACTGATGATTGGGTAAACCGTAAAAGCAATATTTACATTATATATATATATATATATATATATATATATATATATATATATATATATATATATATATTGATTTTATTCCATTAGTTGCGACAAAACAAGTTTTGTTTCATTGGTGCAAAAAGCGACCAATTCATCGGGCGGGCAAAGGAATTCAAATGGCATAAATTTTAACTTCAACTTTAACGGGAGATTGAAAATTGAAAATACATTGGAGGGGGAGGGGGACAGAGTTGGGGCTTTGTCTATAACGGTGACATGGGGCATGAGAGGGGAGGGGGGAGGACCCCAACAAGTCGTGTTTCAAATTATTACGTGGGAGGTTTTTCACGTGTCTGTGCTGTGATGATCTCAATTTCGGCCGGGGTGGGAGGAAGGGAGATGGAGCGACGGCCAGAGTGGGTTAAATTTAAAATGAGAATAAAATTATGATTTTAACCGTCATTCCTATTTTATTTTAATTCTAATAAGTAATTATCATGTGGATAAAAATGTTTGATAATTTTAATTTAGGGTATTAATTGCTACTTTTGCATTTTATTTATTTTATTTTAATGTTTTGTTTATTATTTGTAGTGAATTTTGTTGTGATTATATATATATATATATATATATATTTTTTTTTTTTAAATTGTGATTATATTATACCGAGATCAATACTAGTGGAATCATTTTATAAGAGAAGTTTTCTGGTGTTACCAGTTTTATCATTAACAAAACCGATTATGACAATGATAACGCCTGCCAATCATACCTACGATAGTCGCAGTGATAACATTTTTATCCACATGATAATTACTTATTAGAATTAAAATAAAATAGGAATGACGGTTAAAATCATAATTTTATTCTCATTTTAAATTCCTCCCACCCCGGCCGAAATTGAGAAAGCTTAAAAAACGCAAAACCAATAGATCTCTTGATTATTTTTGAAAATGTCCTCTTAAATTTTATTAAAGTTTAAGAATTTCATAAACAACATTATAATTTCCAAAATCAATTACGCAACATCGTTAGAAACATAAACAACTTCAACAAAATCTTCGTAAAACAGATAAAACTAGCTAGTACAGGCTAACATTAAAATAACTCACTTTTTAGATGTCACCTTAAACTTAAATGAAAATACTTACGAGCTATATTAAAAAGATAACGCTAATCTAATATACGTAAACCCGAAGTCCAATCACCCCTATGAATCGTAAAACAGATTCCTAATTCTATCGAAAGTAGGCTTATCAACAACTCTAGCAACGAAAATACATTTATAAAATAAGGCAACATTTACAATACAGCTTTAAAAAATAGTGGGTACTATAATATCGAAATTAAATATAAGAAAAGGGCACCAATAATGATAATAATATTTAAATGTACATAAAAAAATATAATCTGGTATTCACCACCCTATAAACAGATGGTAAAAACTAAACTCAGTAAGAAATTCCTGAATCTCATTGAAAAACACTTTACATAACCAATCTCTTGTATGAAGTATTCAATAAAAAATAACCTAAAACTGTCCTACAGCTGCTGCGAAAACCTAGAATTGATAAGTAAGGCACACAATAACAAAATAATAAAAGAGAACAGTAGAAAAGAAAAAAAAACAAGTTGCGTGAAAAAAGTGACCGATATAGCAACAATAACACTAAGAAGAAGAAGATATAAGCACTATAAATAGTAATAACTCAAATCCTCATAGCAATCACCCAAATAGAAATGAAAAAGTTAGTAATGAAGAGAAAAGCTGTAACTGCATAACTCGTACACTTTGCCAACTACAAAATAAATGCCTAACAAAAAGTATTGTTTACCAAGCCACAATATTTGCCAAAGAAAGATCGAATAACAAGAAGTACTACGTGAGTATGACTTCCCTCGATTTGAAAACCAGATATTACGACCACAACAGCATATTTAATAACAAAGTAAGTCTATATAAAACAGCACTAGCAAACCATTATTAGGAGCTCAAAGAACGCGAACGGTCACAAAAAATCGAATGGAAAATAATACGACAGGCCAGTACATGTAGAGATTTAGACGAACCGTGTAGATTATGTATGAATGAGAAAGTTGAAATCCTAAACTTTAAAGACCTCCAAAACAAATTAAACTGTAGAGACTTAAATAGCAAATAACTGCTTATACAGAATAACATTTACCATTGGTTAAAAATACATAATAAATAAATAAATTAAAAAATAAATAAATAAAACGCTAGACTAAACAAAAACCTTAAATAGAAATACAAACAAGCACGTGTTTAAATAAGGTCACCCATTATTTGGACACAACAAAAAACAGGGATAGGTCACCCTATAGAAAAGTAAACAATATGATAGGAAATAGGAAGTAAAATCAATCAAACCTTTGTTCGTGAGAAGTCCAACGATTAGCTAACACATAATCTTATTGGTTAACTAGCTAGAATAAACACCACGTACATATATAAAAACATACGGAAACACAAACTCCATACATTTTAGCCTGCCAATTCCCTACGAGGATAGAAACGCAGAAGTGTCTGTGTAGTTTATTTGCCATAAATATATTTGCATAAATCACTACTATATAAATAACAGAAATCATCAGCACACAATTTTGAAAAAAAAGTATAAGATGAAGAAAAAATAAATAGATGTGCAACTTACAATTTCGTGCCGAATTTATTGAACGATTTTAGAAGCTAAGTAAATAGATCCTATTTTCATTTTTTGGGGGGGGGGATAGTCTGTATGAAATGTTCGGGAAGCATTCACTTCTTCAACCATTATATATATATATATATATATATATATATATATATATATATATATATATATATATATATATTATATAATTTCTACATTTATAAAATCGTAAAATTCCAATACCTTCACTTTTCTGAAGACGTTCGTTGAACCTAACGAAACGCACACATATTTTATGTATCAATTTTCAATATTTACTTCAACAGTGCTCAATACGTGAATCGAGCTTTATAGTAAGTTATGAAAATATATTTATGGCAAATAAGCTACACAGAGACTCACGCGTTTCATCCCCGGGGGAATCGTCAGGCTAAAATGCATGGAGTTATTTTTGCTGGGTGTTTTTATATACACGGCTAGCTAGTTAACAAATCAGATTATTTGTTGTTCTCTCAGCCAATCGTTGGGCTTCCCGCGAACAACGGTCTTGTTGGTGTTACTTCCTAGATCCTTTTCTAGTGTTCTGTTTTCTAAAGATTGGCCTATACCCTGTGTCTTTTGTTGTGTCAGTATAATGGGTGAATTTATTTTAACACGTTGTTTCTTGTATTTCTATTTTAGGTTTTAATATTTAATTGGTTAAGTTTTTGTTTAGTTGTTTTTTACTTATTTGTTTATTTATTTATTTATTTATCGTTAGCTTAAGGTAAATGTATTTCTCTGGACGCAGCTGTTTGCTATCTCCCTTCTACAGTTTAATAGATTTCGGGGATCTTTATTTAAAGTTTAGGATTTCAAATTTTTCATTCAGGCATAATCTACACGGGTCGTCTAAATTTCTACATGTACAGGCCTGTCGTTTTATTTTCCATTCAATTATTTGTGACCGTCCATTTTCTTTTAGCTCCCAATAGTGGTTTGCTACTGCTGTATTAATTCGACGTTCTCTGTTTTTAAAAGTACTTTTGTAGTCATAATATCTGGTTTTAAAATCTAGGGACGTCATACCCACGTAGTACTTCTTGTTATTCCGTCAAATACTGTGGCCCAGCGATTGGCTGAAGGAACAACAAAGAATCTGATTGGTTAACTAGCTAGCCGTGTATATAAAAACACCCAGCAAAAACTATTCTATGCATTTCCGCCTGAAGATTCCCCCGGGGATAAAACCGGGCAGCCTTTGTGTAGCTTAATTGCTATAATATATAATATATATTTCATAGCAAGTTAATGTAGTTTGCGAGAACATTTTAGTGAGACCGAAGGCATTCGAGGATTGTGTCTAGTAGGTAATTCAAACTTTCCTTATAAGTGTATGTTTGTTTGTGTAGATATACATAGTGCTTGCAAGCCATGCTGAAGAACTGCGTTACAGCTAATCAGTTTATTTTTTGATAGCTCAAAACATTTGTGGGTAGAAAAAAAAGGTTGCCGACTACCATTAACAATAATGCATAACTTATCTTATTTTTGTAGAAAAATCGAGCAAGCTGATAATGCGTGTATAAACATTATATCACTTATTTGCAGTTCAAGCTGAGTGTGTAAATGTTAGTCGAACTGTTCGTAAAACAGTTGAAGTTTCATCTCAGATTGAAGTATTTGCATATCTAGCCACACTGAATATATATATATATATATATATATATATATATATATATATATATATATCATCACGCTCTCATGTACATTTATACTTTACAGACGCTTTTTCAAGTTATAAACTACTTGTTGTTATAATTCAAAAATGAGCACAACAGTAAAGTCATAATTTGTAAAGACACTAAATCTAATACCGCCTGAAGATGATTTGACGATTCAAATCGAAAGTACTTACAAAAAAAAAAAAAGAAGGGAACAAGAAACCCATGGATCATATTTACAACAATTTGATCGAAACATTAGATGGACAATTCGGAAAATTGAAAAAAAATTTTTTAAAAGTCGCATCAAACAAAACCACTCCGTGTAATTTAATAATGTTTGCCTGAATTAAAATATGCTGCCTAAATACACACAATATATATATGCGTAAATGTTAGTCGAACTGTTCGTAAAACAGTCGAATCTCAGATTGAAGTATTTGCATATCTAGCCACACTGAATATATATATATATATATATATATATATAGTATTCAGGTTCGATTATTTTCGATCGGAATCCGGATCAGAGAGCTCTATGTCCGTTAAAACAGAGCATGAATACGTTATGAGGTTTAAAAAGACTAAATATACATTCGGATTGTACACATTATAAGTTATTTCGACCTTAACTAGGTCTCCTCGGATGTGTTTCCAATCACGTTTGAAACGTGATTGGAAACACATCCGAGGAGACCTAGTTAAGGTCGAAATAACTTATAATGTGTACAATCCGAATGTATATTTAGTCTTTTTAAACCTCATAACGTATATATATATATATATATATATATATATATATATATATAAAGGGGGCGCGAGAGCGCTCTATCCCTTTAATAGACTCACGAATGGCCTATGCTGGAAATCACATTTCTTTGATCAATTATAACTCAAAAATTAATAAACCAAATGAGTTACAACTTTGCACACAATTTTTATTTGGTAGGTTCTATAAATGTGTAGAATTTCAGCATCATTAATCAAGGCAACCCAGAGATCCAGAAAGTGCAATCATTAAATCATTTTATCTGTGTGTACGTACGTACGTACGTACGTATGTGCCACCCTATATCTCATCAACTATTTGATGGATTCAGCTGATTTTTGGAAGAGATAGAAGTTCTAGGGTCTAGTTGATGGCATTTCAATTTCAGTTTACCATATACCATAGTTTCCCAGAAAATTCCAAAAAAACTTATGAGAGGGCATTGTATTGAGGCATAGCCTTTACAAAAGAAGTGACATTCCATGAAAAATGCCAGTATACTGAAATTATATGCCCTTAATAGGGTTAAGATGACAATTCATATACACTAAATGTACAAAAGCAAGGAAATTACTAAATTTTTACACTTTTATTGTCATTAAGGGTATGACTACATATCAACCAAACCATGTCATTATCACATCACTACAGTATAAATCTCTATGCATGAGTGGATGAAGTGTGTGAGGTGCGCTGAAGAAAAATTCCTACCAGTAAAATACATAGCCCTGTTGTGCTCGCATTCATATATATGTGAATATATATATATATATATATATATATATATATATATATGTTTGTGTGTATACGAGATAGGAGTGAATGACTGGATAGAAAGTTGGGATACGTGTGTGTGTGTGTTAGCGGCTACAAATACCGAAAAAATGCTTTCTTTTAGAAAAACCTTTTCTCCTATTTAAACCAATCTAATTTCCGAAAATGAAGAAGACTCCGATAATATCCTTGATTAAACAGAGGATTTTCTTTCTTAAAGCAGTTATTACACCAGTCTTCCTACTTCCATTCTTTTGATACGTCCATTATTTCCGCGAAAGATGAGAGAGGTAAAGGGCGGCCGTGAGGCAGGGATGCAGCGTCTGAGCACGAACGCGATCCAACATGGCCGCTTCTTTACAATAAAACCTCGCACTCATAAATGCGTTCTTATCTACTTCATTACGAATAAGAAATGCGTTTCCTATCGTAGCAACGCCTTCCACCACCGGTACACTACACATCCCTCCCCCCCCCTTTCTTATTCCTTCACCCGCATCTCCTCCAGCTCACCCCCGCTCATATACCCGTTGTCTTTTTAACGTTGCGTTTTTCTTCATCTGAGATCTGATATTTATGACGTCTGCATTCAGGAAACGAGATGCATTTTTATAATAACAATAATAGAAGGGATATATTTATCTCGGACACGAACTTCTTTCGTACGCGTCTTCGTTGAACGCAACGGACGGATTTGCGAGAGTAGGTGATGAGGGAAGGGGCAGAGGATTTTTATACTTCGAAGAATATTTCTGGTTTAATATATTTCTATAATTAGGTCGGTTCGTCGTTTGGTGATATTATTTCCTATCTTAGTTTTACACGCACAATTTACAATAAAAACAGACGTATATATATATATATATGTATATATATATATATACATACATATATATATATATATATATACATATATATATATATGTATATATATGTATATATACATATATATATGTATATATATACATATATATATGTATATATACATATATATATATATGTATATATATATATATAAATATATATATATATATATATATGTATATATATATATATATATGTGTATATATATATATATATATATATATATATATATATATACACACATACTGGTTAGTTGTCTTTAAATGACGACAAAAAATAAGTCCACACTCATAAATTTTATTTTTATCTATTTCTTTTATTTCGGCGAACGCCTATATTTCCCTTTACGTCTTACGCGCGTTTCACAAACCAGCAATAAAATATGGTATTTGATTTACCAAGACTGCTCGTCACGGACAATCAATTAATACTAAAAACACAAGCACACTATTCCAAAAACAGAACAAGAAAGAAAAAAGAAAGATGAGAAGAACGGCAAGTAAATAGCACGAAAAAACTCATATGTATGCTCTGAAGCCGGAAACAAACATCATTGAGCTTGTTTTTTTTTAAACAAGTCAGATGATATTATAAGGAATATAAACTTCAAAATTATATATTTTATTTAAACTCAAATATATATAAATACATATAAATATAAATATATATATATATATTTTGATACTAATATAAAAAATTCCACATTCTTGAAGCAATTTACATTAAAACTAGTTATTCTTAAATTAATAATAATTCTTAAACTACTAGCCACAATATCTTAAGGTGTCTTGTGTAGTATTTTATTAACAAATTTTTAGCTGTTAGAAGAAACAAATTGCTAAATTTCCACGCGCTTTGCAGGTAATCACGTCCGTATGCAATATCTCATCACTACAGACGCTCATTTTATAATCGAAAATGACTATCTTTTAAAAAACTAAACAGTAGAGACATAGTTGTAACCACACGAAAACTAAACCCGCCTTATGATGATACAATGAATCAAATCCGAAGTACTCCCCAAAACAGACATAAAAATGGAACAAGTAAACTTATATACTGACTATTTGAATATATAGTCAATTCGAAAAATTGAATAATACAACAAACAAACCGGTGTTATTTTATAATATGTTCCTAAATAAAAAAAACATGCTGCCAAAATACACACAATATATATAATTTTGAGCACTTTCTCCAATCTGCTCCCTCGCAAAGAGATTGTCTTCACACTCTACAATTCACCAGACTTCTTTTCAACGGAAATTTACCACCCGGACAATTTGCATATCTTTTTCACGGAACTTTTCTTTTCATTCAATACGCTTTTTTAACAAAAATTATTTTAATAATTTTTAATAATAATTTTCATATTTTTCAAATATTTGAACTTTGGTTTTTTCGAAAGCCAACTTATCCATCTGTATTTCTCCTCTGATGATAAGATTTCGATCTGTGAAAAGCCTTGGCTTAAGGAAAGAATAATAAACACTAGTTTATTACTGAATACACCTTGCATTGAACAATTGAAATTTGAAATAAATCTGGACAATCGTCTCATATTTATCACTCTTTTTTCTTCTATTTCTACTATTGCTCTATCTCGTATATTGAGCTAATCCTTTTCACAATAGGTTCCATCTACTAAAAGTTTTCACTTTAGTTTATTTTGATCCTATATATATATATATATATATATATATATATATATATATATATATATATATATATATATATATTAAAGCAAGGAATACAGACGTTTGTGACATTTTTATTTGGTGAAATGAAATTGAAAAGGGTAAGACCGAGACGAAAAAAATACATGAATATACTAAGCCGGCTTTCGGATACGCTCATCATAGGTGGAAATAATTAAAGCATTACGACTAAAAACTTTAAAAAGTAGAATGAAGATCAGTGAAAAGTTTAGGGTAAAAAACATTGGGGCGAGGGTCACACGTGGGTCACATTGAGTCCAAGAAGCCCCTCCTAGTGTTTACAAAGAGAGGGTTTAAATGGCATAATATATATTGTTTTACACTTTTCAATTTCATTCCACCCCGCCAAAATATCACAAACGACTATATTCCTTGCTTTAATAAAATGTTGTTCTACTAGAAATGTATACATACATATATATATATATATATATATATATATATATATATTCTGATGAATTTCACCAGGAATGAAAAAAACATTTTTCTCTACAGCTCATTTGCAATGAGTATATTTTATGCTACAGGGTACCCCTTCCCAAAAAATTGCAAACAATCAAATCGTTAATGAAATTAACTATCGATTCAGCAATCTAACAATATATGATTCCAATAAACCTATATCAATGCATGACTTGTCCACCAAGTTTCAGTCATAATGGCCACGCAGTCTTTTGTTTAGCACTGTTCAATTATATAAAGAGACAATTTGGTAATCGTAAACTCATAGAAGGTAACTCTTCGGACCATGACACTCCAGAGTTTGGTTTGGGAGTTATCTCAAAGATTGTGACTATTATGAAAATCTCAAAACTATTCTAGAACTAAAAAGGGCGATTGCAACTAAGATCATGTGACTGCTAAGAGAGCGGTGTGTCATAGTTATTGACGATTTTTCACGTTATCTATTGGTGGATTTACTATTGAATTGCGATGAAACAAAGACTGTTGGACATGCATGGGTGAAAGATGAATTTTAAGCGGGAATTAGGGGGAATAGAAATAGGTGAAATTCTACATAATCATGAACATATTTTTTTATAGGAATTTTATTAAATTGTTTTTCGAGAAACTCACTTAACCCTTCCTTTACATACAAACACCTCTTTCTTTCTATCTATCTTTCTTTGTCTCTCTAACTCTCTTTCTCTCTCTCTCTCTCTCTCTCTCTCTCTCTATATATATATATATATATATATATATATATATATATATATACATATATATGTATATATATGTATATATATATATATATGTATATATATAAATATATATATATGTGTATATATAAATATATATGTAGAAATAAAAATCGAATAAAGAATAAGCAATTCAACAACTAACAAAAATAAACTCAAAAACTCATGTTGTAAAGTTCCACCGAGATATTTCGGTCGTAGATACGGCCATTTTCTATCGGATAATAAACTTTATTTCAAAACGGAAAAGTTTTCAAATTTATACAGAGAATGCGATTGGAAGAAAATGTTACGTGCAGAGAACAACAAAAGGGGGGAGAAAAAAGGAATGCGAGGAATATTATGAAAAGAGAAAGAAAAAGAAGATGAAGAAGAGGAAGAAGAAAAAAGAGAGACCGATCAACCAGTGTCTTTATAACGTCAGTTGAAGAAGAAGTAAAGAAGAAGAGAAAGCAAGAGTAAAAAGAGTAAACGTGAGAAAGGGTAAATCGACAATTTGCTGTCGAGAACTAGTAAAGAAGAAAAAGAGAGAGAGAGAGAGAAAAATCAGTGCTAAGATATCGCCTGCTGATAGAATTCGGACTGGGAACGTCAAAAGTCTACAAGGATTAGTAGTAATTGGAGCATATAACGTCGAAGGACGAAACAGGGGAGGAAGAGGAAGCAGGGGAGGAGGAGATGGGGAAGAAGAGAGACAAGGGTTAAAAGTTAGCCAGAGTCATATTCATTAAGATTCATCTCGTATAGAATCGATCTAGCCGAAGAAAAGGAAATATTAAAGAAATCTTGTCTTTGGGCAATGGTGTTCTTATGACAGGATTCTGTAAGACGTCGAAGTTTGGTGTCATGAATGTATATATGTATATGTATATGTATATACATATATATGTATATATATATATATATGTATATATCTATGTATATATATATATATATATATATAGAGAGAGAGAGAGATTAAAATGGGAATATATATATGTGTATATATAAATATATATATATGTATATATATATGTATATATGTATATGTATAGCTATGTATATATATATATATATATATATATATATATATATATATATGTATATATATGTATATATATGTATATATAGAGAGATGCAAATGGGAATAGAGCATAATAATTTTGATTTAAAATAATTATTTTATAATACTTGAAAAGATAATTATATATATATATATATATATATATATATATATATATATATATATATATATATACTTCATTGTAATATAGGAGGAGAAATTCCAGCAAAGTGCTCGATTAATTGAGAATCAAAGATAAAAATTAAAATTAAGAGCGTAATATGTACTTATTTTGGTACAGAAGAATTAGTACAACATTCGTACCGTCGGATTCAAGCACAGAAAGACTTAGCCATCCGGCTCTCTTCAGCTTCTGTTGTCATGTGTTTCGGAAAAGTAAAGTCATGTGTCATTCCTGTGTAGACGCGTTATTTGCTTAGTGTTTTATGTATGTTTGTTTAAATTTAGTGTAATGAGGGTTTAATAAGGTTTGAAAAAAGGGTGGCGGTGAAAAGTAACAGTTGAGATTTAAACTGGAGTAGATTTTAAGAGATATACAAAAATTAAAATAAACAATTTAAAAAATTAAAAAATATTTCTATATAAATTCCGTGAGCCAATATTATGAATATCGTATATTTGGCCGTTACTGTTTTGAAGTTTAATGATGTGTCTTCTAAAAGGAATAGGGAAAGAAAATGGGGTTAAGGAGTATACCTATGAAGGAATAAAACGGTTAAAAGGAACAACATTAATTAAATTCAAGTTTAAATCCTGGATAAAGGACTTTAAATCAATCCCAAAGAAATTTAAATAAAGTATTGTTCTTATATATATATATATATATATATATATATATATATATATATATATATATATATATATACACACATATATATATATATATATATTTTAATATAAATTAATAGACATTCTTGTATGTGGCGAGGTAGCTCAGTGGCAGAGTACTCGCTTACCATGCAAGTGACTCGGGTTTCGAATCCTGAGTTCGGATGTTTTCTACTGATGAGCCCAAAGGAGGGCGAAACTCGAGTCTAGGACTTCCGGTTTGTTTCTTTCATAGGTTGTGGGCTGCGGCGTTGTCTGATTGTGGAAATAATTATATATATCATCTCACATTCAAGAAATCTAATATTTATTTGCTCGCTTGGTTAGCTTGTTGGATGACATCGTCCTAGCGAGTATAAAATCCTACTTGTGAGACATCGGCCTGGGTTCATAGTAGTTGGATGACTACACCCCTTGTTGAAAAGAGTAGGTATATTTCACAGTCGGTCATCGCCGCGGTTTGCTTAATCTGTGTAAATTAATAGACATTCTTGTATGTGGCGAGGTAGCTCAGTGGCAGAGTACTCGCTTACCATGCAAGTGACTCGGGTTTCGAATCCTGAGTTCGGATGTGTTCTACTGATGAGCCCAAAGGAGGGCGAAACTCGAGTCTAGGACTTCCGGTTTGTTGTGGGCTGCGGCGTTGTCTGATTGTGGGAATAATTATATATATATATATATATATATATATATATATATACTAGAAGAATGACCGACTGTGAAATATACCTACTCTTTTCAACAAGGGGTGTAGTCATCCAACTACTATGAACCCAGGCCGATGTCTCACAAGTAGGATTTTATACTCGCTAGGACGATGTCATCCAACAAGCTAACCAAGCGAGCAAGGACGTTTGGAATTAATTCTCTGAAAGAACAGCTTTTTACTTATTTTATGTCCCATTACGAAGATTAAGATGAATATATAATTATACTGAACCCAATGTCAAGAATCTGTATTCTAATTTTGATCAAAATGTATTACATGATATTTGTACGAGAAAGTATGTATAATTTTCTGGTTGAAGCTTTAGGGGTTTAAGAATAGATATAAATAAAGCGAATCCTGCTTCATTGGTGTTTAACGACCATGGATCAAATTCAAGGCAAATTGAATGTATTGGAATTTTCAAATAGGTAGTTGTTCCTATATTATGGCCTCTAACATACAATTAAAATATATATATATATATATATATATATATATATATATATATATATATATATAACGCCGTTGAATACAACATTCATGGCATGATTAATATTTTGTAATCATGCTTATTTATCCTTATGTGTTAATTAATTCCTAGTAACTATTGATAAAATATTTTTTTACCAAAATCAGCTCTATTGTAATATTTGCCAAAAGCTAGTCAAAAGCTACAACACTCTTTTGATCCCCCTTAGAGTGAAACGAAATTAAACTAAATACCGTCCACATTACGAAACTAACGCCTCGAAGTTGCGTTCCGAAATCCATAGAGATCAGTTAATTAATGTAATACATAAAAATATATGCGAAACTTTATAACAAAAGAGATATACATCTCAATAAGTACGTCTATAGTTTAAAGACAAATTAATATTAATGAGAATCCCTTCTCGCAGATACACTTATAAGGTATGGCATTGACGAAACGACTGATAGAAAGTAGAAAAAGCAAAGAAATTTCGCAGATTCCCTCCGCAGACACTACCGAAAAAGTTATCCATTTGTATGACGTCGATTTTATGTTAAAAAAAGAAAGGAAAATAGAAGTTTGGTGACGAATTATCTTTTCTAGAGGGAATTGTTCACAGCAAATATCTTCTTTTACGATCATTAAACAAATAGTCATAATCGTTTGCATGAATCAGACGAAAATAGATAGATTTCCTCACTTTCTGTCTGTCAATTTGAAATGTAATTAGGAAAATGAATACTATAAATGTAAATACATGAATTTACTAACACACACGTATGCACATATAAAAATGCATAGGTACACATACATATACTTACATAAACACTCCCATATATATATATATATATATATATATATATATAGAGAGAGAGAGAGAGAGAGAGATGTAATCAATCGATGGAAAGTCATAAGAAGACAAGTTGGTGATAAGAATAAAAAATAAAAAGTAAATGTGTAATTTACTTATTTCGTTTTCGGTCGTTTGACCAATTTTGAAAACAAGTTACTATAATATATACATATATATATATATGTATATGGAAAGAGATATTATATATTTTCAAATATATACATATATATATAAATATATATATATTATATATATGTGGAAAGAGATATTATATATTTTCAAATATATACATATATATATAAATATATATATATTATATATATGTGGAAAGAGATATTATATATTTGCAAATATATATATATATATATATATATATATATATATATATATATATATATATATATATGTATGTATTAGTGAATTAATTCTTGAGGGCCGAAATACTCCAAAGAAAACTTCGTAAATGAAAATTACCTTCATCCAGGAAGCTTCGTCACAAAAGGGAACTACCTGATACACCGGGTATAACTTTATGTATATATATATATATATATATATATATATATATATATATATATATATATATATATATAATTATTAATATGAATAATATAAAAGTAAATACATATATTACAAACACACACGTATAAAAATGAAAACACGCAACTTATGTATAGGTACACATGAATATACTTCCAGTTATATAGAAATATATATATATATATATATATATATATATATATATATTTATGCATACATATATATATATATATATGTATATATGTATATATATTTATGCATATATATATATAGATATATTTATATATCTATATATATATATGTATATATATATTTATGCATATATATACGTGTATATATATATATTTATGCATATATATATATATATATGTATATATATATATAATTATGTATATATATACGTATACATATATGCATATATATACATATATATATATGCATATATGTATATATGCATATATATACACATATATATGCATATATATACAGGTATATATATACACATATATATATGCATATATATCTATATATATATATATATATATATGTATATATATAGGTGTAATGAATCGATGGAAAGTCATACGAAGACAAGTTGGTGAAAAGAATAAAAAACAAAAAGCAAATAGCAAAGGTACTCTAATATATATGTGTATGTGTGTGTGGAAGGATATATATATCATATATTTGTAAATATATACATATATATATATATACATGTATATATATATATATATATATATATATATATATATATATATATATGTATATATATATATATATATATATATAATGCAACTTTAATTCCTATGTAATTTAATTGCTACCATATCGAAGAAAGGTTCTTGGGCGTAGTGTTTGGATAGTATTATTATTATTTCTATTATTATTATCATCATCATCATAATCATCATTATTATTATTATTATTATTATCATTATTTAAATAACGCAAAGCTACTTTAGACTATATATATATATATATATATATATATATATATATATATATATATATATATAGTGAATTTTGTTTTGACGGCCGAAATAAACAAAGTAAACTTCGTAGAACAACGATTGTAGAATTTCAATGAACAATATCACCGAAACTTTTAAATACTTTAAAGAGTCATTATTTAATAAGAATATACATATGCGTGTCTGGGTGTAGCAAAAAATAGAAACTGATGTTGATCGCTTTAATCTTCCGATCTTTATTCTGAGGATTGAATCTGTGTTCCCAAGTGTTTCTAAACAGAAATAACAGAATATGCAATGTACAGTTTTTAAATTATTTTTTTTTTAATTTAATGTCTCGCATTCTTACGCTTCTTTAATTTCAACGTACACCGACCGCACTATATATGTATATGCATGGATACGTATACGTATATATATATATATATATATATATATATATACATATATACATACACATATATATGTATATATATATATATATATACACATATATACACATATATATATATATATATATATATATATATATATATATACAGGTATACATACATATATGTATATATATATATATACTTTTTTATATATGTATATATACATATATGTATGTATATATATATATATATGTATATATATAGACTTATATATATATATATGTATACATACATATATGTGTGTATATATATACTTATATATATATATGTATACATACATATATGTATGTATATATATATATATATACTTATATATATATATTTATACATACATATGTGTATGTATATATATATACTTATATATATATATGTATACATACATATATGTATGTATACATATATATATACTCATATATATATATACATATATATATATACTTATATATACATGTATATATACGTATATTTATATATATATATATATGTATATATATATATGTAAATATAAATATATGTTTATATATACCTATATATATATGTAGATATACGTGTATGTATATATATGTAAATATATATATATATATGTACATATACATATATGTATATATATATATATGTAAATATATATATATATGTAAATATGTAGATATTTATATATATATAAATATATATATATATATATTAATGTATATATACACATATATATATGTAAATATATAGATATTAATATATATATACATATATATATGTGTAAATATATAGATGTCCATATATATACATATATTTATATATATATGTAAATATATAGATATTTATGTATATATTATACATATATATAGATGTAAATAAGTAGGTATGTGTATATATCTATATACACATGTATATGTTAATATATTTTTGTCTATATATACATATAAATATATAGATATTTATATATATGTATACCTACACTAGTATATATATAAATATATAGATATTTATATATATATATATACACACATTTATTTGTGTAAATATATATATATATTTATACATATATACACAAATATATATATATATGTAAATATAGATATATATATATATATATATATATATATATATATATATATATATATGTATATACACACATATATATATATATTTATATATATATATTTTTTTATATGTACATATATAGATATTTATAGATATAAATATATATACACACAGATATATATATATATATACATATATATATATGCGTGTAAATATATATATATGTATATATATATACATACATATGCACATACATATACACGCATATATATACATATGTAAATAAATAGATATATATATACACATCAGTATACACATATAAGAAAATAAGTATTCACGTAGTGAATTGAAGAGGTATTTTTTAAACGTATCTTAATTATTTATTCCTGAGCATTATTGTTTTATAATTCTTTGATTTTATTTTAAAAGTAGTTCGAGTGGTCTAAAAAATCTATAATTCTTCCAAATCATACATTATATAAACATTCATAAATACTTAAAGTCTCAGTGCGACTTGATAATTCCATATTTTGGGGTGGATAATTTTAAATCGTGAGTATTCATTTCTGGATAAAAAAAAGGTTTTAGTTCGTCTATTGTTAAAAGTACTACGTTTCGAATAATTGAAAATATAAGGTAATATTCAATTATCTTAGACCTCGCTATTCCGAATGTATAACAGCAAGCCGCCATCAATAGACTGCTTTTCCTGCAGCAAACAGGCATAATGAAAACTAAAAGTCGCATAAAATATTTTTCCGGTAAAATTTTATAATTAAATTCATGAAAATTTGATGGAATAATTTCTTAAATTAAAATTGTATATCAATTAAAAATAGTAATTATACTTGATAAATAAAAACAATAGAATAATTCGAATTAAAAGTCGAATTTAAAAAAAATGATGTTTTATATTTTAATTGGTCCCCCGATTTATAAAATCGGGAGACCTATGTTTTGAGGCATTTCCGTCCGTCCGTCCGTCCGTCCGTCCGTCCGGATTTTTCTCCGCAACCATCCATTGAATTTCTCTGAAATTTTGCATGAAGTTGTAACTTCGGTCAGGTTAAAAAGTGACATTCTCCGATTTTTAAAAAAATTTGGTTAGCCCCCCAGGGGGTCAAAAGGCCCCAAAATGGCGAAAAATGACATGTTTTACTCCAAAACCTTTCATCCATCCATTCAAGTTCTCTGAAACTTGGCCAAAATGTGGGAGCAATTGTTCCTAATAGAAAATAAGTATCGCTGACATTGGAACATATCTGGTTCGCGCCCCCAGGGAGTCAAATTCCCCATAAATGGCAAAAAATGACCCTTTTCTCCCATAACGTTTGATCCATCCATTCAATTTTACTGATACTTAGCCAAAATGTAGAGGCAATTGTTCTTGATATAAAATGAGCATCCTTGACCTCAGAAAAATTCTGGTTCGCGCCTCCAGGGGGTCAAAGGGGGGGGGGGGTCAAAAATGTCCCAAATTGCCCGCATGTATTGCATTTAACACTCGTCACATCGAGTCACATACAGAGGGGGACCACGCACGCGAGGCGTGTTACTTTTAGTGTTTACTCATTTATATCGGTTTGAAACCGTCTAAATTAAATTTAAAGCGTTGGTTATGACAGTTTGATATAGGATAAACAGTCGACTAATTACGGTCCACCGCCACGAATTCGAAATAACGGCATCTAGAATATATATAGAATTTATCTCTCATCGCAAAAAAAATGGTTAAGTGTCCTAAAAAGTTATAATGGCCCGGAAATGGGAGTTCATTTTATGTTACAATTATATGCAAAACTGATCCCCCAATTTCAATCTAAAATAATTGTTTTTTCTTTCCGCAAAAGATTAGTAATACATTTTTTAAAAATGTATTTTTCATTTTACCACCGGACTTAGGGTTAATAGTAAAAAGGGTACGTGTTTTTTATTATGTAATCTTTAAAAAAAATGCAGTATATATAAAGTACCAGAAATACGTTTTAACATGAAATTTTTAAAAAATTTCACGGAAAAAGAATTGCAGACAAAGAGTTATTGATAATTGTAAGAAAATTAAATGTAAAAATATTTTTTTAATTTTTTTTAAATTCATTTATTTTTACGTTGGTGGACTTACGTTCGTGTTTGACTTATTTTTGTGGGCTTTTGTACGGTGGGATTTTGTCTGGTGGGCCTATGTCCGATGGGGTTTGTCTGGTGGGCTTATGTCCGGTGGGCTTTTATCCGCACACCATACAAACATAATAGTTAATATATAATCAATTAAAATAAAATAAAAATACTATTTTTTAAATATTTTTCTAGCGTCTCTATCGTAGTAGTCATCATATCAACGTAGTAGTCATCATATCAACGTAGTAGTAATCATGTCAACGTAGTAGTCATCATATCAACGTAGTAGTCATCATATCAACGTAGTAGTCATCATATCAACGTAGTAGTAATCATGTCAACGTAGTAGTCATCATATCAACGTAGTAGTCATCATATCAACGTAGTAGTAATCATATCAACGTAGTAGTAATCATATCATCGTAGTAGTCATCATATCAACGTAGTAGTCATCATATCAACGTAGTAGTAATCATATCATCGTAGTAGTCATCATATCAACGTAGTAGTCATCATATCATCGTAGTAGTCATCATATCAACGTAGTAGTCATCATATCAACGTAGTAGTAATCATATCAACGTAGTAGTCATCATATCATCGTAGTAGTCATCATATCAACGTAGTAGTCATCATATCATCGTAGTAGTCATCATATCAACGTAGTAGTAATCATGTCAACGTAGTAGTCATCATATCAACGTAGTAGTCATCATATCAACGTAGTAGTCATCATATCAACGTAGTAGTAATCATATCAACGTAGTAGTCATCATATCAACGTAGTAGTAATCATATCATCGTAGTAGTAATCATATCATCGTAGTAGTCATCATATCAACGTAGTAGTAATCATATCATCGTAGTAGTCATCATATCAACGTAGTAGTAATCATATCATCGTAGTAGTAATCATATCATCGTAGTAGTAATCATATCATCGTAGTAGTCATCATATCAACGATGATAAATGAATGAATGTCTCCGACATGCATTCATTTACATCTTCCATTTAATATAAGATTATATTTGAAATATTATTGTTTTTTCCCGTTTCTGTTAATTAATAACAGAAACCTGTTTTTTAAGATAACTATATCTACAGAATTTGAACCGACATATTTTTAAAAATCTAACTTAAGCTTCATGTTTGGTTCGGTTCAAATTCTGTAGAAGCAGCCATATTTATACACAAAAAATACGACACGCGTTTATATGAGAGAAAACCTAGTTGGGATAAATATGTAAACATATATGACTGTCAGTCTACGCGTTGCGTAAAGCCAGAAAAACAAAAAATCATAATAATTATAATAATTAAAAAATTATAATAATTAAAATATAATAATTAAACACCATAAATTCATTTATTACTTAGTTATTTGTAGAATTTGGTATATTCGGACTACTGTTCTCATCTTGGGTGTTTTTATCACTACGTTTCAGCCGATATAACCTCCGACCTTCTTCAGATGAACCTTGTCGAACTCGGGAATCTGGACGGAAATTCGAACGGAACCCTTTATTAAATCCACGGGGGTAGCATGCTCTCGTTCCATCTGCCATGACTGGGAAGAAGTATTCAGTAATTTGTATTTTTTTGTATCGCCCGCACGGAGGATTGGACCTTCAACCTTTAGATGACTGTCACTTAGAACTGAAGTGTACTTAGTACTGTATCTACTATCATATCAATCTAGCGCCACGGGTCGTTAAGATAAAAACACCCAAGATGAGAACAGTAGTCCAAATATACCAAATTCTATAAATGATCAACCCTCATCTCAAAAATTCAGAAACATAATTTAGTTATTTGTTGCATTTTTGTCTTCATTTTATTTCGCTTACCAATTATTTTAGCATTTCAAATATTTTGTTCGGTATTTGTTGTGAATATGAAAACATTTAAGGTTTTAATTAAGAGCCGAAGGTAGAGTCTAAATTTTGAACATTGAAGAAACTCGAAAAAAATCTAATTTTGCTGAGATTTGTCGCCGTAATTTAATTTTCGGTAAATGTTCGAAAAAATGAAACACGAACTCATTTCATCTTTTGCTTACTTAAATGCGTGCGTGAAAACAATCAATGGTAAATTTGTAGAACTGCGCCCTTCGTATTTCGCCCCCTAAAAAAAAAAAATTCTACTTTTTGGGGAAAATTACATGTAAACAGCCTCAACAAATATCCGCTATGAAAAAAAATAATTAAAATTTGTATTATTTTAGATTTTAGGAGGGGCGGGGGATCACTTTCCTATGTAAGTTATACGTAAAGTGAACGGCCATTTCTTGGCCACGGAATCTCACCCCTCACATGTTTCCCTCTAAATAAATAAAAATTCTACTTTTTTTTTTGCAAATTACATGTAAACAGCCATAACAAATATCCGCTATGACAAAAAGTAATTGTAATTTTTTATTATTTTAGATTTTAGGAGGGAGGGGGATCACTTTCCTATATAAGTTATACGTAAAGTGAGCACCCACTTTTTGGCCACTTAGAATCGCACCCTAGCGAACACGTGTTGAAAGAAATATTTTTAAAAAACGTTATTTTAGATTTTATTTGGGGCGGGGGGCGAAACAATCAATACGTATTTTTTTTTTTTAAATAGCGAAATGAATAGACAACTGAGACAAAGTTTAAGTAATAAATTGCTATTTCATGAAATTATAAACTAAAATCAGAACTTATCTACCTAAACTAAAACAGTACTATATAATCTATAGGAAGCCCTATACACTTTTTTAATACTGACTTTTAAAGAGATGAAGTTAATTCTTTAGAACACAAATACAGCGTCCTGAAATTTAACTTTTTTCTAATGTATGATCTTATAATTTTATGGTTAATCAATACGAATCCGAAGATATATTTTAAAATGCGCAAACTGTTAGAATAGGTGGGTGTAGTCAAACGTTTATTTTTTTATCGTTGATTCGTTTCTACAAATATTCAATTTTATTCATTAAGCAAATAAGTGTAACACTAATACCGAAGAAGCTT
>OY744524.1:20120764-20158264 GCA_963556195.1 Sepiola atlantica | reverse complement strand
ATATATATATATATATATATATATATATATATATATATATATATATATATATATATATATAGTCTCGGAAGTTCTTTTAACCTTCAAAACTGGAAAAAAAAAAAAAAAAAAAAAAAAAAATTTTGTTGAAAGATTTTAGTCTAGTAAGTCAATCAATCTACTGCAATCACTATTTTAGTTTACTTCCAAGAATATACTCTAATATATATATTATATATAACCCCTTACGTCTACAGTGACGGCATGCCTTAATTGGGGTAAAATATGCAATATATATATATATATATATATATATGTGTGTGTGTGTGTGTGTGTGTGTGTGTGTGTGTGTGTGTGTCTATATATTATTATTTCATGTATCCACATAAAAACTTATAAGGAGATATATTTTTATATTTATCAGTTTTCAGTATTTACTTCAACAGTGCTCGATACGTAAGTAGACCAAGGTAGTAAGTTATGAAAATATATTTATGGCAATCAAGCTACACAGAATCTCCCGCGTTTCTTCACCTGCGGTAATCTTATGGCTTAAATGAATTTCAGCCTGAAGATTGCCCCAAGGGATGAAACGCGGGAACCTCTGTGTAGCCTTATTGCCATAAATATATTTTCATAACTTACTATATATATATATATATATATATATATATATATATATATATATATATATATATATATATATATATATATATATAACAGACGTTTTGAACCAACTTTGTAAAATAATAGTATAAATTAAAATAAAATATTTCGAAACTTTTCTGAAACGATCGTACGCCATAATTTGCGTTATGTCGTAATTCTCGGAACGCTATAAGTAATGGTATGATTTATTATATGGTTGAGAGCTGTAGATCGATAACATCGACATGCCAGTGTAGCAGACCTTGTACATGTTTGAATAAAAGCATTCACTATATATATATATATATATATATATATATAACCATTTTGTTTTGAAGGTTTTCCGTAAATGTTCAGTTTTTTTTCCTGATTATCCTACCAGACATAAAGGAGAAATAAATTAAGATTAACTGACATTATGTTTGCCGTATTTTCAATTCAAATGTGCTAATATTACACTGTAAGTACATTGAATTCTTTAACATAATTAAAATACGATGTGGCCATTTGCATTATTTATATTCATATATATAACATAATACACGCATATTCCTTCATATATATATATATATATATATATATATATATATATATATATATATATATATATATATATTAATAGAAAAATGAGAGATCTTCACGTATATTTTTATCTCTCACATTTCTACGCGTTTAATTGTTTGTTTTATTTTGGATTAATTGATTATTTATTGAAATGAATTATGCGACATCTTAAAATGAAACGAAATGTTAAATTGCAGTAAACAATTAAATCCACCAGAATGATTTTCTGTTTCTGCGTAATCAAACTAATATTTATATATTTCAATATTTTTTATAAAAAATACAATGGATTACGGCGTGACACTTCGGAATTTGAAGCATGAAAACTATCAAATAGAATTTGTTTTTTTTGCTTCAGAAAATAATCATAACTTTTCATCCGTCCATTCAATTTCTCTGAGACTTGGCCAAAATATGGAGGAGATTGTTCCTTATAGAAAATAAGTATTGCTGACCTTGGAAAAAATCTGGTTCGCGCCCCCAGGGGGTCAAATCCCCCAAAATGGCAAAAATGACCCTTTTCTCCCATAACGTTTGATCCATCCATTCAATTTTTCTGAAACTTGGCCAAAACGTAGAGGCAATTATTCTGGATATAAAATTGGCATCCTTGACCTCAGAAAATTTCTGGTTCGCGGGAGGTAAAAAATGCCCCAAATTGCTCAAATTTATTGCATTTTACACATGCCACATCGAGTCACATACAGAGGGGGGCCACGCATGCGCGGCTTGTTTTTAATTACTAATACGTTATTACACAAAAGTCAGAATGAAAAGATAAGCTTTGCCTATCAGGTTTCGTCTTCATCACCTTACGTCTATATTTCATTTTGTATACCGATAACTAGAATAAGTGAGCCTTTCCAGTGTTTTAATTCTGATTCAGTTTTATCTATTACGAAATGAGATTTGATATCTGTTTGCCTGAAGCCAAAATTATACTATTACTTCTATCAATTGTACTATTGTACTACATGTAATGCTCAATGCAGTTTATTATACTATTTCAGACTAATGCACTTCTTTCAACGCATCTTCCCAGGAATTAACTTCTCCTTGGGTGTAGTGTAATATATGCTTGTTCGTCATGAGACCATCCGCCCAGGAATTACGTTATCTTTTAGGGGAATAGTGTGGTATCTACTTAGTTGGCATAAGACTATTATCCCAGACATGACCTCGTCCTTTGGAGGAGGCGGGTAGTGTAGTATATGTTTGTTCGCAATGATACACACATCCCAGACATAACATCTTCGTTTTTGAAGGGTAGTGTAGTATATCTTCTGTTGTTATGAGACCATCTTCTCAGACAGTACCTTTCGTCTGTTTATTAGCAAACCTAACATTACATATACAAGCAAAGCTATGCGAGCGGAGGGAGCATATTATTTATTAGTAATCTATATTAATATAAAGCTATGCGAGTGGAGGGAGCACATTATTTGTTAGTAATCTATATTAATATAAAGCTATGCGAGTGGAGGGAGCATATTATTTATTAGTAATCTATATTAATATAAAGCTATGCGAGTGGAGGGAGCATATTATTTATTAGTAATCTATATTAATATAAAGCTATGCGAGTGGAGGGAGCATATTATTTATTAGTAATCTATATTAATATAAAGCTATGCGAGTGGAGGGAGCATATTATTTATTAGTAATCTATATTAATATAAAGCTATGCGAGTGGAGGGAGCATATTATTTGTTAGTAATCTATACTAGCTATACCTAGCCGGTGTTGACCGCAATTTTTTACTTTTATTTTTGTTTCGCATTATTTTTTTTTAATATGCCTTTGTTTTTTTTTATTATTATTTTTGGTAATAAAATGTGTAATACTAAATCTAATCATGATATCGTTTGGTCAGTAAATAAACAACTACAAACAAAGGTTGGAAAATAGGTGTATGATGTTCTTAATGGAAGGTTTGAATGTATTGTATACATAAAATTATCAGATCTAAATAGCGTCTAAATCTTTCAATCTGTTAATGCATAATGATTTGCTAAGAATGTTAAAGCCCAAAAATAGGGACTTGTTATTTTACAGTTTAAATACTTTCAAATTCCTTTCAAATTTGAAAGGGTCATTACTTTTTGTTTGTTTTTTTCTAAAAGTAACAAAAGATAAAAAAAAAATGCTGAGATTGTTTGCAATAAAAAGTTATACAATAATACTTGATTTAGAAACATTTAATACAAACTAAAATGTTATCAATACATTTACATGTAAACAGCGTACTTTGTTATTTCAATGAATTAAAAACCTTCACGTTTTCTGAAGACGTTCGTTTGTAAGATAATGAAGAGTGGCAAAAATGAATCGTGGACGAGTCCATTTTGTGTGGGACGTCGAGAAAGAAATAAAGGCGACTTGATAACTGTTAAAAAGAAAAAGGTTCGGCAGTGCAAAAGGAACTTGAACAACGACGGTTTCAAAAACGCGAAGAGCCGAAACGCTTGGTGATCGGACTATCGATGTACCGGAAGAATGCGAGTTTTGTGTCCGCTGACTAAAAATGCGGAATGAAGGAATCCCCTGACTTGTACTTCACCAAAGCGCTTGTAGAACAATTCCTTCAGTTCACGCTTGGATAGACAATGCAGAGCAAATTACTTTCCAATCGGATGTATATACGAACGAGTTTCTATCGTAAACCAAGTCTGTGACCTCAGCAAGAAAAAGACTTTCATGAGACAAAAGTATGTCAAACGATTGTTTGATATGTGTGCGTAGCCGGCGTAAACCATCCGGTAATGGCAAATAAAGAAAACCAAAGGTTTTTCATATACGTTCTGTTCTTTGTCATTCTTGTTGGAACTTAACGGGTACCCTGAAAGAACGGGTAATGCAACACGTTGATCCGAACGAATCAGTAAAGCTTTCGTTTTCGATGATGTATACTTGTGTTTAATTTGTTTTTCCTTTGTCTTTTTTCACACATATTGTCTCCACGGAATTTAATTTCATAACATGTTGTGTATGTTATACTTAAACTGTCGATATGTAAAACAATCACAGGAAAATACAAACGTTTTTCTTCAGCAGGTGCCTTTAACCATAACAGGAAACTTTTCCTAATTCGTTTCATAGAACAAACTACTCAGAACCTCCCAACAAATCTTTCCAAGCTACATCAATGGTTTCCTTCATACTGCCGGCACAGAACTATATATCGTATTTACAAATAAAAACGTGACAACACTAGAAAGCGTTTTCAAGAGATAGATAAAGAAAGATAGCTATAAAGATAAAGAGATTCATTTTTTTCATCAGAAGAATTTCCACGAACGTATTATGCTAAATACTAAGTGTGCAAATAAACAAGGTTAGTGAATTTCTTTTTGAATTCTAAACATTTAATATAAAGGATACAACCAACGGCATAACTTCGGGGAATAATGGCATTTCTGATTTTGACTTGTTTTGTTTAGTTGAGGTTAATAGTACAATCCAGTACTTCTTAATAGATTTTATTAACAAAAATGTATTGGATACATTTAGTCATCTCAGATTACAAACAATTTTCTTTCATTAATTGTTTATTCAATAATATTTATTACAATGAATACATTTCAGCTTCACCAACATATTAACTAAAAGAATGATAAAATAGATATCGTGAGAAATATATAATAATTTGTCTTGTTGAGAGATACACATATGGAGACATAAGTAAATATAGAGAAAGAGAGAGAGAGAGGGAAGAGATATCAATTTAAACCGGGTAAATATAGCTAGTTATATATTAATATGCATATGATATTATTTATTTATTTATAGTTTTTAAGATACTTATAATTAAAAAGTAGTTTATTATTATTTTTACGGAAGTGCATTGCCCAATAGTAAATAGAAAATGTGTTTTATCAGAGTGCTCTACCTATAGAAGAGTCTATATATATATATATATATATATATATATATATAAATATATATATATATATATATATATATATATATATATATATATATTTATAAATACAGATTTTAATCAGACATATGGACCGGCAGTTTCTGACAGGAAAAAGGTTGGATCCCCAAATCCCGTCTTCGTCAGCACAGCCTGAAATGTTAAATAATGAAAATGTTTCAAGGAGCATCTGTGTTCAGTTTTAACCGTTATGAAACGCTATAGGCAGAAAATGTTGAATGAAAAAGCGTGAAAACGCTTAATCAAGAGAACCCATAAAGAGAAAAGCCGTTATGTTGGTATTTGTATATTTAGAAGGAAAGAAAGAGAAAAAAAGAAAAGGAAAAAAAAAGAAAAAGAAATAGAAAAAGGGAAAGAGAAGAGAAAATAGAAAATAGAAAAAAATATTATTATATATATATATATATATATATATATATATATATATATATATTTCTATTTACATTTAATTTTTTTTATATTTTTAATGTAAAGTCTTTTTTTACATGAAGTAGTGTATAGCTCGATAGTGCGGGACTAGAGTTATGGTATAAAATATTTTAATCTAGTGTTAAACCACAACAAAATGTGATAAATGGCAAATCTATATCTTTTTAGAAAATAGTTGTTTTTAATTATTTTCGGCATACACTTGTTTCGGCTGATACCAGGAATTATAAAATATCTATAAAATAGTCTTAAAATTCCAGTGGATCCATTCCCTGGTATGGCTATCATCAGTGCCGCATACAAAATTAAGAAAAGTCAATGAAAAATCATGGCAGGTAATGCCTCAATTTCAAACTGTACTCAATTATCGTCATCATTTTTTAGCTAGTCACTATGACCAAAACTTTTATAGATAATTATGTTAATTGACAATATTATACATTCCAATAACCAAGATTTTATTCACCTACTGGTCATCTTTTCAAAACAAAAACGATGTGTTTGTTTTGAAAAGGTTATCAGTAAGGTGAATAAAATATTGTGCATTGAAATATAACATAATAGTGTTTATTGATATATGCTCTGTTGTTATATGTTAACAATGATCGAGCTTTCACTTTGAAAAGGTTGGTCCATAAAAAGAATAATAAAAAGTATATGAAAAACATATAGTTCCGACATCTCTCTCTCTCTTTCTCTCTCTCTCTCTCTCATATATATATATATATATTTATATATATATATATATATATATATATATATATATATATATATATATATATATATATATGGTTTTTTGACGTGGTTGTTTATACGTCTGAGGAGACTCAATTAAGGGGTCGAAATAATTTATAATGTATACAACCTTAATGTGTGTATAGTTTTTTTCTTTTTAATAATTCTGTTTTGCTCTGTTTAAATTACATTGAGCTCTGTTATTCTGATTCTCAACACAAAATTGAAATCTTCAATATATATATATATATATATATATATATATATATATATATATATATATATATATATATATAATGAGAAAAGAAGGATGAGAGTAATCCGACGTAATGGGAAATGAAAAAAGAAAAACTAAGAGATATATTGTTTTCACTCTCTGCCACTGAATTCTCTCAGCCCGGACCTTGGTCCAGCGCTCTCAGTAGCCACGGCTACTACTTTTTCTCATCAACCCATCATGTCAACCCAATATTTCGATGTACTTGCATGACATTTTTCTTAAAATTATCATCCTGAGAAAGTCTTACAAATAAAGACGAAACGTTAATGAATATATTAAAAAATATCTCTTGGTTTTCAATTTTCATTTCGCATATATATATATATATATATATGCATATACACACACACACATATAAATATATATATATATATATATATATATATATATTTATAAATATTTTTCGTGTTCCTTTACTTTCCTGTATGAATTACCTAAGCGCACCACCAGTCGGACGATTCGAACAGCCGATCCAAGTATTATTAACCCCTGCTTCTTACCATTAAGCGGATGTAACTATCGCGCTTTGACATGCGAGAGAATTATTGAAGAGTTCGTAGTGTTTACACGCCACTCCCGAAGAATTCCAGGGGAATTCTATACATATGATTTAAATCTTATCAAAACAGGAAAAATTGTAAAGGTTAAGAAAGGCTCTGTCGCTGTAGCTTCCTTTAATGGGAGGGACACTTAGAGTTTCGTGAGCACGTTCATTGTTTTAACCGAAACATTTTACATATGAATACACTTTTTAGTTTTTTTATGTACATTCTCTAACCTTTCGTTCTATAGGGAACACATACACAGACATTGATATCTATATATATATAGAAAAGTATACGTATTTCTTTTGTTATGGAAATCACTTCAGACAAGGAATGAAACCACTTGATATAAGGAGCTAAAATGTAAAAATACTATTTCAAACTCAAAAACTAGCCAACAATAAGTGTTAGTGCATAGATTACGGCCCAGAAAACAGCAATTCTTCCCCTGTTGTCAGAAACATTTCTGGTGAATGTAATGACTAAATGACAAAATAAGGGAAGCAAGAGTTACAAGGCCGTCGATAGAAAACCAAAGGTCTACTTTCAACTCTCTCAACACATTGATCTTTATTATAGAGTGGAGCATGAAAATAGAATTTTACCAAATTAATAGCATAGCGATTTTAATAAGAGTTGTTCAATGACGGGATATACGTTTAGATTAAGATACGTGTGCAGTAACGTTTATTTTAATATGATGCTACTGTTAAAAGTGACGCTATATATGTTTTAACGTTTCGAGTAAGTAGATAAAAATTAAGACTACGGTAGACTTCCGAGTGCTACTGAAAGCATCTCTTACGGCCCTTTCCTCTGACACTCCCCACCTCATCCACCGAGGAGGAGGGGGGGGGGGTAAGGAAATAGTATTGCACGTTTTTAAGTCAACATGATAGTTATAGGAATTTTGAAAATAGTCGACATTCATCTTTTCTATATCTGTTTTCCTAAGACCGCCCCCCTCCCCCCTACTCCTCACCGTCAACCACCAGATCCGGCGTTGTCTAATTTATTTTCGTTTTAGTCCGATTTTATAACTGCTTATACGACAGGAAATATGCCGGCCAGCATTTTGGGTCGCTGCAAATATATTCCGGACTATAAAGATTATTATGTATAGAAAGGCCATTTTGGGTGTCCATCACTGGTGAATAAACACAGTCTTTTTGTAATTTGATATCCGAGCGATGTGATATTCTTCGTTTCTCTCGCATAAATATTTTCGTAATATTATCTCCTGTCCTGAGTCGACTTTATGACAACGCTTCGGCTGCTGTCATTTCCCGGCTTCTTCTTCCATATTCATCGTTGCCTCTATCTTTCTCACATATATCAATATCTCGATATATATATATATATATATATATATATATATATATATATATATATATATATATATATATATATGTATATATATATGAATATATATATATATATGTATATATATATGTATATGTATGTATATATTTATGTGTGTATATATATGTATATATATATATGTGTATATATCTATATATTTATATGTATATATATGTATATATATGTATATATATGTATGTATATATATGTATATATATATATGTATATATATGTGTATATACGTATATATATATATGTATGTATATATGTATATATATGTATATATATGTATATATATATATATGTATATGTATATATGTATATGTGTATTTATATGTATAGATATGTATATGTGTATATATATGTATATATATATGCATATATGTATATATATATACCTTATAATTAGAATTATTATTAGTAGTAGTATTATTATTATACTGCTTATGTTTTGTTTCCTAAAGGCGTTTTACAATATATTTAATGACAAAATATATGCTAAAATAGTCCTTAGTTCTGGAATTGAGTTATGGTGAAATAAATCCCCATTTATTGATTTAATTTACAGTAATTTGCAATATACTTATTAAATAAGATATTTCTCTCATAGTTATCTATGTATATTCTCTCACCCTCCCATTGTATGCGTATTGAACAATTCCCTCATATAACGTACTGTAACTGTGAGCATTTAGAAAAAAAGACTAACTCTAATTTGTGTCAGTGTTGTAGGTAATATAATGTGTGTATATATAAATATATAATATATATATATATATATATATATATATATATTATATATATATATATATATATATATATATATCATATATATATGACTATATATATATATATATATATATATATATATATATATAATGTTACATTTTAACAAGAGAGCATATATAAATAAACAATAGAATGCTAAATTCCAGTGGAAATTATCTATTTTGAAAAAATATCAATATATATATATATATATATATATATATATATATATATATATATATATATATATATATATACTATTAAAAATAACCGACAACTCATGTCTGAATATTTTTGTATGGATCCCTTCCATTTTCCGTATTAAAGTGCTAATCTCGAATGAGAATTGGCTGATGAATCTGCCGTAATTTTCTTTTAGGTCCAAAGCTGTTGATATAAATATTAAATTATGATTAAAAGTTAGGCACTCTGTTGTGGAAAAATTAATTGTTTCGATTTTTAATTGTCATACAAAATTGTCGCCATTGTCAAAAGATCGATGTTGACACATTTGACGGAGACATTTTCCCTCAGCTAAGAATGGAAATACAAATTAATAACTCAAAGATGTCACCCCATTTCCTCTTTTCCTTTATACTGTATAAACTGCTGCTGATAACGTGTTAACCAAAATCCCTTTTTTCATTCTCGAACTCGAACGTTTTAGGCAAATCAAAATTAATGACTGTATTATTTTTTTCGGCATTTTTCGTCATCCTGATGAAGTCTACAATAAAGACGAAACGTTGATGAATGCATAAATAATATAGTATTTGGTTTTCTTTTTTCATTTTCCATATATATATATATATATATATATATGATAATTTTATTTACACAGACATGTACAAAATCTGCGACACTGGCATGTCGATGTTATCGATCAACAGTTACTATAAACTGAGATCTCATCAGGCAGAGTTAGAATCCGATCTTAACCTCAGATCATCTTTGGAGAGAATGAAATTGAGGGATAGAGAAAGAGAAGAAGCAACGAAATTTAACATTTCAAAAATTGAGGCCGTTAAAAAATTAAAATCAAAAGTTAAAAATATATATATATGTCTGAATAAAATCTGTATTTAAAAATATAAATATATATATATATATATATATATATATATATATATATATATATATATATATATATATATATATATATATATTAGTTGAATAACCGTCCTACGGACAGTGATCGATTAATAATGTTAATTTCGGCATATTTTTTACTTATTTACGTAATTTAACAAAATGTAAAACATTTACTTGAATTTTACAAATTTTTGTTTTCACTTATTTTTTGACAAATAATTCATATGAAAAAAAAATGAGGGTACGGTCCGACGAAAAAAAGATAAGGCAAATAGTAGAAGCAACATGAAGCAGGTGACGTAAATACATAATTGACCTAATAAATAAAGAAGAAAACGTACAAGTCAGTAGAAACAGCGACTTATATTTAACTACAAATTGCGAATGAGATTAAATGTATACAATGAACTAACGTTCACTCATCATGGCACGGATCGTTGAGTAAATAGTTAAACAAAAATTAAAAATTAATAAAACAACGCAAATATTTGTTAAACCTAATATTTCAAATATGTATGCAAATAACATATATTCATCATTAATGTAAGTGCATGTATTAGAATATTTTGTATCCGATAGGAAATAATTGAAAAAAGATTTCAAATCGTTTGTTTGATTAAATGTATACAATGTACTAACGTTCACTCATCATGGCACGGATCGTTAAGTAAATAGTTAAAAATAAAATGAAAAATTGATAAAAGAACGCAAATATTTGTTAAACCTAATATTTCAAATATGTATGCAAATAACATATATAGACATCATTAATGTAAGCGCATGTATTAGAATATTTTGTATCCGATAAGAAATAATTGAAAAAAGATTTCAAATCGTTTGTTAGATTTTTCTAGTGCTAGAATGTGGGGCAGACGGAGTTGCTCCTTGTACGTGTTTATGATAGACGACTCTTCGTATTTTCTTTTAAACTTATATTTCTTCCCAATAGAGATGTTATTAAGTCGATGCAGATATTAATTGCATTTAATAATGTAAAAAATTATCTGCAATATTTGAAAAAATGTAGAAATTAAAAAAATATCTTCTAATCG
Source organism: Sepiola atlantica (assembly GCA_963556195.1). Taxonomy (NCBI): domain Eukaryota; kingdom Metazoa; phylum Mollusca; class Cephalopoda; order Sepiida; family Sepiolidae; genus Sepiola; species Sepiola atlantica. Next base: position 20,146,870 of record OY744524.1, on the reverse strand, counting down.
ACATTTTACTTTTATTTGTTTTGTTTTTAATGAAGATTTTACGATCATAAAGAAAAATGTGCATTTCATGTTTTTTTTCAGACATTGTTAAAGACTAGTTTAATTAATTTGACATTTTGAAAAATATTTATAACAAGTTTATACTCTTCGTCAAAAATTACGGAAAAAATTATGATCCGCCAGTGTTCGGAGTAATATTCATAGTTATATAAATTTACGTCTCAATCGGTAAAGTTAAAAATAAGATATAAAAATAAAGAAGGAAAACGTCAAAATCTAGAAAGTTTGAAAAAAGAAAAACAGCGAATTGATGTTATCACCCAGCAAAAATACAGAAGAGAAGTTTCGGATTTTTTTAAAAATAAAGACTGCTAATTCTTATACTGATATGTGTTATTATTTCACTACGTTTCATCCGATGTAACTTCTGACCTTCTTCAAGTGTTTTTGTTTTTGACTTTGGAATCTTTATTTCGATCTCGAAGACTAATACAAGATTTACAAAACAAATCCCTCATTTAATTCACAGAGGTTTTTTTTGGCAATAAAGTGTTTTATATCATGTAATTCTATATTAGTATCGTTTGTAGTAAGGTCTTAACATTTAACATCCAGAAGACTATCACTAAGAACTGATTGTCGATCAACACTTTTAACCGTTGCGCTATGGATCCATGTGAAAATAAAGATACAGATAAGAATCGTAGTCGAAATAAGGCATAAAAACAAAGAATTATGCCGTTATTATTTATTTTTTATATTCTTACTTTTTACATTCTATTCTATTAAATCTTTAATGTGGGCCTCAGTATACGTGAGGATCGAAGAAGTGTAAGTGAATGACATTAATAATAGTACATTTTCTATAAATGTATATCCAAAAACCATCTTGAGGCACACCAGGTGTTTTCTCAGAATAAATAAGGTTCCCTGTATATGAATGCAAAAAACTTGAACTCTCTATTACCATTTCTACTCGTATTGATTAGTGTCTATTATTCTCAAGTTATAAATAACATGAAATAAAATAATTGTTCACAACAAATAACGTTTTCTTTTTAGAAAATACTTTAATTTTTATAATACATTTCGTTAATTCATTGTACGACCAATTTGCGCACCAAGTTGTATAAGGAAAATGAAATTCAATATATAAAATATCGAAAAGGGAAAAGAAATTCAATATATACAATATCGAAAAGGAAAAAGAAATTCAATATATGAAATATCGAAATCGAAAAAATAAATTCAATATATAAAATATCGAAAAGGAAAAAGAAATTCAGTATATAAAATATCGAAATCGAAAAAGAAATTCAATATATAAAATATCGAAATCGAAAAAGAAATTCAATATATAAAATATCGAAAAGGAAAAAGAAATTCAACATATAAAATATCGAAAAGGAAAAGGAAATTCAATATATAAAATATCGAAAAGGAAAAAGAAATTCAATATATAAAATATCGAAAAGGAAAAACAAATTCAATATATAAAATATCAAAAAGAAAACGAAATTCAATATATAAAATATCGAAAAGGAAAAAGAAATTCAATATATAAAATATCGAAAAGGAAAAAGAAATTCAATATATAAAATATCGAAAAGGAAAAGGAAATTCAATATATAAAATATCGAAAGGGAAAAAGAAATTCAATATATAAAATATCGAAAAGAAAAGGAAATTCTATATATAAAATATCGAAAAGGAAAAAGAAACCTAATATATACAATATCGAAAAGGAAAAAGAAATTCAATATATAAAATTTCGAAAAGAAAAGGAAATTCAATATATTAAATATCGAAAAGGAAAAGTAAATTTAATATATAAAATATCGAAAAGGAAAAGAAATTCAATATATAAAATATGGAAAGGGATTAAATATTAAAAAACGAAGTTGATTGAAAATAATATCTATCTTTTAAAGTAACCAGGCCAATATTTAGCATAAGTTTGTAAAAACATTATTATTTTATGTACCTTTTGTGAAGAAAAGTATTCCGGTTAAGAAGTTGGGAATATCTAATTTTACTTCATATTTATAAGAAAACAAGCCGCACGTGCGTGGTCCCTCTCTGTATGTGAGTCGATGTGGCGAGTGTAAAATGCAATAAATGTGTTAACACCTATTAGAAAGTTACTTTTCGTTAAAAAAAGATAAAATGCATCAGTTGAAGTATTATCATAGTTAACTGGGAGAAAAGGGTCATTTTTTGCTATTTTTGGGAGCTTTTGACCCTCTGGGGGTTCGAACCAGATTTTTTCCAAGGTCAGCGATACTTATTTACTATTAGAAACAATTGCCTCAACATTTTGGCCAAGTTTCAGAGAAATTGAATGGATGGATGAAAAGTTATGGGCCATAACAGTCATTTATTTTCTATTTCGGGACCTTTTGACCCCCTGGGAGGCTAAACAGATGTTTTTCAAAAATTGGAGAATGTCACTTTCTAACCTGACCAGAGTTACAACTTCATGCAAAATGTCAGAGAAATTCAATGGATGGTTGCGGAGAAAAATCCGGACGGACGGACGGACGGACGGACGGACGGACGGATGGACAAGCCTCAAAACATAAGTACCCCGATTTTATAGCTTATTGTAGATTTACTCTGCGGTTCAGTTTACGCACACAGTTTTGGCGGGAAAACAAAATTTAACAAATGCAGAACACATCTGTTGCATATATATATATATATATATATAGTGTACCTTACTGTAAGAAAATGAAATATTTCTTTATGTTTTTTTGTTTTTTTATTCTCAAAAACTAAGTAATAAATGTCATCTATTTAAAAATACAAAGTAAGTTTAAGTGTTTTTATTTCAATAACGCGTTTAACGAATAGAAACATGTTTAATTACTTCACATTGCAATGTAAAATAAAACGCATGTTTCCGGTTGAGTTGACGTGCAGAAGAGAAACATTAAAGACACCTGGCATAAACGCGCACGTAAACTAGTAAATTATGTGAATACTCAACATACCAAATACGAGCGTAGAACTTCCGTCAAGAATTGAGAAAAATAAATAACGGTTCACTAGTGTGTGTTTTAATATTCATATTCATATCAAATGACGGCTCAGTCGTTGAAGTCAAAATCGAAATAAGAGAGAAATACATAAAACGTCTGAAATTAAAATTATAAATAAAAGAAAAAAGGAAGAGTATCAATATAAAAAAGAAAGAAAAAAAAACAAAACGTATCATTATAGTAATACAGTGAAGGATTTATTTCCGGATTTATTTGAGACTGCGAATTGTTTTAGGGCTTCTTATTTGCGTTCTCATTTCCTTTAAGCGCTTGAAATGGTTTTGTTGGGCAGATTTTTACTCACAAAATTCTGTGTGACGGAGCGGATATATATTCATTCATCTCTGTCTGTCTGTATGTCTGTATGTCTCTCTCTCTCTCTCTCTCTCTCTCTCTCTCTATATATATATATATATATATATATATATATATATACATATACATATATATATATATATATATATATATATATATATATATATATATATATATATATATATATATATGCAAATGTCTTTATTATGGAGTTTATTATTTGTGATCAGGGGTCACATATGTTAACTAATAAAAAGAATAAGAAGAATTACACGGACACCTGGACCAAATAACTGGGAAAGTAATAACCATACATTACGCCTAAAGGATGAGATTGAGTGATTCTATGTAAAACGGAGAGAATAGAGAAGACGACTAGTCAGTATAGAAGACTTCATGGATGACAAAATAAATGAAAAAAATACGTAAGCCAAAGTACAGAAATACAGATTATCGCTGCAAAAATATCTGTCAAAATAAACATTACACACAAAGAACAACAAAATTAGAAATAGACAAAGAAGAAACAGTAAAACCCATCATAAGTGAATGCAGAATATTGGATGCAAAAGAAATAGAAAAACAGACACGAATCTGTCGGGAAGGTAGTTCACTTGGAACTATGCAAATGAATGCAGTTTGAACAACCAGACAAACCGTACAAGAATAAACAGGGGGTCAATATTGGAAAATGAAAAGCATAACATCCTAGTATGCATGGAAATACAACTGCACAAACTCGGACTTAATAAAGGACAAACATGACAAATAGTTGATATTGACGTCCCAGCAGATAACAAGGTGAATATCAAAGAAACAGAAAAACTAAAACAAAGACATAGAGCTTTCAAGAGACCTAAAGAGAATAGGGAACGTAAAGAAGGGAACTGTAATACCAATAAGAGTAGGAGCACTAAAGCACTTCTGAAACCAAAATTATAAAAATTTAAGGAGACATTTGAATCAGAGGGATGATTGACACAATACAAACCACTGATAAAAACATTGCAAACAAAATTCTTATAACCAGATAAATCCGACCAATCACAGCTAAACGGAAATAGAATAACACTGCGTAAACAAACACTAGAAAGATAGACTACTACAGGAAACCAAAGGAATTGAAACTACTAGAGTAGATAAGACATATCACATAATCAAACTTCTTAGAAAAGGTGATAGCGCCAGCATCGGTTGATGTCATTGAACAGGTTCATGAATGGTCATGGAAGATAGAAAGAACGACTATTAGGGGCTTCAACCAGCCCTTCATTGAAGTTGCACCGAGAGTATCAAAATCCTGAAGAAAATTGTTGCCACTTAGTGTCTAGGGAAAACCTACAGCCGGTATCAGCGATTAATTCGTGGTAAACGACTGTTACGAGAACGCAAAGTTATTTACAATGGTTTCCCAAAGAACCGGAGAGTGGTGGAAATCTAATGAGGTTTGTGGTCATTCAGATACCTGAGAAAACCATCCGGAGAGTGTTGAAAAACTAAAAAAGTTTGTTGTCACTCAGATCCCAGGAAAAACCACCGGCTGTTGCTAATGAGCGATCACTTGTAATAACTGTTGTGAGAACTTCTACTAATCATGATATATCCCTCCGAATCACACTCGTGAAAGTTGGCAGCCAATCATATACAGTGAATGCTTAATGAAAGGCTCACGTTATTGGATCGCATTGTTTGCTGTAATCACTAAGATTCAGTCGGCTAGAAAAGGTATTAGCAATAAACAGCAATGTCTAATCCACGAGGGAAAAGCTGGCATTTGAGAAAATTGAAGAATTAACTCACTAATGCCATTCTTGAACAAACACGACGCTCATTACGCTGTAATAATCTGTCTTCTTCCCGCTAAAACCAGGTTATGGTGCCCGCCATCATTACATTCACTATCTAAAATGGATGACAAATCCGAAGCACAGCAATATATATATATATATATATATATATATATATATATATATATATATATATGTGTGTGTGTGTGTGTGTGTGTGTGTGTGTGTGTGTGTGTGTGTCACCCACTTGTCATATTTCAACGTCACTTAAAATTTTCTCATATGGTCCAATCGGATCATTCTTTCCCCATCCCATGTGTGAACTTCAAAATAAAATTATTTCCAAATCTTCACTTTTTCTGAAGACGTTCGCCAACACGAACACAACCGGTCAAATCTCTTGGGTTTTTTTTTCTCCTGCACGTTAACCTGTTTTCCGTTTGTCATTTTTCACACATTTTGTCCACCACGGCATTTAATTTTCATGAATTATAATGTACTTTACCCCCTATATATATATATATATATATATATATATATATATATATATATATATATATATATATATAGGGGAACTTTCAAACATTTATTATGACTGTAACATAAATCTCGTTCGTTTGTTAATATATAACATAACTAATGCAAGTTTCTTTAGTTATTATAATTTATTTTTAGTTACGTAATTGTTGTAATTAAGTAACCATCTTCTGTGAGACTTATTGTCAGGCGTATATTAATAACGATATAATTTTTAAAACTACTTATTAAATAGTAATTGTAATCCTCACGCTTTTTTAATAATCCAGTGCGCATGACAGAAGAACGGTTAGATGACATATCATATCAATTTTAGCTACAATATTCAACTGTTCGAACCATTTCATGAATGTAAATTAGATGTAACTGTTACGTTTTATATTGTTGATTTGTAGACGCCAAAAAATAATTCTGTTACTTATTGATTAAGATAGTTGCATAATCTTCAGCTGTAGAATGCAGATGTTTTTGAAATACTAAAATCAGAGACTAGAAATATTAACTTGATGATTATCAAAGTATAATTATTTTAATACTTTTATTTTATCAGTATATTTCTATAAAATTGATTTTTAATACAGTATTTTAAAATCAAGTAACTTACCTGCGCTAGTTAATTATGGTTAAACAAAATTAAATAGTGAGTTAAAGAAATGCAACTCTTCTAATAATTTCATAACAGTAAGTTCGATGTGTGGCTATAATTCGTGTACATACTAGTGATGGGACGATCTAATATTGTTCTTAATTGCGATACAATAATCAACTCTGTTCTAAATTCCCGATTCCGATACAATTACCAATTCCGATTTCGATTCTAATTCTTAAATCGCCTAAAAAGGTAGAATTTCATTTGTTTCGGAGGGGATTCATCGGTGAGTCTTCATCGCCTTTTAAATGTAGATAAAATGTTATTTTTAATTTGACAATCTTCTTAATTTTTTCCCTTTATGTGTTGCATCTACGACTTAGATTAACCGATTTTCAGATGTTTATCTATATTTTTTACTTGTGTCATTTTTTCTTATTTATCCACTCGCGTCATTTTTATGTGCTTAAAAGCGGGCCATATTTCCGGTGCCATTGAATCTAAATTCGTTATAATGATCTATAGATTTTAGTGTTACTGGTAGTTTAAAATAAATAGATGTTTATCATGTTATCATTAGTAGCGGTAATAGAACATTAAGTTTAAAAAATAAATAAAAAAACTTAAAATTTCAAGAATCGTTTTTGGAATCGGAAATTAGCCTCAAATTTGTCCGATTCCGATAAGGATTTCGATACCCCAAAAAGTTACCATTTTCCGATTCCCGATTCCGATTAATCGTCCCAAGAGTAGTACATACCCCCCCAAAATCCGAATTACCTTATATATTAAACTAGCGGAACCCGTCGCCCGGCGTTGCACGGGAGAAAGTACTACCTATTGCATGACGTCGAATGAAAAAAAAAACAGCCTATAGTTACCGTGTTGGCGAATGTTTTGAATTTAAAAAAAAAGAAAAAAGTGGCTGCGTAGAATGGGATCGAACGCTTAAACAGCCGATCATGAAACTTGCATTCTTAACCACCGTGCCACAGTTTCAACTTAGAAATAAATGTGAAAATAGGCCAACTCATAGGTAGAATGAGAAAGAACGTAATCTGATATTCGCGGAAAATGAACGAAAGCGGTCATTAAGTCTTTGCGTATTGCTTTATATTATGTAGTAAATTAATTCCAGGCAAATAATAAATAAGGACGGACTGTTTTGTGAAAAGTAAACTGTGTTTACTAGTTCCCGGTGTCGATGAGTGTAGTGACAGTACATAATTGTTAGGGAGAAAAGTTTTTGCTACCACCTATATGGAGTTGGTTTTTTGGAGAGTCGTGGATGGCGGGCCAAATGTAATATTTAGTGTTAGCTGGGAAAAAAGAATAACAAATTTACTAAAACACGTTCGAGTGAATAAGTGTAATGTAATGGTGAGTTTAGTAGCCTGTGATGCATGTGGTTATTTTCCTATTCTCCGAGAAGGTACAGGGGAAAAATCGTCTATACTTTATATATTAGATATCTGCTTAATCCCTAACGAATATCTATTTTAAAATACTGTAACTTTCCGTCATAAATATCTAATACCCAAGACCAAACTAACTGGACTTGATGAATGTAGTAGAAAAGGAGCAAGGTTCGAACGCAGATGAAACCCTTAAAATATTACATGTATTACTAACAGGGGGATTCCCACGTTGCCCTAGATTGGATGAGAAACGTTATCGCATTTTCTCTTCAGTTCATAACACAGTATTACTCTTTGTATTGCTATTTTTTACATTCTATAATATTAAATCTTCACGGTTGGCCCAAGGATACACTCAAAATAGATTCGATTCGAAGGCGTGTAAGAATAATGACATTAATTATTATTATTATTATTATTATTATTATTATTATTATTATTATTATTATTATTATTATTTACTCATTAGGAGTTATAACACTGGTCATCGTCAGTGATCGCCCACTGCCAACAACCTGTGGTATTCCCTGGAGTCTGAGTGACAACAAGTCTCCTCAGACTTCCAGTATGCTCCACCTCTTTTCGTTCATCACCGCTGATGACCTTGCGGTATCGCAACAGCCACCTACCACAGATTTCACGGTGATAAGGACCATTGGTCCCCTCTGGGGCCCGGGTGGCAACAAGCCTATTATTATTATTATTATTATTATTATTATTATTATTATTATTATTATTATTATTATTATTATTATTATGATTATGATTATGATTATGATTATTATTATCATCATCATCATCATCATCATCATCATCATCATCATCATCATCATCATCATCATCATCATTATTATTATTATTATTATTATTATTATTATTATTATCATCATCATCATCATCATCCTCCTCCTCCTCCTCCTCCTCCTCCTCCAAATTAGAATAAGGTTTCTAGACATAAGGTTTAGTATTATTATGTCTTATTATAATTTCGTAAACAAATATAAAATGATGCAAAATGTTCTTTTCGGGATTTTTTTTACTCGTCTGCAGAGTTCGTGAACAGACAGACAGCAACTAGAATTTTTTTTATATAGAGATATTGAGAATAGTTTCTTCTAATCTTCAGAAAAATCTATAACAGCGAATGTCAGCAATAGTTTGGAAATGTTAATGTTTTCGTGATCAGACATCTCTGGGATGTCTATATAATACAAAATCCGATCGGTAAAGTATTGGGAATACAATGGCTGACACGGTGTTGTTCTCTGTCGGTCTGGGGTATGATCCGTGCAGCTTTATGAGGTCCACTTTCATAGGTATTATCCTCTTGCCCTCTGAGAAGGGATTAGTTTATTGCTTATCGCCTGAGAGTCCCCTTACCGGGGAATGCCGACGGGGCTGCCAAGACAATTTTTGTTCGGTCAGAGTGCTTTTCCTATAGAACACTGGCTTTTCAAATCCCACTTTCCCGAACGTGTGTCTAAGTTTCCATTGTGAGAGGGAGATAAATAAAATCAGATATCAAAAAGTCTTCAGTTGTGTCTCCTTATTTCTTTTTCTATTCAGTCTTTCATAGATTGGCTCCCCCCTAACCGAAGTGTCTATACCCGAACGAAGTCTTCTTTGTTTCCCCATCGTGCACCAATCCAACTTTTCCATGCACATTTCTTCTTTTTTTGTTCAATGATTTACTCAACGCTGGTGATGTCCTGAATTTGCTAATCGCTAGTAATTGTGTCACTGAAAACATGATCTTCACGTCGGCGTTCGTTAGCAGCGTTATAAAAAAAACAGTGGTGGAAGGTCTGACGCAGGACAATTCAATTGAAAGCGCGGGACACGCGTACACGAGAGAGGGCGGGTTGGAAAACGGTGCAAGGCAGTAGAAGGCGCCGGTAGGGAAATACTAAAATGTGGTAGGGGGGGGGGAGAAGGATGAGATTAGGGGAACGGACGAATGAAAATAAAGGAGAAAAATGAGCGGATATTTAATTGGAAAAAACGACGAGCAGGAAATGAAAATAGCTTAATGGAACGGTTTGAACGGAGGCGAGGAGGATAGGGACAAAAAAATTAGAAATAAAAGAGATTTAAAAAAAGGGAAAGAAAGATTAAACTCTGCAAAAAAGTAATAATAATTGAGGTGATGTAGAATATTCGAGAACTTTGGTAAAAAGATAAGGAAGTATTTAGGTTTGTGTGACTGGCGTTGGGCATTATTGAATGTTGGTGGAGGTTGAGATGGGGGAAAATGTAATAAAGAAAGACAGGATAACTAAATAGGTGAGAAGAAAATAAAAGTGTGAAGGGACAGCATGGAAGCAGGGAGGGAGATAAAGGAAAATAAGAAAAAAATGTGATTGCAAGACATAAAGAGAGAGAGAGAGAGAGAACGAGCGATCTCTCGCAAGATGGACGAGGATGAAAGGTACAACATCGTGGAAAGAAAGTAGTAGATAATAGTAAGAAAAACAGAAAGGGAAGAAAGAATGAAATCAGTAGAATATGAAGTAGGGAAAGAAGAAAAAGGATGAAAATAAAATAACGAAGAAAAACCTAAAGGAAGAATGAGAAGAATAAAGAGAAAGACACAAGAAAAAAACAAGAAGGATGAACATCAAACTATGAAGAAAGAGGGGAAGAAGATTGAATGAAAGAAAAAGAAGAATAACAATATGAAGAGAGAAAGGTAGAACGACGGACAGGAAACGAAGAGAGAACGGAGATGAATAAAAAGAAGAATCTAGTGGGACTAAAATAAAGGTTAGTAGGAAGAGAGTGGACACAAAATGTATATATATATATATATATTTATGTGGGTATATATATATATATATATGTATAAGTATATATATATATATAATAATAATATTTGTAAATAAATATTTACCAATTATTTTAATACCTACAGGCACCGATGTTTCATGCTAACGCACTCTTCAGTGTAGGAACTAATTCTCAACGGTCGGTGGACGCGAACCCCGATCACAAATCGCCACTGATTCGTAGTCGAGGGTCTTATCCCATCGGTGATAGCCAATTAGTTAGTAAATAGAGAGGAATTTTAAATGTAAATAGCGAGTCGGCGGCTTGATACCAAGCATTATAGAGTGATCTACGAACGGCGTTCGGATCATGCATGTAGCTATTTGCACTGCTTGTTATTAAAGTTACTCGAGAGTGCCCGGCCTTTGGTGGAAGGGGCTGGTAAATAATGATATTTATAAATAAATATTTACCAATTATTTAGGTATATATAAGTATATATATGTATGTATATATATGTCTATATATATATGTATGTGTATATATGTATATATGTATATATATATGTATATATATGTATATATAATGATGTGTATGTGTCTGTATATATATATATATAGGTATATGTATATATATGTATATATGTATGTCTATATGTATATATATGTATATATATGTATATATATTTATATATATGTATATGTATATATATATATATGTGTATATATTTGTGCATATATGTATGTATATATATGCACACATATATATATATGTATATATATATATGTATCCATATGTATATATGTATATATATATGTATATACGTATATATATATGTATATATATATATATGTATATATATATATATAGATGTATATTCCTTTTAATTCTCACTCTGTCTAATTTATAAATTTATTAAACAAAAATTTAAATATATAACAAATGAAAAAATAAATAAAATGGGAAAGTGTTTAACGTCAATAACATTTCAGGAATGTAACAGGAAATAATAGTTAACTAATTAAATGTCCTTTTTTTAAAACGAATAAGCAAGTATCGTAAAGTTTAATCGAATGTACTGCTAGGTGGTCAGGCCAAGAGCAGGCTCAAGGCGTTATCACGAATAGTGACGATGGATAGGCGTTCGTAAAGCGAAATGAATTCACGATGGTCCCCTGTGTAGCAAGTTCTTAACAGGCCAACGTGGTCGAGGACCTCACGTGTAGCAGGGCCTATCGCTCCACTTGTTTCCACGGTGATTGGCTGGAACATTAATCTTTCAAGAAGACAGGCATATCTTCACAGCCTGCTGTTCTCTTCTGACGCTGCTGCATGTCCAGGGTTTAGAGCTGAGTTCTGTAACTGACGAGTATGCAAAAGTGTCAACACTCGTCGCATCTGATGGACAAAATCATAGAAAGGAAGAAGGAACGCCTGCTTTATCAAATGCATGATTTTCTAGCGTTTTAGAACCAATTTTCAAATTTCGAACAGACACGAAGTAATTGATTTTTTTTTTTGAAATTAGTAACACAATATTAAAATGGCTGACATATTTACGAAGAAACCTAAATGCATTACGATGGATTTAATCGGGTAATTTAATAACGAACACGTTTGAAATAATAATATTATTTAGAAAGCGATTCTAAGCATATACAGAGGGGGTTGTTAACTATTCTGTACTTTCACCTAAGAATATAATAAACAAATGATATTGTAAAAGTTGAATTTAACTTTAAAATCCTATCTAAAAAATAACCTGATCCGTAAACTGCACAAGTACACAACATGGTAGTATAAGAAGTGCTCTTTATTGGGGGAAAGGGGAAGCCCCGTATTTACAGCTATACCCCCCGCAAGAACGGTTCTAAAATCTTTTTTTCAATCGATATTTATTCCATAATTGCCCAATATTCCTACTTTGCCAAAATTACCGAATTATACTTTCCCGAATTTTCCGTTGCCGGATTTTCCGTTGCCCAATTTTCCGTTGCCCAACTTTCCGGGAACGATGTGCCCACAACGCATTGTTTGTAAACAAGAGAGTAAATTAACGTCTTGATGGCAAATACGGCGGTCATAAGCAGGTCGTCGAGAGCACTCAATAGGCTAGGCCTAGAGTGCTACATTACGCTGTGAATTATCAACTGTTGTCAATTTAGTTAAACTGATCCATCTAGCGAGAGCTTTCAATAATTATTTATAGAATATATCTTTTCAAATTAACCGATATACACATGTGTTTCATGTCAAACATACAATCATCAGTATGAGAGGAGACAATCCGTGCCGGTCACACAATTCAAACCCAGATACGAAAATCATATTTTAACTCAGTAGTATAAATATATATATATTAGAGCTTCAGGTTTCAGACTCTGAGGTGCTAGTTTTGAATCACGTTAGGTCAGCCACGCTGATGAGTCGTGTAACGACAAAATGCATATCAGTGGATAATTATATATTTAATAAATATACATATATATATATATATATATATATGTGTGTATATATATATTATATATGATATATTATATATATATATATATATATATATATATATATATATATATATATATGACATATATGATAACTAATAGTAATATGTAGTAAGATTACACATCTAAACAAGAATACATTTAAGGCCGCTAAAATACATACCATAATTGTCCGCAAAGACTCGTTGCGTAGCCAATAACATTGCTAAGTAATAATCAGTACTAACTGACAGTCTTCAGGGGTTTCAAGATTCAATCTTCTGTGAGGGTGATACTAAGAATACATTTAATAATTACTCCAGGCTAAACTTCTACACGGGCATGACTTCCCCATGAATTCAATAAAGTGTTCCACTCGAAATTCTTTACAGATTCCCTAGTTCGAAAAGATAGCCCCGAAGAAGGACTGGGGTTACATGAGTCGAGACCATGTAAGAACAACACCCAAGATGAGTATTGATTTACTCCTCTCCAGGAGTTAGGCACAAGGCCAGTTTTTATCTTACTCCTACAAGTGAGATGTGACCCAAGGTCGGGTCGGGAAAGTGGGGTTTAAAAATTGCCTGGCCAGTCCCGTCGGCATTCCCCGGTAGGGGCGCCTCAGACAGTAAGCAATAAACTTACTCCTCCCCAAAGAGGGGAGGCGAAGCCTGGGAGGGTAAACCTCCTAGAACTGCACAGGACAGACCCATAGACCGGCGTAAATCAAGCCCCAAGGACAAGGCAATGCGAGTCTATGGGGTGCAGTATCCATCGGAACAGATACTACACTTTGATCTTAGCATAAAGGCGTTATTTAACCCCTACCCACAATAGGAATATGTGACACAAGGTCGGAAAGTGGGATTTGAAAAGCCAGTGCTCGAGAAGGTGAGCACTCTGGCCATTAAAAATTGCCTGGGCAGCGCCGTCGGCATTCCCCGGTAGGGGTGCCCCAGACAGTAAGCAATAAACTTACTTCTCCCCAAAGAGGAAAGGTAAAGCCTGGGAGGGTGGACCTCTTAGAACTGCACAGGACAGATCAGAGCCATAGACCGGCGGAAATCAAGCCCCGAAGGCGAAGACAATACCGATCTATGAAGTGCAGTATCCATCGGAACAGATACTACACTTTGATCTTAGCCAAAAGGCAGTCCGAATAATCAAAATAGTCCAAATTATCAATCCTCATCCAAACAATACCGAAACAGTTTTGCTCTATTACGTCTATTTCCTTTTCTTTCAGATATATATTTTTTAATATAATGCTAATACATGATTTACATAAACTAACGGAACATGTTTTAGTTCTCATGACAAAGTTTAATTGTTTAGTGTAGGTATTTATCTACCTCCCACATAGTAAAATGTGACACAAGGTCGAAAAGTGGGATTAGATAAGTCAGCACCCTAGAGGAAGAGCACCTATTACCTTCGTAAATTGCCTGGGCAGCCCCGTCAACATTCCCCGGTAGGGGCGCCTCAGGCGATTAACAATAAACTAACCCCTTCTAAAAGGGTGAGAAGGTAAAGCCTGGGAGGGTGGACCTCCTAGAACTGCACAGGACAAACCCATAGACCGGCGTAAATCAAGCCTCGAAGGCCAAGACGATTCCGACCTATAGGATGTAGTATCCATCGGAACAGATACTACACTGTGATTCCAGCCAAAAGGCCGAGATATTTTTAGTGTATCAACTTTTTAGGTTTTAGAATACGGTGAACACGAGTTCTTGCTGTGAATGTTTTACAAGAGGGGACCAGAGATTGAAGCTCAGTCGATCATCTTCCATGTAAATAACGATAGAGTAAAGAAAGACTATCGAGTAAGGATTAATTGTTATTTACATCAAAATTATTATGACCCCAGAAAAACCCTGGTTTCTCAAATAGCTGGATGAGAAAATATCTCTAAAGTGTCAAAAATTGCATTTTATTCATACATATAAAAACTACACTCATTGGTGTTCACAAAGGGCATACTGATATCAGGCCAAGAGATATAACATTTTATAGTCTCTACTGGAAACAATATTCTACAGTCAATCAGCAGATATCTTTTTAGCTGGTAACACGCAATTCTTACTGCTCGAAGAGAAAATTCTGGAAGGGCATTATAATCCATCAAAGGTATGTCAGCTGACGTTCTGTATTATGTCATCACTTTTATTTAGATGATAATTTTGTGAGTATACTGTAAAAAATAAAATTATTTATTTAGAACTATTTTGGGGTATTACTAATTTTTAAAAAACATTAAGACAGTGATTCATACAATTTTAATTTATAAAGCTACATTTGCTTGTTAGTTTAATATATTTTGTAGCAGTTCTATGTCATCAACTTTAAAGGATTTTTTTTTTATAATAACAGCCTTGTTTATTAAAAAGAAAAACCTGTTGTTATTTAGTTATAAAAACGTGTTGCTGACAAAATTGATAATTTCTTGAAATAAGATCGCTGAACTGAAAAATTTTATGGATTAGAATTTCCTGGAAATCAGGGCTCCAATAGGGTCTCTAATATGTTAGATCTATCGGTCTATTATCGGTATGGCCTTGTTTTTATTTTCTCAATTCCAATAGAGGTTGTGATTAATAGTTTGTTATATTATTCAAGTAACAGTGATCGAAGGGAGAGACAGCTCATGCGTTATTTGTTGTTAGCATTATTAATCTGCATAAACTATCGAGTTAACTATTATAAAAGAAAAACATAATAACAATGGATTTCCCCGTAAGGAGCGTGGAACTTACTCTAGTAATAATATAAACCTTCTAGCACAAGTTGTTAACCATTCTACCATTACTAGATTCTCGATGTACATTAAATGGAAGGAACTGAAGCGATCGTCTCAGATAATATTTTAAGCCTAAAAGCAAAAAGAAAACGATAAAAAAAAAGTCAAGGGAACACTATGTAGACACGAGAATAAATAAGGGCGAACACGAGATGGGAGTGTTAGGTGAGTGGGGGAAGTAAATATAAAATAAAAAAAGAGACGGTTTGGTCGCATGTTCTGTTCGTAATCTAAGACGAAGGAAGAACCTGCAGATCTAGTTATTAAGGAAAACGTGGTGGTTGCTAAGCGTGTCGTGATCTCAGCGTTGCATCGATTGGACACGGTGAGTGCTGGGTTGGACGTGTGCGCAGGGGTGGGTTTGTGTTTGAGACCGGGGATCTCGGGTCTGAGCTTTTACGCCCAGGGTCTGTAGAGAAGGCCTAGGCAAGGTGTCCTAAATCAAGCGGTGCATGGGGCAACGCAACCAGTCATTTCATGTTCGTTCGTGCATCAATCACTCCATCTGACGATGCGAAGTGATCGCTATGATTAGTCAGAGAGCGAGAACTGAGTACGTTGAAGGTTAGTGGAAGTGGGGAGAGAGGGGGGTTGTCAGTAGTGAGGATGCTGGTAGTAGAAGCGAATCGCGAGGGAGAAGCATGAGTAGATTCAGGTAGTGGGTCAGAGGTTGAGAGGATGCGAAGTGAAAATAAAAATGCGGCAAAGAAGGGAAAGCTAGAGGAAGAGGTAGCAGTTAAATGTCGGCACGAACGCAAAAAATTAAAATGTAGAGGACAATCATGAAGATTGATAAAAATGGAATTAATTGAGGAGAAAGAAGATTACTGATATATATGATGTATAACACTCACACTTGAGTATCGCCATCGCCTGATAGATTTTTAATGAAACATGTGTAGAACGAAGGTGTAATTTTATAACGAAATTACCCAGGGTAATCGGAAATAAGCAGACAAATAGGTTGACCCTTCGAAAGGGGCCCTGCTTTATTGTTCTGCTAAATGTGTATGTAACATTTAAGGTTTTCAAGGAAAGTACATTCTTTCGCACATGCTCTGCATGTAGAAACACCACAAATATTTGTCAAATAATTTTATGTAAGTCCGTCCTCTTTGATGAATTCTAAATATGGCATTACTGAAAAAAAACTCTTTTACGTTCATTACAAATCACATCGCTTTGAGATCAATCTGTTGTTAATGAAGTCTTTATACCTGATGTTAGGTTCGTGTAGTGGACGCTTTCTTTCAGCTAACTCTCCATGTAAAGGTTATTTAGGAATCTGGTTATCAGCCACTTTTACATCGTGTCAGGTGCCGATGCTGGTGATCAGCCTTACTACTAAACAAGCAGAGAGACAAAGTACGAAAATAGCAAAGAAAAATATTCAAACTAACATAGTATTCCTCAAATGATGTTGCCTCTAGTAACAACACTATGCTGGATACTCTACCAGACTAGATTAACTATTGCCATGGAACACTCACTGTAGGACAAAGATACCACAAAAAAGATATACTATGACATAGTTAACTGGTCATATGCGAGAAAGAAACTTAATATTTTTGACCTCTTTACTTGCTTTACCTTTGAGATATAAGGGAGAACTTTAATGAAACAATCGGATATCTATGTATTTCATATAGAGATCAAGTGTCAGCCCAAAAATCTTGGAAGCCTTAGTCAATCTAGCAATAGTCCGACACCTTGTTAATACTAAACTTCTTTCTGACCATCAGTATGGATTTATGCAGGCACGGACTACTGCGGATATCCTAACGGTCATTTCATAACGCATATACCATACACTGTACAAAGCAGGTGAAGCTATGGCGGAAGCGCTTTATATATCCAAAGCCTTTGACAAGGTTTGGCATGAAGGTCTTCTCATAAAAATTAATTCATATGGTATTACTGGACGAATATTTAATATAATTAGATCATTCCTATCCTACAGAAAGATCCAGGTTGTCCGCGATGGCCGACCATCCAAACAGCATGACATAAATGCCGGTGTTCTCCAGGGATCGATCCTTGGACCTTTATTGTTCCTGATTTTCATAAACTACCTCCCTGATAACATTGTGTCTGACATGGGTATATTTGCAGACGACACTACGCTGTACTCTCGCTATGTGGGTAAAACAAACGCGCACATATCCGAGGTAATTGCTGAATCCTTAGAAAGTGATCTCCACTCTGTAGTGAAATGGGATCATAAATAGATGGTAAGATTTAATTATGTTAATACGAAGCGTATTTCCTTTAACAACTACAAGAAACCTCTTTAACCACCGATTGCAATAGAAAATAACACCTTACTTGAGAGTGCAACGTTCAAACTCCTCGGCCTAACATTAACAGATAACATGAATTGGAACAAAAAAAATAGAAGACATTGCCAATAAGTTACACTCCCTCTACCGCACTACAAAACTTCTCACACCTAACAGTATTCTATATGTCCGCTCATGCATAGAGTTTCGTTGTGACATCTAGGCTAGTGCACCATCCACCAGTCTCTCCTTAGACCACGTCTAAAAAAGAGTCTCTAATCTGATACACCCCTCTCTATCCAGCAAGCTCCAGCCCCTGTCCCTATCGTCGCAATGTTGCATCCGTGTGCTTGTTTTACACGAACTTCAATGGAATATGCTCTGATGAATTTTCTGCTCTGGTCCCCCTCGACGTAAATACACTTGGCCAACACAACAATCAGCTAAATCCCACCCATTCTCTGTGGAAGTCCCCAGCTGCTTCTTTCTTAAACCTGCCGGCCTTTGGAACTCCCTTTCTGCTCCCTATTTTCCCGACTGTACCGACATGCACAAATGGTAAACTAATGACAACAAACATCTAGCTGCGCAGCTCTAGATTTAGGATGCTCCCTACTTCTCAGTAGCCCCTTACGTCTACAGTGGCAACTTGCCTCGTTTTGGGGGAAATCAGTTATAAAAAAAATATTGGGCTTTTTTCAATGATATATAGACATTTTTTACCTTTTTTATTGTCGATATATAACGACGGCTCACCAAATAGATTACATCCTTTTGAGTAAGTAATAAATCGTATTTCATTACAACCTGCATGTTGTTTGCATTTTTGAGCGGCGTAGATACACATTTTTTACTTGTCTCTTCCACTAAATATCCCAATTTTGTTTAAAGTTTCTTTACGTGTATAAGAAATGATTTAGAAACTATATACGATGTAATAAGTTTTTTTTTTTTCAATAAACGAAACAACATTTATAAATCAGATATTTCTGTTGTAGAAATATTGAATCTATTATCTGTACAACACCTGATCAACGTTTTTCTACACAAATCAGGACATTTCCAAACAGTCTCTGATTAACACTCAATGTCTGCTGTTAGCCGCTACTAGAAACTTATGATACTATTTTTTCAATAGAAAATAAGCTACAGTGCGTAGTGTACGAACAAACGAATTTGTAATTAAAATTAAAATTATACGTCCACAGAAAATTCAAACTTAAAAGTTTGAATTTTCTGTGGACGTATAATTTTAAGATAAAGGTTAAATTGAATAAGTAGTCCTTTATGTAAGGCAAAGGCAGAAATGAGACGAATGTTTCCCCTACAGTTTTTTTTTTCTTACTGAATGTTCTCTGAAGATGTCTTCGGATTAATCAATAATTGTTCACATAAATATAAAGAATTAAAAAGAAATAACTCGGTTATTCAATTCTTTTGCAAACATCATTTTTTTTTTTACGTTAATTTAATAGAGATAGATCTACTTTCGGCGTTTTTCCAAAGAGGTCTCAATTAAAAATGTTTTACTTTAGAAAGCACGTGTCGTATAACCACGCCCCCAAATTGTTTTTAAATTAAGACCTCCCCTCCGTGATTCAACCATTTACAAACCACGCCTCCTAACTGACCAATGATATGAAAATCCCGCTTAATCCCAACGTAATGTTTTAAGTTTAAGTAAATATTTGTTTTAATCAGTTTTCTTTTTTATCTGCAAAATTCCGTATTCCGTTAATGTCGGTGTCTCTCTTCAAAGTACCCTAAAAGTTATTTAGCAGACGGTGTTTCTTGTCAAAATATATGGCCCTAAATACGCTCACTATTCAGTTCGTGGCTATAAGGTAAGACATTAAATCATTAAATATGGAGTATTACTACTATTACAAAAAGTTAGGATTAAATAATATTTTCGTTTTGTGTTCAAGCATAATTTTTATAAAACTATTTAAATTTGATCTGCTTGTTTTATATAGGGCAACTTGCGAAAACCCTGCAGAAGGTTTGTGTGTCACATCGAAAATAGCGGAAACTCAGGGCTGCACAAGCGTTCGTGAATTCTCTTCAGGTTGAACCGAAATGTGCACGCCCCCTAATCGTGTTAAACTGCATATTTCAATACAATTACAATAATTTACTCCGGCGATTGATGGAGTAGCATCTTCTACATGCTAATTTCTTATTTATCTACCTCTTTTTTATTGAAGCGCATTAATGTCCATAATAAGAACACTTGTAAGAGTGGCTTACTGTTCTGCCAGCGCCCTAGAATTTCATCCTTACAATCTCACTATCTTTCACCAAATGTCGCATTACATTGTGTCACTAATAAAAACGCGCGGAGCAAAACCCAGTTACATATTCGGATGGATGCTTTGCGCAGGCGGACCGGAAAAAAAGTCGACAAATGTGGCCTAAGAATAATGATTAAGCCTGTCCATTGCAATGGACGATGTAATGAATAATTACGCAGGTTTTGGCGATCAAGATGCAGCGAACGCGCTTCAATGCACGATGGACAAATAAGCATTATCGTTGGAGCATGGAATGGCGCGAATCCGAGTGAGACGCAAGATGAAGGTGTATCGATTTATCGGAAGGACATATAATTTGTGCAATTGCAGAAAGGTAAGAAATATTCAATCAAGCACATGTAATGATCAGCAATTATGTTAACATAATGCAAGGGCACACTACTACTACTACTAATACTACTGCTACGAATAATAATAATAATAATCATTATTATAAACAAATACATGGAACGTGCCTTAGAGCTCAAAAGAAACATGAAACGCGAAACAAAATTACTCTAATACCAATAATTGTAAGAGAACTTGGAACAGTACCGAAAAAAATGGAAAACAAAATCTAGGAAAATTGCATTCAAGGGGGTAGATTGACACCATACAACGCACGGCAATAATTAAAACGGACAGAATTTCATTGAAAATCCTCGGGTGCGGAAACCAACCCTACATAACCAGCGAATAGAAGCCAATCACATGTAAGTAAAAATATAACTAGTACAAAACAGAGAAGACTACAGGAATCCAAAGGATCAGCAAATGCCAGAAATCACATAATCTGACACCTTAACCACAGATAAACGCGGTGGTAGGACAAAAGCCCACCGGACAAAAGCCCACCGGACAAAATCCCACCAAAATAAGTCAAACCCGGACAAAAGCCCACCAACGGAAAAATAAATTAATTATTAATTTAAAAAAACAAACTATTTTGATATTTATTATTTTTACAACTATCAATAAATCTTTGTCTGTAATTTGCTTTTCTTGACAACATTTTTTACATTTCATTTTTAAACATTTTTCTGGTACTTTGTAAATACTGCATTCTTTTAATGATTGCATCATAAAAAATGACGCACCCTTCTTACTACTCACTCCATGTTGTAAAGCGAACAATACACTTTTTTTTTAATTATGTATAGTATTACCCATCTTTCGCGGAAGAAAACACAACTATTATGTAAGATGGAAATTGGGGGATCAGTTTTGCATAAAATGTTAACATATAATGATCCCCCATTTCCGGGCAATTCTAACATTTTAGGACATGTTAATTATTTTTATTTTTCAATGGTTTATAAATTCTATGCATTTTTTTTCGGTCGGGTGGGCGGTTTCTACTTTTTAAAGCAATTACCTGTGGTTTTACAACTTTGCCGATCGGACTTAGTGTTAGTGGTGAAAAAAGTTAGAATGGCCAGAAAAGGGTGATCATTTTACGTTAAATTTATATGTGCAACTAATCCCATACTCTAAATTTAAATATAATTGGGTTCTGGTGTTTAAGTGTTCACACGTCATCGCATAGAATAGTTAGACATTCATTTTTTTTTGGGGGGGGGGGGGGGTACTTTTATTTTTTCACTTTACGTATTGTTCTCAAGATTTTGCTACACTCATTGTGAATAGATGAAACGTATACGTATGTAGATAGACACAGATATTTATAATTACATATATATATATATATATACATATATATATATATGTGTGTGTGTGTGTGTGTGCGTAGGTGCGTATATATACACATATATATGTATGTATATATATATATATATGAGAAAGGAAGGATGAGTGGAATCTGACGTAATGAGAAATAAAAAAAGAAAAACAAAAAGATGTTTTTGTTTATGTATTCATCAACGTTTCGTCTTTATTTGTAAGACTTCCTCAGGATGATAACTTTAAGAAAAATGTCATGCAAGTACATAGAAATATTGGGTTGACGTGATGGGTTACTGAGAAGAAGTACTAGCCACTACTGGGAGCTCAGTCACTTTTCTCCTTCTGTTTCCACACACACACACACATATATATATATATATATATATATATATATATATGTATATGTATATATATGTATATATATATAAGTATTCTACAACCACACACGCACACACACACATATATATATATATATATAATATATGTATATATATAAGTATTCTACAACCACACACGCACACACACACACACACACATATATATATATATATATATATATATATATATATATATATATATATATATATATGTATCACACACCAACATATGAGAGATAAAGGATAACTTTACTTGAACACTCATGTCATGTTAACCCAATATTTTCATGTACTTGCATTACATTTTATCACCCTGAGGAAGTCTTACAAATAAAGATGAAATGTTGATGAATACATAAAAAACAACATCTTTTGGTTTTTCCTTTTTCATTTCCTATATATATATATATATATATATATATATATATATATATATATATATATATATATATATGTGTGTGTGTGTGTGTGTGTGTAAAAATATATATATATATATATATATAAATGATTTTACTCTAGTGTAATGTCTAAGAAATAAAGGGTGCCCGTTTTGGAGGCTAACACTTTAATTCTATATGAGATACATAGACATTTGAGTGGTCCAGTAAGGTTAGCCTTTATCTCTCAAACGTTGGTGTGTGTATGGAAGTTGTTTATATATATATATATATATATATATATATATATATATATATATATATATGTGTGTTTGTAGAACACTTATATATATATACAAATATATTATATATATATGTGTGTATGTGTGTGTTTGCGCGCACGTATGCGTTACATATATATATATATATATATATATATATAAGTGTACATTTCTTTTTGTTGAATTTTCTTTTGTATCATTTCTGTGTCATTGTTCTTATCTCCACGGTTGTTGAAAGGTTACACTTTCTATTTTGCCTCCAGAAGGAGGGCGCTTGACTGACAGATCAGCCCAGCCGAAAGAGTGAAAGGTGACCAACGCTGGCACTTAGCAGGGAGATGCGAAAAAATGCTGCAAAGGATTTTATGGCGCATACAGCCCCAAATGTTTTGCTCGGGAATCGAAGCTATGAAGACCGTGGCCGCCTCGAATTAAAAAGCTGAAACCTCACAAAAAGAAAAGAAAAGTTGAAAGTCTTGATAGACTGACAGGCATTCATTCATACAGTATGATTGACGGGGGCGATACGCCGGGAGAGGAAATTCGCATTGTTATTTGGAGAAGTCTAAAAAAACACATGAAAAACAAAACTTTCAAGAAATACAAATGGCGAAAGAAAATGAATTTGATATGAGATAGATAACATTATATATATATATATATATATATATATATATATATATATAT
Organism: Sepiola atlantica; assembly: GCA_963556195.1. Classification (NCBI taxonomy): domain Eukaryota; kingdom Metazoa; phylum Mollusca; class Cephalopoda; order Sepiida; family Sepiolidae; genus Sepiola; species Sepiola atlantica. The sequence continues at coordinate 20,123,159 of OY744524.1, read as the reverse complement.
ATATATATATATGGTTTAAGGCAATTATGTTTTTTTTAACGATCATGAGGGGAAAAATGAAGAAAATAATATAAGAAAGGCCATATAACAAATATAAAATGTGGCGGGAACATGTGTCGTCTTTTACGTAATATTAAGAAAGAAAATGACAGAAAATGAATTCAAATGAGACATGCAATATATATATATATATATATATATATATATATATATATATATATATATATATATTGTGGCTACAATTTATGTACACACTCTACGATTCTCTGAATAAATGAGCTACTGAACTGTAATCTTCATTGATTTGTACATGGGCATTAGATATATATATAAATTAAAATACAATGATGTTCAATTAAACTGTAGATAAAAAGTACTTATCAGGATGTAATTTTGAGAATTAAGGTAATTTTAAAACATTCCGTGGACTGCGAATGAGAATAGTTTCAAGGAGGTGTGTTTTAAATGTTGTATATATTTCAAGCAAGCCGGTGGAGAGTCTTAGTAGTTGCTTTGATCTAATCTAATGAATGAGCGAGTATGTTCTGGTCAAAGACGAAGCCAGTAAAAAGTAGTAAGAGAGTGTGAAATTATGGGAGTGGGAGGAAGAAGTTTAGTGGATGGATCTATGACTGATGCTGGGAGTAGGGTCGGGGGAGGGATTGTTTAGTTACAGCTCATCGCTAGTAAGCAATAATATGAAGTAATTCCTGCCAGTTTATTTGCTGGACTGGCTTCAGTTAGTAGTTAGGGTGGGGTTTCTATAAGCTAATACAGTAACGTCTGGTCAGTAAGTAAACAGTTCGGGGGGAGTATCCCCGGATTTTTTAGACAAAATTATATATAATTCAGAAAGTTTAAAAGGGTCTAAATTGGGAATTAGGGTTCAGACGAATTTGAAATCTGAAATGTACTTGTTTAAGATGTAGTTATCCGGACATTTACAATATTTCAGAGTTTAATGTTTAAAGAATTTATAGATTTCCTAGTTATTTAAATACTAGATGCGTGACTAAATAAGATACTTTAATATATTACTGAAGTTAGGATTGGGAACAGCGTCAATATGTTTGCAACAAGTGATTTCTAGTATAAGGGTTATAGGATGGGATTTGGTTGATTATGTAACCGAAGTGATGACATGGAGTATTGAAATTACAGATAGATTTAATGGGGGCAAATGAGTCATTATAGGAGTGACCGGAGAGCGCAGTTTAAAGGTGAGAGTTATAGAATATATGAGAAAAGGATTGTCGGTAGATTGTTACGTCCACAGAGTCTATGGATTGTGTACAAAATGGGGAAAAGTGAGGCAATGGATAAGTATGTAAGGGGGTTAGCTAGTTATTGTAAAAAGGGTATAGGAGTAAGCGTGTTGGAAAAGAGGAGATTAAGGACGAGTGGATTGGTGAAGAATAATGTTAGGTCTCAATTTATATTAAGTATTATGGGTTAATAAAGTTATTAGGTGCACAGGAGAGGATACGCTATGTTATTGGGATGATTATTTGTTAGGTTGGAAAGGTGAAGAGTAAAAAGTTAACAGATTATAAAATTTAAGAATAAGTCTTATGTTAGATGGGGTTGTTAGCTGGGAGGAGGGGTGTCAGAGGGAGTAATGGAATTGATGTTTTAAATTTTCGCTTGTGTCTGCAATTTGAGATAAGTTCGTTTTTAGTGTTTACAATATTTTTGCTTTTAGCTGCTGTAGCTATCATAAATGTTTCTAATGTACATAGTTGGCAGAAGGCGGATCCTGGCGTGCAGGATTTAGACCTTTTTAATATTGACCAATATAGGGAGTATAGAGTGTTTTTACAATTAAAGTTTTTTTTTATCAAATTGGATAGATAGGTGCCAGTGACATTGTTGTTATTGTGTTTGAAGGAGTAGATATTGTTTGAGATTCGGGTCTTGATGGGGAAGGCACTAGCCCCAATGTAAGTGTGTATTTTGCATGGGGTTGTTATTATAGTATGTGTGTTATTTGTAGTATCGGGAGTAGTTTGAGTTTGCATGCACAAGCTCTGGGCCAAAGTTAAGTTGGAATTGTAAGGTTGAGAAGATAAGAGAATTTGAGGGGTGAGATCAAAGTTATTGTTAGTAAGCGGAGGTAGTTGATTAATGCAAGGTATATTATTTAACGTGTCGCTTAGTACAGGGAGTTGGGGTGTGGAGGGCTGTAGATGGAGGGGAGAGTTTTCATGCTGGTGTTTGTTCGCATGATGCCATTTTGGGGGAATTGTTTTACAGTACAAGCGTGTATGACCTCACTTTGTATGCAATTGCTATTTAACGGGCATCCTCTGGATCTCCGACAGGTACACTTATTAGTAGGGGGTATTATAGGTGCTGGTTGCTATTCATATTCAATATTTTTCTTATTAGAGGTTAT
>OY744524.1:20110764-20115764 GCA_963556195.1 Sepiola atlantica | reverse complement strand
GAGATTTCTATCTTTGTCGCGTGTTATTATTAATCTGTGTTTGTTATATCGTATATATGTATACAATGGACATTTTAACAAAAATATTATTAGACTTTCTTCTTCTACAACATAACACCTCGCACAACGTATAATAGGATCGAACACACGTAAATTTAATGAAGCTCGTAACATTAATAACACAACTACCGTTGTAATCAGATGCAATTGTTTAGATGGAACTTCTTGTCCATTAGAAAATTACTGCGTACATGATAACGTTATATATGCATGTAGTATTAAACAAAGTATTTACTCAAATAATAGGAATAATAATATCTCAAACAATATTAATAACAGTAACAACATTGTAACAAATATTATTTATAGAAACAACGATACAAAATTATATAGTAAAAAAAACACATCCGGCCTGATAAATCCATGTATTTCGAAACATACAAACACTTTTTATAACCTGGAGTTTTAAAATGTTGTCCTGGCATATATCTGGGGACTTAAAATAGATATTCAATATAATATTAAATGGTGCGTAGATTTAAAAGCAAATTATTATAAGCCTTTAGATTAGAAAATATAAATATGTATATCCTGTAATATGAAGAGATGTTAATTTGTTATTTGTGTACTTATAACTATATTTAACGTGAACAATATTTTCTGTTTAAATTGTTAATTTTCAGTAGAAATTAAGTATGATTTCTTAGAATATTATTGTTGATAGAACTGTTTATACACTTGTATTATATACCTTCTGTTAAGAATGAATCCATCTTTTTTTTTAAGTATATGAGTCTGACTTAAAAATCCAATTTTTTAGACCAGCATAAAGGAAAAAAAAAAATATAGCGTTTCTGGACGTTTGTTGGTTATTTTTATTTTATGTGTTTGTGATCATTTAGCAATTCAATTGTTAGTTTTAACTAATAAATATGTTTTTTTCTGAAACATGTGTACTTAATGATATTTTTATGATAGAATAATTTGAGCATGATTACAAAATATTGATTATGTCATAAATTGTATATTCTACTAAGTTATAATATATATATATATATATATATATATATATATATATATATATATATATATATATATATATATGCATAAGGAAATAAAATGAAAATAAAAGTTAAAGCAACGACAATAAAAATAATAAGTGTAGAAAGTCAACACAAAATCATCTAAGAATCGATATTTCTTTCAAAAGTTTTATACCTATTTTCAAATTACATGTAAAGTCGTTATACAATCGCGCGTGGGAGGGGGTAATATTCAAAAATACATGTAAGTAGAAAAATAAAATAGGAAGCTTCTTCTTTCGTGTGAATCAGATGATTCTGGTGTTTGCATTAGTTTCCCCGATGTTTTTCTAGTTAGAAATATTTTTAAAAAGACATCGGGTACGCACGGAAAGCACCATGAGCAGGTTGACAAGTGAAAGTGGAACCGACTGGATTCGAACTTGGAACACCCAGGTCTTTAGTCCATGTCGATATCCACTTAACCGTCGTCACCTCTCAAATGAGAAGCTGCTAGTAGGTTGCAGAACAGTAGTGGGATATTCGTTAGAGAGCGGGTTGTCGTGGAAACGTCTATGTAACCTGTGGTGTTGGGTAAGTATATGTGAGAGTATAAGAAAGCTGTGCACCCCCAGAAAGTAAAGATTAGTAAGTAGAGACTGTAGGTGAGGGCTACGAGTGTTGAGGGGAGAGTAATGGGTGATAATGTGTATAATTTTGTGTAAGGAAATTTAGGTTGATTCTAGGCGGCTTTTGGCCTGTGGTCGATAAAAATGGAATTTCTGTAATAATATAATTGGTAATGGCCAGACGAATTCTTTAAAAAAATGCGCAGCGACTTGGTTTTATGTGTAGAGTGTGCAAATTCTACTTACGAATTTGATTACATAGGTCTTAAAAAAGTGAAATCGATAATTAGTGACTAGCATGTGCGAAACAAGTTGTGTATCAAAGCGCCATTATGTGTATATATTCTTTTTCCTAAGGAGGAATTGTGTTTCCCCGATATAGAGGCTGTTGCAATCGCGATATATGTATATATACATATATATATATATATATATATATATATATATATATATATATATATATATATATATATATATATATATATATATATATATATATATATAATAGACACTATACATTATTTTCATCGGTACCTTCGGTTTGACAGAAATACTGGCGACTCAATCCGCAGATACAAAATGTGACCGCTGCATCATCTGATGTAATGATAGTATGACGCACACACACGCACACACACACACACACACACACACAAAGCGCATATATTAACCAGCAAACCGGCCAGTTTCCATACCTAAAACAGAAGACACTTAAGAGGTAAATTAAAACCAATAAATAAGGATTAAACTAAACCAGGTATAACTAAATTTAATATACTGCACCGACAACAAATAATTAGCTACCTACAACATATTTAAAATCTAATGCCGGAATCAGCCTGTTGACAAACATATATACTATAAGTAAAATCTACGTTTTATATACGAAAAAACAAAAAACAAAAAAACAAAAAACAAAATAACAATAATAGTAAATATATAAATAAAAATAAAAATTAAATAAATAGAAACAACAGACAATTACATATATATATATATATATATATATATATATATATATATATATATATATATATATATATATATATATATATTTAAAAAAAATAAAATAAAATAAAAAAAGAATCTATTTAATTTTCCTCTGAATACTTTACTCTGAACACTTCCGGTTTAACCCCCCAGCGCTCCTGGCATTTTCTCGGTATCCGGGATTTTTCTTTTATTTATTTTTGACAAGGAGAGGAAGAAGAAAAAAAAATCTCTCGAAATATATCAAATTGATTCTTGATAATCCGGATATTACAAACTAACACCCTTGCTGTCTAGAAAAATAAACAAACCTTTCGATCTATATCCGACTTATTTCGGTTTTGTTTTGTTTTTGTTCTTCACAGCTTCCAGCAACCCGGATCTTCGCATTGCCTTCAACCTTTTTAAAAACTTTTATTATATATATATATATATATATATATATATATATATATATATATATATATATATATATATATATATATATATATATGTGTGTGTGTGTGTCGTCTATTAGTAAAGTTGTGGGTACGAAGCGCAAGTGCAGACACTATATTATAGTCGCTCTACAATTTGTTTCACTTTATCAGAGTTTAGATTATACACCCAATTCTATGGCTTCTTTGGCTTTTGAGGGTGACATTTCACGATTTTTTAGATTAACCCGAGTAAAATATGTAAGTCAGTGGAACTTAATTAAACGTGCCTTGTTTTAAATCAACCAGTATTTGCTCTGTCTTTAGCTGAAATGCATCCACGTAAAGAAAGACAGCTAACCAAACACATCTTTTTATTTTCTTTGTTTATTTTTAATTGGTCTCCTCCTTATGAAAAGTATGATTTGTTTATAAAAACAAAATTTAGGAATCCTTAACAGCAGCTTTGCTGACGTGGCATTCATTAATTTAGCTCATTGATAAGGATGAATCCAAAATGACCGAGTACAATGCATAGATAGTGAAAAACGCATGGCTTCATGAACTATTATTTATTATTCACTCTCGACTCCTCTTTAGTATAGTCCTACGGTGCTAGCTACTCTACGATTTTATCCGGATATAGGGGAGGTATGAGGTCGAACTTTTCCGATAGGCTATCTTTCTTAGTTTATTTATCACTAAAATATTAATCAGAATTTTATATGTAATTCGATGAAATCCATTGAAAGTAAAATGCTGTTTTCAAAAACATGGACCAATATTTGGCATGTCTGACTGACAAAACCAATTTTGTATTCACCTTTTGTTATTCAAGCAAAGCAATTTTCGAAAAGAATTTACTTTTATATAAGTATAGTAATACATTGCAAGATACTCCTATGTGAAATTAATGTTAATTTACCCCAAAACGAATGCGTCTTTTCTTCCCGCTGAACATGTTAACTTATTAAGCTTATATCTTGTAATTACTTTTACTAACCATGTGTTTCTTTCTTTGGTTCCCTCCAAGAGAGATGTTCAATTTTCGTCTCATTATTTTCTCTCGAAATTATATATTTCTGTTTCGGATAACATTTTAAAACTATGTACCTCAAAATGTTTCCTAGTTATTCAATTATCATAAACTATACTAATTTTCTTTCGATCAAAATTTCGACGTTTCCTTCTTTTATATTCCAAATAGTTGTTATTAAGTAACACCAATATTATTTGATACAAGGTTACATTTTAGCCCCCACCCTGATTTACACCATTTGTATTCTTGTAAATTGTAAATATTGTTTATTTTATATGTATAATTTTGTGCTTGGCCAAATATGTATTCATATCCACGAAGACGAGATATCACATGAATTAGTTTTAATGCGAAACTTTTTGCGGCTTTCGACGTCCGGGACATTTGTTGATGTGAGTCTGTTGGTATATCAAAATGTCACTTCTCTTAGTCGTCACAGACGTGCAACCCCGACCCAACGTTTGTAGTCAAGGAGAAGCTTTTTCGGCAATTTCTATCCCATAACATCATTTCAAGAAGAAATCAAGCTTCAGACATGGCCAAAAAAGCTAGATAAAGAGCTCTCTTCTATTGCCATGCCGTTTTCCCTTTTGAAGTATTCTTTACTGGCTCTGTATCACGGTGGTGTTAGTGCAGGACACTCAACCTAATGGCAACAGGAATGAGGCGATCAAAAGCTGTTATGGTCATACGAGGCTTAGAAAAACGACCCAACCATTTGCGAATGTGAAAAAGATGACCATATGATAAAGCATTGCCTTGTCCGTCCTTTACGACCAAAGCAGTTCGGCTTAAAAGATATGGCAAAGTTGAATCATGATGCAAAGGATTGTGTAAAGAAATGTGAAATTTTCATATCACCACATGATTAGAAGATCATATAAAAAACTTCTACTCTATTGCG
>OY744524.1:20103264-20105764 GCA_963556195.1 Sepiola atlantica | reverse complement strand
CTCGAATTGCGCCATCCTAGTAGGCGATAGTTCTCGTTATCCGTAAAACCACGGATATATATAGCTGATAGAAATATTGTAAAGTGTGATATGAAATATCGTACCCCAGTTATAGATTGATGGGTTTATACTGAATTACCCCCTTGCTCATTGTGTAACATTTTTATTTGAAAAGACCATAAGGTATCACCATAGAGATATTAGAATGTTGGTTTTTAATTTATATCGTGTTCCTTTGAATTTGTTATGCTTGTACGCAAACTAGCTCTAATAGACTCCTCAAACTGTTTTTTCATGATGCTTACTCTCACGTACTTTCGTACCTTTGTACTTTGAAAGATTCTCTCTCCAATTTAACTCTGAATTCCATATTTCATATAATGCTTATAATTTATAAATGTATTACGAAATTCCTCAGAAGTAAAGCATTTTTGTTTACTTTCAAGGAAGTTAACAATTAACTCGTCTGGCATTTTTATTGGGCAGTGTTGTGCGTATTCTTTATGGATTTGCTTCATAAAAAAAGATGGCTGCTCTTACTGAGTCGTGATGTCTAAATCTCTCTTTGAATTGAGATCTATTCAATCTAATTTTTCTGAATGAATGAGATATTTTTGGTTTCTGATGAGTCCATGGGGGAGAGATCCGGAATTAACATACACATATCGGATATTCCTCTGTGAACGAAACGCTTCATTACTTCTACCGAGTTTCTTGTTTCAAAAAATGCTTAGTAAGGTTAATAAAATCTGGGTCATTGGAATGTATCATAATATTGTTTACTTATATATGCGCTGTTGTTATATGTTAACAATAACCAAGCTTTTACCTTGAAAGGGCCAGTCTATATAAAGAATAGAAAGTATATGCAAAACATATTTTCTCACACCTATATATATATATATATATATATATATATATATATATATATATATATATATATATGTATATATATATATATATATATATATATATATATATATACTATTGCCATTTCAGCAACGCTCCAATGTGTGACTTTTCAAACTACCTTATTCACGTAACCGCGTGCTACACACAGCGACATATAAACATTAATCGTCGATAAGATACAGACGAATTTCAACTTGACTGCGATAAATATGTCTCAATCAAGGAGGATTAAACGAAAAAAGAAAAAAAATATGCTTATACTTCTGACAAGGGTGTATATCACCGAAAGTACTCAAGTTTTTAAAGTAAATAAATAATAATTAAAAACATAAATAGATAGCGTTGTCCAGGTTTCACAAATATTTTTTTAAAATATTCTCTTTATTATTGCCATTTCAGCAACGCTTCAATGTGTGACTTTTCAAACTATATATATATACATATATATATATATATATATATATATATATATATATATATATATATATATACATATATACATATATATATATGTCTGTGTGTATGTGTGAGAACGTGTGTTTTTGTGTGTGTATGTGTGTGTGAGAGAGATGAGAGATGCAGAAGAGACAGAACATTTATATAGTATATATATACATGGTATTTGCTAAAATATTATTGTCTCGAAAAGGGCATCGACTTTGGAAGAGAGCATTACATTTCAAATTTCATGTTCTATTCTAAAATAAACCATCTTCACAGAAAACGGTCAAAGGTCACCCGCTGCCAATCATCTTGTCGATGGCATGGCGCCCACAAAGATACAGTCAACCCCGTTTTCATTTCACGGGGAAATTGATTGAAATTTCCCGATTCACTGCGTCTTTTTCCTTTTCAATAACCCGGAGACCTCTCTTCTTGTTTCTCTATTCCTGCGGGTGTCTTTCGTTTCACTTCTTTCCCATCTTACTTACATCAGCTTGCATCAAGTCTCTTGATAATAACCAACATGATTCTGCAAGAAAATGTATCAAATGATATGATCGGATCTGTGGCTTATTTGATAATCGCTTCAATTATTTTTCTTGTTCTATCCTTAAATGTAAGATTCTTTCGAAATATTCTGTAACTTCACATAGATATCTATATAAGATTGTCCTCTTTCTCTCTATCTCTCTCTCTTTCTCGCTCTCGCTCTTCATCTTTATCGCTAGTATATATTTATATATATATATATATATATGTATATATATATATATATATATTTATGTCTATATTTATATTTATATAAAGGTAGATATGTGTATATGTTTTTGTATGTACAAGATTCACTCCTAAACTAATAAAAAAATAATTATGCATTTAAAAAAAAAACGCCTAGCAGTTGTGTCCAAAAAGACTAACGGTGGGTTATATTTAGTTTATTTTAGTTTTATAATGAGGAAAAAAAAGTGATTTTTGTGAAAATTTACCAATAAGTATTACCTATTAATTATTAAGTATTTCATATACATATATATATATATATATACATATATATATACATATATATATATACATATAACTATACATGATATATATATACATGTATGCATATATACATATAGATACATGATATATATATACATAT
>OY744524.1:20043264-20098264 GCA_963556195.1 Sepiola atlantica | reverse complement strand
TCGATCATTATAAACTAGTACAGTGTCCGTAAAAATACACTCATCAGAGTGTCTGTGACGAGAATCTCTTGATAGCAATACTCGGTTTTAGATAACTATTTTATGATTCGAATAACTTTCGTTGAATATAGTTTATTTTATTTAGTATGGTTTCGCAGTAAATGAACCCTTTCGTTATTATTTAGTGCAAAAATACGATAACAGCTGAGAATAATACATTGTATACAATAAATTTAACACAACTGGATTGTGTTTCCCAAAGCTATTAGCAAATTGCTTGTGTATGCACTTCCCGACGCATCAGAAGAGTTTGATTACCTATTTGAGATTATCCTCGAGTGTATTCGGTCTTTATGTACAGGGGTTTGTCAGGACAACCTGGCATACGAATGCTTGACTCTACAATTTAACCATGACCAAATGTTCCAAACAATCGGCATTGACATACACTACAATGAATGGTGCACTTTCTGATATCGATATTACTTTTAATAACAACACAAAGCTGGATACTCCACAAGACCAGATGAATTATGATCCTGAAATCCAGCAAGAGAACAAAAAAGACAACAATAAAGATAACTCATAACAAAGTCACGTGGGCAATTGAGGAGAGCAAAATTAATGTTATTCACTGCTTTACTAGTTTAAAGTTTGACAGGTAAAAGAAAACTTTACTTGGACACTCGAATATCTATATATCCCATAGAAATATGTATATATCTCATAGAAATATCTATATATCTCATAGAAATATCTATATATCCGATAGAAATATCTATATATCTCATAGAAATATCTATATATCTCATAGAAATATCTATATATTTCATAGGCATATCTATATATCTGATAGACATATCTATATATCTCATAGACATATCTATATATCCCATAGAAATATCTATATATTTTATAGACATATCTATATATCTCATAGACATTTCTATATATCTCATAGACATATCTATATATCTCATAGAAATATCTATATATTTCATAGTCATATCTATATATCTCATAGACATATCTATATATCTCATAGACATATCTATATATCTCATAGAAATATCTATATATTTTATAGACATATCTATATATCTCATAGAAATATCTATATATCTCATAGACATATCTATATATTTTATAGACATATCTATATATCTCATAGACATATCTATATATCTCATAGACATATCTATATATCTCATAGACATATCTATATATCTCATAGAAATATCTATATATTTTATAGACATATCTATATATCTCATAGACATATCTATATATCTCATAGAAATATCTATATATTTTATAGACATATCTATATATCTCATAGACATATCTATATATCTCATAGACATATCTATATATCTCATAGACATATCTATATATTTCATAGAAATATCTATATATTTCATAGACATATCTATATATCTCATAGACATATCTATATATCTCATAGACATATCTATATATCTCATAGAAATATCTATATATTTTATAGACATATCTATATATCTCATAGACATATCTATATATCTCATAGACATATCTATATATCTCATAGAAATATCTATATATTTTATAGACATATCTATATATCTCATAGAAATATCTATATATTTTATAGACATATCTATATATCTCATAGAAATATCTATATATCTCATAGACATATCTATATATTTTATAGACATATCTATATATCTCATAGACATATCTATATATCTCATAGACATATCTATATATCTCATAGACATATCTATATATCTCATAGAAATATCTATATATTTTATAGACATATCTATATATCTCATAGAAATATCTATATATCTCATATAGAAATAAAGTGTAGGCTCCAGGAAAAGACCCTTTGATTTCTGAGATTAAACTCAAGTGAAATAAACAAAAGAAGAAAACAATGCACCCGAGGTGTACATTATATGCACATTTGAAGGCTACAAGTGATTGGGTTTGTAGTCAAAGATAAAACCCCTGATTTTGAGATTGGATGGGAATGTCACCCGAGGTGTACATTATATGCACATTTGAAGGCTACAAGTGATTAGGTTTGTATTCAAAGATAACCCCCCTGATTTTGAGATTGGATGGGAATGTCACCCAAGTTGAACATTATATGCACATTTGAAGGCTACAAGTGATTAGGTTTGTATTCAAAGATAACCCCCCTGATTTTGAGATTGGATGGGAATGTCACCCGAGGTGTACATTATATGCACATTTGAAGGCTACAAGTGATTAGGTTTGTATTCAAAGATAACCCCCCTTATTTTGAGATTGGATGGGAATGTCACCCGAGGTGTACATTATATGCACATTTGAAGGCTACAAGTGATTAGGTTTGTATTCAAAGATAACCCCCCTGATTTTGAGATTGGATGGGAATGTCACCCGAGGTGTACATTATATGCACATTTGAAGGCTACAAGTGATTAGGTTTGTATTCTAAAGATAACCCCCCTGATTTTGAGATTGGATGGGAATGCAACACGAGGTGTACATTATATGCACATTTGAAGGCTACAAGTGATTAGGTTTGTATTCAAAGATAACCCCCCTGATTTTGAGATTGGATGGGAATGTCACCCGAGGTGTACATTATATGCACATTTGAAGGCTACAAGTGATTAGGTTTGTATTCAAATATAAACCCCCTGATTTTGAGATTGGATGGGAATGTCACCCGAGGTGTACATTATATGCACATTTGAAGGCTACAAGTGATTAGGTTTGTATTCAAAGATAACCCCCCTGATTTTGAGATTGGATGGGAATGTCACCCAAGTTGAACATTATATGCACATTTGAAGGCTACAAGTGATTAGGTTTGTATTCAAAGATAACCCCCCTTATTTTGAGATTGGATGGGAATGTCACCCGAGGTGTACATTATATGCACATTTGAAGGCTACAAGTGATTAGGTTTGTATTCAAAGATAACCCCCCTTATTTTGAGATTGGATGGGAATGTCACCCGAGGTGTACATTATATGCACATTTGAAGGCTACAAGTGATTAGGTTTGTATTCAAAGATAACCCCCCTGATTTTGAGATTGGATGGGAATGTCACCCGAGTTGAACATTATATGCACATTTGAAGGCTACAAGTGATTAGGTTTGTATTCAAAGATAACCCCCCTGATTTTGAGATTGGATGGGAATGTCACCCGAGTTGAACATTATATGCACATTTGAAGGCTACAAGTGATTAGGTTTGTATTCAAAGATAACCCCCCTGATTTTGAGATTGGATGGGAATGTCACCAATAAATAACCATTTGAGAGAGGAGACAAGACTTTCGTTGATGTACCTCTGTTGGAAAATACAATATGATGTTGAAATTACACCGTTTTGTTCTAAACTTTTGTGTCGACCGGAATCTCAAATAAAATACATTTCAGAGTTTATATATGTAAAATTATCGCCAGCTATCAGGAGTCACGTTTTTGATTTTCAGCAGAAAAAAGGGTTGAAGGTCTTGGTAGAGATGACTTCTGACTATGATGTTATAAGGAACTCCGTATTTATGTTAATTGCTACCGGAATGTATAATAATTATTTTAACTTCTAGTTGGTAAATTATGTAGTCCTTCATTTTGGGATATTTTTATTTTTCAAGCTACAATATCCGAACCCTACAGTTTATATTAAGTGTTCTAGGCTATTTTTAACGCGGTGTCGTCAGTTATGTTGAATAAAGGCGTTTTTTGCTTGCTTAAGGTAGCCACACACGTAATCAGAGCCGCGCACTGTAATCAAAAGCTTATCGATTACATATAGGACACAAACAACAAGGACGATCACTAACTTCATCATATGATGCCGCCTTGCTTAAGTTTAATTACCTAGCACGATACGAGTTCAGTTTTAAATATTTAAAATATTAATACTAAATGCAACAGATAAACTGTGTTTTGCCACATTTATTTATTTCCACGTTCCATGACGACCTTTCATGATGAATATCATACAGAGTAAAACACGTCAAAATATTTTATTTTATTCATTTTATTATCTCCCTTTTCGTGATTATTTTTAGTATATCTTATTAAAACTTACTGTCCCTACCTAGCGTTTCTCTGGATTCTTTCTTTTTTACTTTAATTTTTTTGTTGTTGCTTTTTTGGTTTTTTACCGATTTATATTTTCAACTTTTTTTTTAATTACAGGAACTCGACTTAATTAACACGTAATTAACAATTAATTAACAATGTATTGATAATTGATTACCAATTGAGTAATTAAAATGTATTGTTTATGTTGTGTGTAGTTTTTGTGTTTATTCGCCAATGTAAAGGATTCAAAATCACTTTCGAAAAGCATGGATGGCACGATTATTTTTCCCTGACCATTTGATGTTCATAAAAGAGATGTACTTAATTTGAATAATGTAAAATAATTATAGAGAAAAAGATAACGGTACAAGAGAAAAAACTGTCAATGTTTAAATGTTCACCCAAAATATAAAATAACCGAATAACTACATAAGATGTGAGTTTGTATCTAATTCGGCAATTAGAAACGATGAGAAAATGCATGAACCAACAATTCCCCTCCCTATTAGTAAAATTGAATTTTTTTTTTCAATTGATCGTTAATAATGAATCATTTTACACAACTACTGTACGTCCGCATTAACTAGCCCCAAACGGTGTAATCTGTTGTAAAATTAACAAACCAGACAAAACCTGAGCAAACCACACCAAACTACATTGAATACAATTGCTGTTATTTCAAACATCTAACTTAAAGCATTATTTTTGTGGCGATAATATGGCATTGCACAATTGCACAATTGCACAATTACCCTCTCCAACCAGTTATAAGTAAAAACAAAAATAACTGTTCAACAACAATTATAGAATTCATAGGTACACAATTAATAGTCGACAACATGTATTTTTATATGACATATAAATAGATCACATGTCATAAGAACAGACACACCAAAACAAAAAGAAAGGTTGTTCTTCTTATACGTGACCAACCGAATCGTTTCTAATCCAATATTTGATCTACCGATTTGTTATGGTTAGTTAGTGTTAAAGTGGTGATACACTGCATAGGATTCAGCATTTTCTCACTAAAAAATACTATGAAATCACGATTCATATCTAAAGCAAATCCGATTATATCAATGAATAAAACATCAATGTAAGTAGTTCCTCAAAGGCGGATAAGTATATGTAATCTTAGTATATACAAGTAAATTTAAGAGAAAACAATTATTTTAAAAGAATGTAAGTGTTTAATCTTAATGCTGACGTAGACATATTAAAGGAAACTGTGTTGTTTTAGTAATGGCATAAGCCTTATCTCTGAACGTGCTGAAACGGAAAATATATCTTAGTAAATATTTGTTACCGGTGAAACGGGTGGGTGAAGGAGTAGGTTTACATAACGGGGTGAAAATTACTCCGCCTTTATTTATTACTGCTGTACATGAAATATTGAGCAGAAATAAATAGTTGATACGAAGAAATAAATTTATATTTAATTTAGTTTTTTTCAAAAGGGATTTAAATCACTGAGGAATCAGATTGTTTGTGTATATCTTTTGTTATTAAAGTCATTCTGGTCAACGTAGAGGTGGGGGTTCTCTTCTTCACTGATAGAGAAAATCGTAAAATAAGAATAAATATGATCATATGGAATTCATAGTAAGGGCTTTTTATTCATTTCCAGACAATGTTTAGGTTGCTAGTATTTGATACGTGTAAATTCTACTCGTCTGCTATCGCATCGCGGAAATCATAAATATCAAACTCTATTTATACCAAACCTCCATTAATAAGTTGAGCATACACGCAGAAATCGGAGACGGCGGCATCTATGGCAGCTCCTCGCCAAATCAAACACAACGGTAATTATTAAAATCAAGTACTATTAGTGACATGATTCCATGTCAATTACCAATAGCGAGTGTCGCTCCTTTGACAAACAAAAGACAAATAAGGCTCTGCTTACGAAGGGACAACCGTCAGACAAATATCAGATGATCAGATATTAGAGAGAGAGAGAGGGGGGAGAGGGGAGAATAGAGAGGGCGAAAGAGGGACCTTTTCTGCCACCATCAATTCCAGGTTTTGTAAATATTAATTCAGAAAGGGTGAGCAGTCGCCGTCCGCGTGTGTGCGGACATCGGGGCATTCCATATATTGGTTTTGTAACTCTATCCCAGTTCCTCTTAAAAACTAAGCCAGACCCCAACCTCAAACTCGAGGGGCACCAATGGCGAGGTTCTTCGTTCACGTGGAACTCTTCAGACGCACACACACACGTCTGACATTAGCTTCTGTCAGTTTTACGATCGTCGAGATCCCATTTTATGAAATGCCAGCTGGAATCCCGGAGTTCCAGAAACCACACAAACAGGGTAATGGCGTTTATCTCCAACGATCCAAGTTGTTTTCTGTTACATTTTATTTGAGTATTGTTGCAAAAAAATCGGAAGAGACACGGGTGTGGTGAGAAGACGCATTTCATTTTTATTAATCTACTACTTAAAATATCAATGCCCTTTTGCCAGACTTGCTTCATCTGAAAGTCGATGTTTTAAAAGAAACCCAGATATGTTAAAAACAAACAGTAGGTTCTAATGATTAGTAATACAGAGTGATTCATAAGTCACTTAGCTATTTAAAATGATTACCATATGAAGCGCACACATACTATGAACTTTTGATAATTGTTATCTTACTCTCTAATTACCGCTATTCGTTATTTTTAATTTGTTCGTTTATATTTATCTTTCTATATATATTTATTTTTATTGATTTAAATTTTTGTAAATCATTTGTGCTTTCTTTCAGGCAGTATGTTATTTACAATTGAAGAGCGAATTTTTATTGTTATTCATATGGCCAAATTTGATGAATCTCCTACACTTGTTGAAAGACAATGACGATCTTAAATCAAAAATCACTGCCGAGTTTGTTAAAATTAATCAATCAAATATGCTACAAAGAGTCGTAAATTCCTTTTAAAAAAGAATGGAGCTATGCATGCAGAACGAAGGTGGAAATTTTGAAAATTTGCTGTAATTTGAAACGCCCATAAATGAATTTGTTGAATAAACTTTCTGTTTTGTATTATCGTATTTTTTAACTTCAGAATTTCGGAAATAAATAGCTAAGTGACTCATGAATCACCCTGTATAGCTGAGCAGCTTAAGTCAAAAATGATGAAGAGTGGCCCAAAAGTTTTTCGGAAGAGTAGACCATTGTGAGCAATCGTGCCAAGTTTCATGCTTGCTTACCAAAATGAACGATTTTTCCTTAATCTGCTCAGCTAGTATATCAGGAGCCGATATCTTAGACTAAGTCTAGGATGTACGTTATTTACTTGTTTAAGGCCCTTTTTTTCATAGTGCCTGCTGCACTCCACGTACGTATTTTTTTTTAATAGAAATCGCTCCAGATAACGCATGAAGCAAGTTGATGTAAGGAGCTAAAAAGATACTACTTCAACATGAACTATTAGTCATCGATAAGTTTGAGATGCATAGATTCCGACACAGACAGCAGCAATTCTTCCTCCTTTGTCAGAAACATCGCTGATGGAATGTGAGGACAACAGGACCAAAAAAGGAAGCGAGAGTTACGAGGCTTCCTAAAGTAAACCCAAGGTTAACTTTCTACTCCCCTTCTATAGTTATTAGTTAAACAATGTATTAGTTAAACAATGTATTACTTAAAAAATGTATTACTTAAACAATGTATTAGTTAAACAATGTATTAGTTAAACAATGTATTACTTAAAAAATGTATTACTTAAACAATGTATTAGTTAAACAATGTATTACTTAAACAATGTATTAGTTAAACAATGTATTACTTAAAAAATGTATTACTTAAACAATGTATTAGTTAAACAATGTATTAGTTAAACAATGTATTACTTAAAAAATGTATTACTTAAACAATGTATTACTTAAACAATGTATTAGTTAAACAATGTATTACTTAAACAATGTATTACTTAAACAATGTATTAGTTAAACAATGTATTACTTAAACAATGTATTACTTAAACAATGTATTACTTAAACAACGTATTAGTTAAACCACGCTATAGATAGATTTTCTTTTAAATAAACCTTTTTGTTCACGCATTTACACCTTTATTTTACGAAAATCTGAAAAAGAATGACAGACCTAGTTTTCAACAAAGAGTAACTGGATCTATGTTATTTAGATTTTTACACAGTTGTATGCTACACCATTTGACTTGTTACAGGGGAATGTACTTACATATAATGTATATATATATATATAACATAAATTAGGAATGTTTATATATGTAGTTATACTGGCGATTCGGTAAGCCTGATTAGTATAACAATAGGAAACAGTATATACATAAGTCTCTCTCTAAGAAGAGGGTTATATGCAAGCTAGACAGGCAATAACATGGCTAGCTTTTCACTTCACAACTATATATAATACACTAATAACAGAAAAAATTATTTTGTGAAAACAGTTCAACTTAAATATAAAATTGATATTTTGCCATCTGTTTCAAATGCTTGCTGACTGCAATTGCATCAATATTTATTAAAAAGAAAACAATACAGAAACATTTTAATCGGTTTATATAAAAATAACATCAGTTTCCAGCCTTATCATCAACTTTATATATTTAGGGAAATAGTTTGGATAATACTATGACATGAACACACTTACTCAAGTCGTAAATCAAAACATAATGAATAATATTATTTGTATTAATATTTTATTTGCATAAACTCATTTATTTAGTCAACGATATATTTGAGCAAACAAGTGAATTATAAATGAATGCGACAATTACAGAAAATTAACAGCCACAATAAGAAAAGAAAAATTGAAAGATAAGCTGGTGAACATATTCCTCAATTTACTCTATCATGCATGATTTTTTACAGTAATTCTAAAGACCTGATCATACTACTTCTTGAACCACTTGTGTTCAAGTTGAGCTGACTTCCGAAAAGAAATGTATCAACTAATACTAGAAACGAAATGTATTCATAGTTGACCCTTTTTACAGTAATTCTAAAGACCTGATCATACTACTTCTTGAACCACTTGTGTTCAAGTTGAGCTGACTTCCGAAAAGAAATGTATCAACTAATACTAGAAACGAAATGTATTCATAGTTGACCCTTTTTACAGTAATTCTAAAGACCTGATCATACTACTTCTTGAATCACTTGTGTTCAAGTTGAGCTGACTTCCGAAAAGACATGTATCAACTAATACTAGAAACGAAATGTATTCATAGTTGACCCTTTTTACAGTAATTCTAAAGACCTGATCATACTACTTCTTGAACCACTTGTGTTCAAGTTGAGCTGACTTCCGAAAAGACATGTATCAACTAATACTAGAAACGAAATGTATTCATAGTTGACCCTTTTTACAGTAATTCTAAAGACCTGATCATACTACTTCTTGAACCACTTGTGTTCAAGTTGAGCTGACTTCCGAAAAGACATGTATCAACTAATACTAGAAACGAAATGTATTCATAGTTGACCCTTTTTACAGTAATTCTAAAGACCTGATCATACTACTTCTTGAACCACTTGTGTTCAAGTTGAGCTGACTTCCGAAAAGACATGTATCAACTAATACTAGAAACGAAATGTATTCATAGTTGACCCTTACTCTCACAAAAACTAATGTAATCAGTATTTATAATAACTTATGACACATTTTCTATTTGTTGTTTTGGAAAAGCAGCATGCATGAAAAAGTTCAAGAATAATCTATACGTTTAGAATGTTAAGAATTCCAAAACAAAAAACGCCATTTTTCATAGATCAAAATAAATGACAATAACAATTAAGATTAATTTAATATTAATATTAATATTTATAATGAAGTTCATATTTAACATTTAAATAATGCTTATTACTAACACTATGTTTCGTATATATATATTTCTTGGTTCAAAATCGCAGTTGTAAACTGTAGCATTGTGACTCCTGAAAATATCTCGTGGCGCCAAATTTTCCATATGGTCTTTGTTGAGAAACCTTTCTTTAAGGAACTGAAAGGGAGTACAAGTGTGTGTAATTTACTCCTCTCCAGGAGTTAGGCACAAGGCCAGTTTTTATCCTACTCCCACAAGTAAGATGTGACCCAAGCTCGGGTCGGAAAGTGGGGGTTGAAAAGCCAGCGCCCGAGAGGTGAGCACTCTGACCATCAAAAATTGCCTGGGCAGCCCCGTCGGCATTCCCCGGTAGGAGCGCCTCAAGCAGTAAGCAATTAACTTACTCCTCCCCGAAGAGGGGAGGCAAAGCCTGGGAGGGTGGACCTCCTAGAACTGCACAGGACAATTCCATAGACCGGCGTAAATCAAGCCCCGAAGGACAAGACAATACCAGTCTATAGGGTGCAGTATCCATCGGAACAGATACTACACTTTGATCTCGACCAAAAGGGAGTACAAGTGTGTGTGACGCAGCTGAATTAAATGCAAAAAAAAAATGCTTCATGGGAGTACAAAATAGTTTTAGCTCCTGTATTAATGGAAGTATATGCGTGTGTTTCTCGGGATGTCTTGGATTGTGTGTCAATGTCAGTATTTATAAACCTGTAGCAATAAATGTGCGTATTTTGTCCTTGCGCGTGCCACAAAAACGCAAATTACAACAGAACTTACTTTTCAATTAGATATAAAATTGTCCTTTTCTGTGTGATTTTCTTTTCTTTAGTTTACACTTGAATTAAGTTTAACGGCATTCGAAGTTAAAGCAAGACGATGAAGAAAGACATTAAATATTTTAACGTTTTACATATTAAAATGTTGCTTTTTTCAATTAGTGTTGGTAGAATAAACCCCATAAGTTGTTGTAAGATTCAAAAGCAGCCTATAGTAAAACTTTAGTTTTTGTTTGTTTGTTCGTTACGGCTTTGGATATAGACCCTTATAAATATCACGATACTAAGATAAGTATATTAAACTTGTTCAGAAGAGCATACAAAATGCTTATGGTGTCACGCATGAAATAGAAACACTGCGATTATAATTTTAAGTTTATTTATAAATTGTAAAATAGATTAAGTACAAAAATAAAAATACATATATTTATAAGGATCAGGGAGTTGTGCAGGAGTGAAAAGGGATCCGTGTAGGTTTCAATGTCATCTCATTACAACTCTGAAATGAACCAATACTTAATACATATTTCGACCCAACTCCAATAATTGTATCTTATAAAATGTAAAAAGAATCAAATAATTTACAGATTAGTAAATTATATTAAACTTTTATTTTATAAAATATTTAAAATATAATAGATTTAATATTAGTAATTTATATTATAACTTCATATTATAAAATGTAAAACGAATCAAATAATTTAAAGATTAGTAAATTATATAAAGTTTTATATTATAAAATATTTAAAATATAATAGATTTAATCTTAGTAAATTATATTACAACTTTATATTATAAAATGTAAAACGAATCAAATAATTTAAAGATTAGTAAATTATATTAAAGTTTTGTATGATAAAATATTCAAAATATAATAAGTTTAATTATAGAAAGTTATATTAAACCTTAATATTATAAAATGTAAAATCAATCAAATAATTTAAAGATTAGTAAATTATATTAAAGTTTTATATGATAAAATATGTAAAATATAAAAAGTTTAATATTTATAAATTATATTACAACTTTATATTATAAAATATAAAACGAATCAAATAATTTAAATATTAGCAAAACATATGAATATGTTATATAATATTATGTAAACAATATAGAATAACTTAAAGCTTTGTAAACTATATTAAAGTAATTGTTTGTTAACCCCTAAAAACTATCCAGATGACGAGTGTTTAGTTTTTTAAAAACGGATTAATAAAAATGCGCATTGTCTGCGTGACTTCTCTAGAATATGTTGTGATATCTGTTTAGTTTTGCATTTGTAGTACGACAAATAACCATAAAATTCTGACTTAACAATATGATACAATATTGGCTAACATGTACATCTGAATCTTATTTAATTCGTATGAATTATCATCGTACAGAATTGTATTGTCTCGATTCTGTTTCTCAGTTTTTTTCTAGAATCGAGTACTTACAAAAAATACTACATACAGGTTACAAACATCCATAGTGAAAGTATTCTACGGAATTGACAGTATTCGAACTTCGCATCCCAGATTGGCATTTCGTATAAATATGCACTTCACCACTGTCACCTTCCGAACCACCGTCATATTTGTAGTTCCTGTCTTTTTGTTTGTTCACAGATATCAGGGATAGACAACCCGAAACACACACACACACACACACACACACACACACATATATATATATATATATATATATTAATATATATATATATATATATATATATATATATATATATATATATATATATATATCAGCCCCCTACAACAAAGGCCGGGCACTCTTGAGTGACTTTAAGAACTAGCAGTGCAAATAGCTACATGCACGATCTGAACGACGTTCGTAGATCACTCTAAATTGCTTGGGTAAATCTAGCCGCCGACTCGCTATTTACATTTAAATTCCTCTCTATTTACTAACTAATTGGCTATGGCCGATGGGATAAGACTCTCGACTACGAATCAGTGGCGATTTGTGATCGGGGTTCGCGCCCACCGACCGTTGAGAATTAGTTCCTACACTGAAGATTGCGTTAGCATGAAACATCTATGTCTGTAGGTATTAAAATATTTAATATATATATATATATATATATATATATATATATATATATATATATATATAACTACATTATCCATAGTACTTTGATCACAAATTCAAAACAAATTGTATTAGGGTATATGTTCACTCTTTGCATCCATATATAAAGGAACAAAGACGCTTTATTTATAACTTGAAAATTATGAAAATAAAAACATGGAAATAGAAATATTTATATTGGGGTTCAAAGCTTGGAACAACAGAGCAGAGAGATACTAATTTATTCCTGGAAAATTCCGAGTGTGCCTTAAAGGGGAGGTGGTCGGGGGTTAAATACATTACATTTATCGAAATGTATTATAATGTAAATTTACTTATACTTCCTTTCACCAGATAAAGGCTGAGTAATCTTTGAGCCCAACTCACAAAATTTAACATCATAGAATTAAAAATTTGACAATAAAAAAATGGTATCTAGTGTTGTGGGTTTAGGGCAAAATGACATATGATTCCTTATTAGCTCATTAGAAATGCGGGAAATTCTACATGTTCAAAAAATGTTATTTTTGTGAAACGTTCATATTTCTAATTTAAAATATATACATTATATTGAATTGTCATTGGGTTGTATTACTCGACTGATTGGAATCAGTTGAATAAATAAATAAAGTAATATGTAAACTTTTATTAAGGCTAATATACTGGCCTATTTGGCATAATCGTAAAGGTTTTGCTAATGAACCGGGATAACAGGGTTCAATACTCGGTTGAGTCATACAAAAGACTTAAAAAACGGTACTTGATGGCCCCTTTCCAAAAACTAGTCATTGTAAGATAATGATCAAGCGTACGTGGAGTAATCCTGAGAAAGGAGTAGCGCCTTCTCCTTCACTTCGTTGTAGTGGCTAATAAAAAGGGAGCCTTTGGGTCGCCCTCGACTATGGTCAACCACATTACTTTTTTTATTTAAGACTAAAATGAAAAGCAATCGTATTGTAAAGAGAATATGCATTGATTCTTTTCAACCAGTCGTTTATACGGCATAATCGCGTTGACACACCGGTCTCGTTAAGCGGTATTCAGTCTGGTCAGTACCGCTTGTGAATTTGATATTCCCTAGAAACTTCCTTCTTCGAAGGAAGCTGGTTCAACCCGCCAAGGAACCATTCTTTTATAGCAAACAAATCAAGGAATATAGAGACGGCAGTGACTATGTGCTCGCCATTAACGGGAATGAACTTCCGTAACACAGACATCATTACATATATAATTATGTGCATTTAAGTGCATTAAAACATGTCTAACTTTCGGGCGTAAGATAAAAATACTTAGCTGTTAAAGAAAAAAAAATCCTAAACATAATAATAATACTCAACGTAAATACGATAGTGAAAACGAAAGAAAAAAAATAACTACATAGTTTGAAGATTTATGAAGCTCCTAGTCCCTATGCAATGGTTACAGCTATCAAATCCGCCCGTTTACGGTTGTTATGGCTTCTTGCTATTGGCCAAGACGAACGCGGGCTGGGGTTTTCTTAGGTTGACAGTGACGTTGATGGGGCGCGGGAAATTTTACGATCGATAGACGCTATCTTATGCGGCAGTCGACTCTTTTGTTTGGTCGTTCTGTGCCTCGGATACCTTCCATTAAGCCGTGCTTCTTCCCGGAGACGTAAGGAAGCTTATATTCGGATGCTACAAGCATACTTCGATCGAACGTTTCAATTAGATTTAAAAACGCGCGAAGGAAGGGAAGAATGGAGGAGTGGGAATTGAACAGAAACTACGGAAGGGAGCTAAGAAAAGGGAGAGATTATTGAAAGTAAAGCAAAGAACGGGGCTAAGAAAAATGGTGGATTACATATCGTTAGAATGTTAAAGAGAGACGGGAAAAGGGGAGCAGTACTTAAGATGAGAGTGAACAAAACAGAAAAGAATGCGAAAAAGAGGAAATGCGAAGGAATACATGAAACAAGAATATAGGAGAGAATAACAGGCGAGAACCAAATAACACCAGAAAAAAACGGCTAACGACCAATCCTTTCTTCATTGTGGTAGAGACGGTCATAACGTGGTAGTATGAGAGCAACTTGGCTTCGCACCTTGGCCTTTTGGCTAAGATCAAAGTGTAGTATCTGTTCCGATGGATACTGCGCCCCATAGACTGGTATTGTCTTGGCTTTCGGGGCTTGATTTACGCCGGTCTATGGGTCTGTCCTGTGCAGTTCTAGGAGGTCCAGGAGGAGGAGTAAGTTAATTGCTTACTGCCTGAGGCGCCCCTACCGGGAAATGCCGACGGGGCTGCCCAGGCAATTTTTAAACCCCACTTTCCCGGCCCGACCTTGGGTCACATCTTACTTGTGGGAGTAAGATAAAAACTGGCCTTGTGCCTAACTCCTGGAGAGAAGTAAATCAATACTTGGCTAACATGGCTCTTGTGAAAATACGGAAGGTTTTTTCATCAGGATCCGTCGTTCTATGGTTGTACTTGACTCTTAATATGCCAACTAAAGACATGTCAGGCGCAGAACCATAAATCAATGGAGTGAAGGTGGCACCATTGTTTATGTGCTAATTCTTTTGTGTGTTCTGGGAGAAACCTTCACTGACTTCGCATGCAACGTCGTCGGGTATAAACAATTGTAATCCTGAAGGTATACGAATAGTGTCGACTTACAACGAAGACACAAATCCTGAGGTACGAGCTTCGTGGGATTTATGCAGAAGTTAGACTTTCTTAACAAACAAACGAACACCAAAATTAGTATAACATTTTTCGATTTGGGTGTTTTCCTCCAGGCAAACCACACCTTTTTATTTTATTTAATACCAAAATACAAAAATAAAAAAATTAAAAAATAACTTATTATTTACAAACTGATCGTACTTATATCATTCGGTACCAGTGATTTCTCACTGAAAAAAGCCAATGCCTTTCAGTTGAATCTGAGAATCGGTATGTCCAGTATTCGCCGCTCCATTCCATTATTATTGTGATCCTTATCCTCGAGTTGCTTTTTGGTTTGGTAAGTTGTAACTTATTAGTCAAAAAAAGTCACTTCATCTTATAAAACTACTAAAAAAATCCAGTGTTGTTTTTTCTGGAATATAAATGACAATAAGTCTCTTGACAATTTCGGTACATCATGCTTCCGTTTAGGCGATGTCCAGACGGGGTATTCCTCAGACTGATGTTGATGCTACTACGTGTATCTATTTTGTATGTAGGCGGTGTTATTGTAATTCTTAATCATATTTCATTCAAGTAGTCTTAGCTTACTTGCCTTAGTCTTAAAATGATTCATCTTTCCTACTTTGTTTTTAACCACAATGGCATTCTATCGAAATTAGCTGTGTTTGGCTAGTGTCATAGTTATGTGGGTTGAGTAGAGCTAAGGTTAGGGTTATGTGGATTCGTTTCTACCCTCAAATATTTACTATTATTTCTTAATCACTACGAGTTACCAGTGATGAATAGCAAATAACAACCTGCTTTTCGGGGGAAAATATATAAATTGTAAAAAGTAATTATGAAAGAGAAAATGTACTAAATTTTATGTAAGAAAATACCATATATATATATATATATATATATATATATATATATATAATGTCCTAATGAAATCAATGGGGCACGAGAAATTAAAACTAACATGTTAGGTGGGAGAAAGTGTGGAAAATACGCATCAACATGTTTGCTGGGTCACGGTTTTTGTGCGTATGTATATGTGTGTTTTTGCTAAAATGCAATCTTTTTTACACCACTATATTTACACACATATATATATATATATATATATATATCATATATACTACTATGAATAGTATTATATATATATATATATATATATATATATAGTTAGTTATGAAAATATATTTATGGCAAATAGGCTACACAGAGGCTTACGCGTTTCATCCCCGTAGGGAATCTTCAATCTTCAGGATAAAATAACTTACTACCTAGCTCTACTCACGTATTCAGAACCGTTAAAGTAAACACTGAAAATTGATACATAAATGATTATATCCTCTTATAATACTTCATGTGGATACTTGAAATAATAATAATAATAATAATAATAATAATAATAATAATAATAATAATAATAATAATAATAATAATAATAATAATCATAATAATCATAATAATATATATATATATATATATATATATATATATATATATATATATATCCGGATCATGAAGTGATGAAATAGAGAAATTATCATAGTTTACAAGTTTCTTAATTAATCAAGTGTTCAAACAAGGAATACAAATACAAAAATGACTTTTAAACCATGGATTTTCAAAGATAAAACTCTTATGATCAGAATGTCTGACAAATAACAATTCAATATTAATTAATTATTAGAGGTGAATATCGTGAAAATGCAAAGTGACAACATTTTTTCGAAAAACATTATAGAGAAAAAATGTCTCAATAAGAGTCCTGAAACACAATTTAATTATTCCTTGTTGAAGTTTCAAGTATCATTCCGGGATTATCTGTGACAGTAAAATACCATTATTTTGAGCACTCAACATTTCGAAATAACATAGAACATTGTCCGGCTTCTTTGTTTTGACTGTCAACACAATGTGGATCATTTAATTGTGATACAACATTCTGCCCATAGTTCGAATCGTGTATGATCTGTTTCACGACTATGATTGTTTTCAAGAAAAAATGTTCAATTTTGCATTCTCAAGATACTCAGCTCTAATAATTACCTAATACTCAATTGTTATTGGTCAGACTTTCTAACAATAAGAGCGTTATCTTTGAAGCGCCATGGCTTTAAGGTTGTTTTGTATTTGATTTCCTTGCTTGAACACTTGATGAGTTAATAACATCCTCTCAACGTCGTTTCACCGCATTCAGAACGCCGACGATTCCACTAGGAATACAGTTTTTTTTATGTAAACATCAGCCAATCTGGATGAAACCGCGGTACGTTTCTGAAATATGTAACATATAGTTTTTCAAATAAATTATATATGTATATATATATATATATATATATATATATATATATATATAAAGTGCAATGCGTATTACCTCCCCCACATTAATGTCATTACGAACCAAATCAGTCATTTCACTTATATTTACATTTTTTTTTCGTTTTTCTTTACATAAATTAGGAACACTCATTCCAAAAGTATTCATTTCCAGAGAGCAGTTTTTTTAGGTGATTATACGGTAACGGTTTGCAACTTTCATACGTAAAGTGTGTCATATACTTTTCCAGGTGCTGTTTTACATTTATATAGCGTCAAATAATTCAATAGTTTAAGATTGGGGGCAGGAGTTTAATGCATCACTCTACATCCAGGGCAACGCAGGGACACGAGTCGGCTAGTCTATACAATAAACTAATGGGGGTCTCTTTCTCGAATATTTGTGATTACTAGCATTTTTCATACAAAATTCATGTTTGATTCTGGTTCGTCATGTTAAGAACAAAAAATGTGATTTCGGTCAATTTCTTTTTTTAAATTTGTGATCTGCCTAGGAACAATTTTTTCAAATGGACATTGTTCAATAATTATTTACATAGAATCAATAGAATCTCTTACGAAATCTTCATTGTGGTAAGAGCGGTGGCAATATGGTGGTGTCAGAGCAATGCGGTCTGGAACTTTGTTTTCTTGGCATGGCCACTCGTGGTGGACAGATTTGGTACGAAGCTGTATTAGGGTTGTAACCTGGTTAACAGCGTTTTGTAGAAAATTCAGTAGTTTTCGACAATAGAATACGTCGTCCTCTGGTCGTCTTTTCATGATTCTTTTAACAATGTTCAATACGTGAGTAGAGCTGACATCTTACTTGTTCTAGCTATTTAAAACTTTTCTCTCTCTCTCTCTCTCTCTCTCTCTCTTTCTCTCTTTCTCTCTCTGTATTTATGTATTTGTATATATAAGTATGTATAAAACTATTTATATATATGTATATTTATTTTCATATATATATATATATATATATAATTACATTCTTAATTGAAGAAAAAATATGCGATATTTTTTTACCAAATATATACTTCTTTTATTTTTCAAAAAATATTTCACATATTTCTTGAATATATTTTTCAATTACTGTAAATAGAATCGGTATGGTCGTCTCTGAGGCATGCAAACAGGCACAACACGTCAAAACGTTTGTCTGCGAGTTAGTGTTGTTTCTGCGCCATCGCAGTGTGTTGTGGATCAAATCTTTCTCAACTTCGTATGCAATCGCTGAGACTTGCTGTTCTCGTGATCGAGGATAGACCTGCAATCTTTCAGATTACCGACTAATTATGATCAACGAGAAGGCCCTCATGCAGACTTGACAACTCCGACACGCGATTTTTGTGAGTTCAACGCAGAAGTCCGACTAGCTTAATAACAACAACAATAAAATAGCAGCATCAACCGCGTCTTTGAAGAATGAAGCAGAATAAAAGCAGCTAAAACGAAACGAAAATACACAGAGCACATCAGACGATCGAACATGAAACTGCCGTAAACTATTTGAATGGCACTCGGAAGAATTCTGAAGAAGAAAAAAAAACTGCGAAAAATTCAAAAAACTTTCATTTTAACTAGAGTAAGGATTTATGTGATATAAACAGCGACTTCGATGTAAAAACTGGCATAAAAAGAAAACTACTTGAATACTGAAACATACTATAAATAACGCTGTTTCTTCGTCTATGTCCTTAATGTAGTACAAGAGTTAGAAAAGTTTCCGTCTGAAGATCTAAAGGTCCGGTTTTTAATTACTGATCTTGACATCGTATCTTTTCGTTATTGCACATTTATATTTCTAAAAATGTTACTATATTTCCCCATATATAGATTATATTTATCAATATATAGATTATATTTTCAATA
This sequence comes from Sepiola atlantica, assembly GCA_963556195.1. Taxonomy (NCBI): domain Eukaryota; kingdom Metazoa; phylum Mollusca; class Cephalopoda; order Sepiida; family Sepiolidae; genus Sepiola; species Sepiola atlantica. The sequence continues at coordinate 20,078,679 of OY744524.1, read as the reverse complement.
TATAGATTATATTTATCAATATATAGGTTGCATTTTTTTATATATAGATTACACTTAAATTTCTAAATATATAGATAAAAACACAATTATCTAAAAACAGATACTTATATTTCAAATACTTATACTGTTTATACTAATTCAATTCAATTTATCATTTAATAAAACACGATGATGTACTAAGTAAATTTAACTTTCCAAATCAGATGTAAACACATCTCTCAATATATAGATTATATTTCTCAATATATAGATTACATTTTTCAATATATGGATTACATTTCTCAATATATATATTACACTTCTAAATATATAGATTACATTTCTTAATATATAGATTATATTTCTCAATATATATATTACATTTCTAAATGTATATATATATTATATATATATATACATATATGTATATTTATATATATATATATATATATATATATATATTGCATTATATTACTCAATATATAGATTGCATTTTTCAATATATAGATTACATTTCTTAACATATAGATTATATTTATATATATATATATATATTAAATTTCTAAATATATATATATATTATATTTCTCAATATATATATTATATTTCTCAATATATACATTATATTTATCAATATATAGATTGCATTTTTCAATATATAGATAACATTTCTCAATAAATAGATTACACTTCTCAATACATAGATTACACTTCTCAATATATAGATTACATTTCTCAATATATAGATTACATTTCTCAATATATAGATTATATTTCTAAATATATATATATATATATATATATATGTGTGTATATTTATATATATATATATATATATATATATATATATATTGCATTTCTAAATATATATATTACATCTCTGAATATATAGATTATAACACAATTCCTTTAAAACAGATACTTATATTCTTTATAATAATATTGTTAAATTATTAAGTTAATAACTAAACGATGCTGCCCTAATTACATTTAACTTTCGAAATAATGTGTACAAAACTTTTTTGAAAATAGAAACGACATAGTTTCACAAAAAAGAATAAACATAAATCAAAGTAAAAACACTCCTGCGCAACGCCGTAAAGTTAAAGTAGTAAATAATACTATAATACGCCAGGAAGTTCTATTACTTTACAATGTAAACCTTTAATTTCGAACTTGTTACCTCCGCTTACCCCAGCGTTCTTATATATCTCTTCACGGAATAAATATGATATATATCATGGTCAGATATATAGTATAGAGATTGTGGCGATGCATCTCGGTGTGCTCTAATTGCCATATATATATATATATATATATATATATATATATATATATATATATATATATATATATATATATATTTAGTCTTCTCGATATTCTAACAAAAGCGAAGAACCCTAAGATTGCGAGCAATGAATCTTCCCTGTCTCCTCCTTCTGTGAATATGGGGAAAACTTTCAAATTGACGGCTTTAAGACTTCAAAATCACGATCTAATTCACCCCACATGAAATAACCATCGCTATGTCGAAAATAACTTTTTTATATTAATTATAAAAAATAAAATATTTATAGAAATAAAATGTAAAAAAAAAGGAAAATGAACTTTTTTATTCTTATATATAATTTATAAATATAAATTATTGCAAAAAAATCGAAAGTATTTAGAAAAACGTAAAATAATTATTTGAATAAAAAAAACATTTTAAGTAAAAAAAAAACTTAATTATAATGGTTTATGTAAAATTAGAAGAATACCCGTCTCCGGACAGTTAAAAACATTCCCATTTGCACTAGTTTGACCTCCACTTAAGCAGATTAAAATCAATATATAATGATATTAAACATCATGTCTAATTTTGATCGAAATCTATTACAAGATTTTGATTCAAGAAAATGTCTAAATTAAAGGCTTAAGCTGAAGATACCTTAAGGGAAAATTGAAATTCATGGAATCTTGCTTAATTTGGAGTATAATTACTATGAATCAAATTCAATGCAAATCTGGTATATTTGAATTTTCAAATGGGAGGTTCTGTCACTATAATTTCTGTCAAAATAATACAGCCCAAACCATTTGAAATGCTCTGAAAAAAAATATGAAATATGGGAGATATTTCTTAATTGATGTCTAATACCTATTGTTACAATTTTATAAAATGTGGAATATCTGAATTTTCACGAATGGACTTCCACCTCTTTTTTACTACCTTTTCATAAAACAAGATACAACATAATATAGTCTACATGTATCCCCTATACGGGTAGCTGTTGTCTCCCAATTTTCATTATGATCGGTTAATTAGTTTAGGAGTGAATCATGTGCATACAAATGCATAAACATACACCCCTTTAAATAGATTAAGATTATCGAAAATAAAATATATTTAAGCCTCATTTACAAAAGGAAGAATTTAAAAAATTCAAGTTTGAAACTGTTACTGCAAAAGACAAATTTGTAGAATGTGGCCTTAATGGGCTAAAACCCTGCCTTGGCACAATTTCCGAATGTATCCAATACCTTTCAAAACATAATGAGTGATATATTACCCGGCCTGAACGAGTGAGTCGACTAGTACAAAATATATCATATATTTAAATATATACATAGGAAAATGAGAAATCAAAAGGCATAAAAGTCAGACTTATTGACTCTCTTAAGAAAATCAGCTGGCCGTAACTGCGGACACCCACGTCGTTCGCGCTGACGCTGGCTTTATGATCATACTTTCCAGAAAGCCGAGGTAAGAAATGATGATCTATGACGCCTATCACAAACGCACGGGTCAGCGTACGTGTCATCCTTACTGCCGTGTTCGAGGCCGATGGTTCCTCTTGTTCGTTGCCCACGGCTGCTTCTGTTTCTATAAGCAAATGTTATAACTGACCATTGGCGACTTCGTAATATATGGCTTCTTTGATTCGCCCTTATTAGCATGATAACCCGATGTCTTGCTGTGAATCTTCGGGTTTGACTGTAAACAAAAGATAACGTTAGAAAAAGCAAAAAGTTAATAATATGATACGTGTTTTGATAGTATAAATCAGGGTCAAGTTCATGCATGTAAGCATGGATATATACACATATACGATATGCACACACGCACAAATAAATATATATATATATATATATATGTATATATGTATATATATGTATATATATATATATATGTATATATATATATATATGTGTATAGATATGTATATATATATATATATATATGTATATATATATATGTATATATATGTATATATATATATATATATATATATATGTATATATATATATATATATATATACATATATATATATAGTATAATTTTGTCATTTATATACACAGTATTGGTTACATAAGTGCATACATGTTTCGGTTATATTCTTCACAGACAGTCAACCTCTTCAGACCAAATAAGACAACTGATAAGATAACTGAGATGAATTTGGAAAACTTTCTCTCTAAATAAATCTTTTTGGGGGATGAGATATTTTTTATAATTTAGTATCGGGTTATATTCTTTACTTGTAAACTCTTTCAATTAGTTTCTATCTTTTTTATAATTTTTATTACCTGCCTTCTAATTCTTTCCCTTCTATTGTGTTATTACATACTTAGTATGAATTCCTTTCTTCTCTATTTAACACTTCAAAGTTTTAATCGATTTACAAATATATTCAAGCATAAATATATGATCTTCATATAACATAGAAACGTGTGCACAAATGAATAGATACACAAGTGCATATATAAACAAACATATACATATACATATATAAAAATATAAAAAATTAAAAAATAAAAAATAGCAGACACAAATATATACGAAAATATCCATACACGCATATACACATATATACACATATATTCATTTTCAAACATAACTATTAGTTGTGTACTTGTGGATCTATTAATTTGTATGCACGTCTGTAATTTATATTAAGACCAGATATTTATGCTTGAAAATGTATATATGTGTATATATGTGTATATCTGTGTATGGATATATGCGTATATATATATATATATATATATATATATATATATATATATATATATATATATATATATATACATGTTTTTATATATGTACGTATATATACATATATATATATATATATATATATATATATATATATGTTTATGTATGTACTTGTGTATCTATCAATTTGTGCGCACGTGTGTATTTTATATATTGACCAGATATTTATGCTTGAAAATTAATGTATATATGTGTATATCCGTGTATGGATATTTGCGTATATATTTGTGTCTGTTATTTTTTTTAAATATATATATATATATATATATATATATATATATATATATATATATATATATATATATATTAATATGTCTATTTATATATGTAGTTGTGTATCTATTAATTTCTGTACACGTGTGTATTTTATATAAAGATTAGACATTTATGCTTGAATATGATTATGTGAATACAGTAGATAGTAATATATATATATATATTTATTTATCAAATAATTTAATATATATATATATATATATATATATATATATATATATATATATATATATATATATATATATATATATATATATATATATATATATATATATATACATATATATATATAATACAGAATAAAATATTTTCAAATTGTCTTAGAAACGATCATACGCCATATAATTCGTTGATTTTGAATCCTTGGGTTGAATTTTGTTGATGTCAACTATTTTATATATATATATATATATATATATATATATATATATATATATATATATATATATATATATATATATATATATGTATATATATATATGTATATATATATATATATGTATATATATATGTATATATATATTTAAGTGAAATATTTCTTGAAAATCAACACATCATGTAATTTAAATGAAAAAATCATTAATTCAATTTGTTTTGCAAGCTTTCGTTTTAGAATAACCTTGTCAGACGAGACTGTCTTATAGTTTTTGTTATTCTTTCTCATTTTAATGGTATTAACCCCGATGGGTCGAATCACGGTTAAGGCAGAAGAGCACGCCAAGTTCTAGAAACCGTTAGGATAAATAGAGGCCGATCGATGTTATGCGCAGCTTTGCGCCGTTTTAATAAGGAAATTGACAACATCTTTAAAGCAGGCATGAACATTTATTTAAGTGAAATTTTTTTTAAATCAACATATCGTGCAATTTAAATGAAAAAAATCATTTATTTAATTTTTTTGCAAGCTTTCGTTGTAGAACAACATTATCAGGCGAGACTGTCTTATAGTTTTTTTTCTCCTTTCTCATTTTGATAGTATTAACCGCGAGGGGTCGAATCACGGTAAAGGCAGAAGAGCACGTCAAGTTTTAGGAAGCGTTAGGATAAGTAAAGTCCGGTCGATATTATGCCCAGATTGCCGTTTTTTGACAAAGGAAATTAACAACATCTTTGAAGCACAAATGAAAATGTATTCAAGTAAAACATTTTTTTTAATCAACACACCGTGCAATTTTAATGAAAATATCATTTGTTTATTTTTTTATTTTTTGCAAGCTTTCGTTGTAGAACAACTTTGTCAGGCGAGACTGTCTTATAGTTTTTTTTTCTTCTTCTTTCTTATTTTGATGGTATTTACCCTGAGGGGTCGAATATATATATATATATATATATATATATATATATATATATATATATATATATATATATATATATATATATATATATATATATATAGTCATCTACAGACTATTAAGTGTTACGACTTATCGTTGTAGCTAGACGTGGGAACTGTTTTAATGCTGAGATTTGAAACTATATATATATATATATATATATATATATATATATATGTATATATATATATACCACTCTTTATTATTACTGGTATAAAGTTCAGCCATTTTTACCACTGGCAACTCCAATTTTTTAGTCATAATGGAAGAACAATGCGTTTCTTATGTACTGAGAATTATTTGCATGCGATCGACGTCGTTATGATAACTAATTTACATATTCCTTTGCAAAAATACATCTCATTAATTATCTATTTTTTTCATTGTTTTCCAATTCAACAACTTTTTATTCCTTGTTATATGAAACAAAATTCAATAACGAATATTTATTACATCGGGTAAAGGTTTCGCATTTTTGGTAGAATATAAAAACTAAGACGTTTATGATTTAACAATCTATTAATTATTATGCTATTTTCTTTTGTTTATATACTTAGATCCTATATCCTTGTTCCTTAAACCTGGGGTAATAATTTACCGATATAAGCGATATTAGTTCGTATATTATTCCGATCATTGTATTTGTTGGTAATGTATTATTTGCTACTTTTTAAAACTAAGTAATAAAAAAATGAATCATTTTTAATGTTCGTATTTAATTCATGAATTTACAATCGATTTGCGTCATGAATTTTTAAATATTTATATGGATTAAATTATTTAATTGTTTATTGTTATTTTATTTATTTCTATCGATTTAATATAACATACTTGAACAAATTAAATTGTCGGGTCACCCACTAAGCTCGCGTTAGATTTTTTTGTATTACGAAAATTAGTTTTCAAAACAAGTTGATTTTTTAAAAGTAAAACGACAAAATAAAAATTAGGGTTTTTTGTGCGCTTTATCGTCTTCTCTCTCACTCATTTACTTCCCATATCTCCTTATCTAATGCGTTCTCTTCAGCTAATATATTTTAAAGGACGTATCTCGAATTACTTATTTTATTAACTTATAGGTCCTATAATATCTGATATCTAATATCTAATACTTTAAGGTTTTGTTCGATTTTATTTTATTTGTCATTAAAATTGATCTTACATACTAGATTACACTTATTATTCCATGATAAATGCCAGTATACTGAAATCATATGCCCTTAATAGGATTAAGATGAAAATTTATATAAACTAAATGTACAAAAGCAAGGAAATTCCCAAATTTTCACACTTTTATTGTCATTAATTAAAGGTATGACTACATATCAACCAAACCATTCCATTATCATATCACTACAGTATAAATCTCTATGCATGAGTGGATGAAGTTTGTGAGGTGCGCTGAAGAAAAGTTCCTACTAGTAAAATACATAGCCCTGTTGTGCTCGCATACCCTTAATTACAATAAAAGTGTAAAAAAAATTTAATTTCCTTGCTTTTGTACATTTAGTGTATATGAATTTTCATCTTAACCCTATTAAGGGCATATGATTTCAGTATACTGCCATTTTTCATGGAATGTCACTACTTTTGTAAAGGCTATGCCTCTATACCATGGTTATTTTTAAGGGTTTTTAAAATTTTCTGGAAAACTAAGGTATATGGTAAACTGAAATTAAAATGCCATCAACTAGACCCTAAAACCTCTATCTCTGCCAAAAATCAGCTGAATCCATCAAATAGTTGATGAGATACAGGGTGGCACATTCTTACGTACATACGTACGTACGTACAGATTACATGTTTTCCTGATTGAACTTTCTGGATCTCTTGGTTGCCTTGACTAATGATGCTGAAATTCTACACACTTATAGAACCTATCAAATAAAAATGTTGTGCAAAGTTTTAACTAATTTGGTTTATTGCTTTTTGAGTTATGATTGATCAAAGAAATGAGATTTCCAGCATCGGCCATTCTTGTTGTCTATTAAGAGATAGAGCGCTCTCGCGCTTACCTTGATTCTGTTCCTATTTGTTTCCTTCCAACTATTTTTCGCCCATACTTGTTGCATCTCCACTAGGTTCAAATTAGACAGAAAGTCAGTTTTTAATTCAGGAAAATACACCTCTGCCTAAAGGGGCATTGGATTAGGAAAAACATAAAATTGCATGAGTCAAAAAGGATGTAATCTCATCTGAGAGCAGGTAGAACAGATACTACACTCTAGCCTGATGGTAACATTGACTAGTATTTCAAAGCAGACGCATGTGTCAATCAAAAATTCAAAACTAGATGTTGCATTCCAAGATTTATTTAATGTCAGATGATTAAAAAAGCGTTCATTTAAAAATGATATTGTTTACATTCCAATAAATGTTGGGTATGCTAATTAAAGGTATAAACGTAAGTTTAATGTAAACTCCAATATCAGATTAACTAACATTATATCAGATTAACTAATATTTTATCAGATTAACTAACATTATATCAGATTAACTAACATTATATCAGATTAACTAACATTGTATCAGATTAACTAACAGTATATCAGATTAACTAACATTATATCAGATTAACAAAAATATTAATGTTGATACTGACAAAAATACAATCATTTATCTGGAATTACAGATCGTTAAAGTAATGAATTCGATATTTATATTTATATATATACAATAATATTTTATAAATAAATAAATATTTATAAATAAATAAATAAATAAATATTTATATACCTAGAGACATCGATGATTCATGCTAATGCAATCTTCAGTCTATGAACTAATTCCAAACGGTCGGTGGGCGCGAACCCCGAACACAAATAGACATTGATTCGTAGTCGGAGATCTTACCCGCAGGCCATTGTCAACCAGTTAGTAAATAGAGAAGAACTTTAAGTGTAAATAGCGGAATTCAGCGACTACTTACCAAGCAGATAAGAGTGATCTACGAAACGTCGGACCATGCATATAGCTATTTGTACTGCTTGTTATTAAAGCTCCTCGAAAAGTGCCCACCCTCCGTGGGAGGGGGCTGATAAACAATAATATTTTATATATATATATATATATATATATATATATATATATATATATATATATATATATATAATATATATATATATATATATAAAGATAAATGAAAGAAGAGGGATAAACATGTTCGAATGACAAATCAATTTCAAGTTCGATTGTTCAATGCAAGGTGTACTCGGTAAAAACATATGTATTATTCTTTCATTAAGCCAAGGCTTTTTAAAGATTAACATCTTATCATCAGAGGAATTACATAGATGGATAAGTTGGCAGTGGAAAAGCCAAAATTCAAAATTTGAAAAAACATCTTTCTATTGGATTTACTTAATTTTTTAACCTATTCAATGCTGCCTTCACGAAAACCCTTCTTTTCCATCTTTAAATATCCTTTCACTGGACACCTTATCAACTGGACAGACCCCATATTTTTTTACACGCACAACCTAACTCTCCATTACTAAATATTACTAAATATTTTTTTCAAATTTTGAATTTTGGCTTTTCCACTGCCAACTTATCCATCTATGTAATTCATCTGATGATAAGATTTTAATCGTTGAAAAGCGTTGGCTTAAGGAAAGAATGTGTTTACCGATTACACCTTGCATTGAACAATCGAAGTTGAAATAAATTTGTCATTCGTAAATGTTTATCCCTCTTCTTTCATCTATCTTTATAATTGCTCTATCTCGTATATTGAGCTTAAACCATTTCACTATAGGTTCTATCTACTAAAAGTATACTTTTAGTTTCATATTCTATTATATATATATATCGAATTCATTGGTTCGCTTACAGGAACGTTAATGTATAATTATAAATAAATAATATAAATACACACCCACACACTTTGATTTACCTACTAGACACGATCTTAGAGTGTATTTGGTCTCTCTGTACAACGGTCTGTCAGAAATCTGCATGACGATATTTCACCCTACAAGTAAACCCTAACCAAATATTTAAAAACAAATTGAATTTGAGGCCCAAATATGACCTTCTTGACAAGGCTATCAATTTGCTCATACGAGGAATGAGTCAGCTTCTCTAAGTAATGTTTCCTCAAGTAACAGCACTTAGCTGGATACTCCCCTAGACTAGATCAATTTGGTGTCTTGGAATCCGGTAGGACACAGAGACCAAAAGAAAAATAAACTACAATCTAGTTAACGTGTCAATTGGAGAAAAAACAAGTAATGTTCTTAACGTCTTTACTAACTCAACGTTTGATTGCTAAAGGAGAATTTTAATAAAATATTCGAATATTTATGTATCTCATATAGAGATCTAGTGTTAGCCACAGAAAAGGGGGCCCTTAATTTCTGAGAACTTCGACTGAAATAAAATAAAAATGAAAATAGAATTGGGATCGCTTACTATAGACCATCTTCGAGTGTCTTTGGTCTGTACAAAGGTGTGTCAGAACAATCTGACCTGTGGATACTTCAACATACTAGTTAACCCTGATAAACTATTCAAAGTAACATAGTATTCGAAGCCCAAATAAAATCCCCTCGACACGGCTATACACTGTAGCAGCACTTTACTGGACACTCTACCAGAGTAGATTAATTGTTGTACTAGAATCCGGTCAGACCAAGAGACCATAAGAAATATATACTATAACATAGTTAATTGGTCAATTGGGGAGAGGAACATTAATGTTCTGAACAACTTTACTAACTCCATGTTTGACAGGTAAAGAGAACTTTAATGAAATATTCGAATATCTATGTATCTCATACAGAGATCAACATCGAATTACGCCTAGTGTGATTGCTTGTTTCTAAATTCACATAACGGTAATGTCTTTGTTTCTAAGAGCGTGATAAAAACATTTTTATGTACATATTTAGTATGATTATCTACAGACACCAGTGTTCCATGCTTATGAATCAAAAGTGTAGGAGGTGCTAACTACTGCCGGTCAAAGGATCTGTACTCAGTTACAAAGTGGTATTTTCATATATATATATATATATATATATATATATATATATATATATATATATATATATATATATATATATATATAGTGTTAGTATGTACGTGTAGTATTAACACTGCATGATGTCGCTAGCTATAAATGCACCGTTCCTGTCATTAAGTTGAACACTCTTATGACGTCAGGCCACCGAATACGTATTAAATATATCACTGTTTATCTAGCTAGGCAGAGGTGGCCGTGGAGGTCTATATGTCGGGGTTTGAGTTGTAACATACTCGGAGCCCGGGGTTTCGAATCACGCGACCACTAGTGAATAGTTATATCTCCATGCTGATGAGTCCCAATTAAAGGACAAAACGTAAACGTGCATAGATAATAAACAAAACAAATATTATATATGTATATATATATATTATGTACTGATTGTTAGGATACAAACAAACACTTTGTACACAGTCTAACTCTAACTTCTTTGATAATAATATACATTTTCTATTACATGGTAATACGTTAGTTAAATGCGTTAAAAATGTTCACTACTGAGTTCGGACTCATATCAGTTATACACATTGAAGTTTTATTTCAAGTTCTATCAATCTGATGAACACAGATATTTTAATTTTTACAAAGCGCCTAAAAATTACCTACAGATACTAATTGCACTACCGTTAAAAAGTTTTTTAGAAGTATTGTTTGTCATATAGCGATAATAGTGCAATGAGAAAGCGACAGTCTATTCGTCGAGCTTATGAAGCATGGTTATTGGACAAGACCTCGCATTTGATTATAGGAAGGTGTGTTGGGGACGATAAAGTGGTGATGCAAGTCGGTTTCCTGGTTGTCATCTAATGCCGTGCCTCGGTAAGATTTCAATGGATCAGGGATCAAATTGCCAAGTGTGTCCACCATTTTGATTGTTACAATTAAAGTTAATCCATTGATCCACAGTGTTGATTATTTCAGAATAGACTGGACAGAAATCCTAAGCCTCCATCTTTTGGACTTATCCATTTGCGCACATAAAGAAAATGATTTCTTTCTTCAGAATGTATATTTTTATTATAAAACTTTATATTATTTCGTTATTTCTTAACTTCTATCTAAATAGTTTTTTCTTTCCTATTTCCACTCATTACTAAGTTTATTATTTTGAGCTTATTATTTTCTGTATTCTATCATCTTTATTTTTACAACCGAGCAAAATAAATGTGTACTGCTTCGGAACTTGGTTCAAACTCCGTCGTTTGATGACAATACGATCAGATAAGGAAGTATGACTAAATGACACGTTACTAGGTGTTATAGTATTTTGGAGTAGATTGCGTGAATGCGATTTACCATTTCTAAGAATCTCAATCAATTGATGGAATTGCTTACGAACGTATTCCAGATATAATCGCAAATGTAACAGATAATATCCGGTATGTGATTGCAAAATAGAAACGGGAACATAACATCCCTAAAGAAAAAACATTAATACAACAATAATTCATTAGTTTTAACTTATTACACCGTATTACTACAGTTTCATTAGAAGAGTTTTAAATATATAAATAGATGTAGATTTGAATCAAATCACACAACCAAGGGGAATATTAAAATATCTTCTGTAGTAAAATAATGAAGCTAACAAAGTGGCCACTAAAAACGTAACTTGCACTTTCAGGTTTTGTTTTCTAGATTGATTATTATTCAGTCTTGTTCTTTTCGTATTGAGTTCTTTTAATTATACACAACCTTAAAAGGACATACATCAGTAGGTTTCACTGATATATATATTTATATATATATATATATATATACATTATTTGTACTCATTAGGAGTTCTCACGCAGATCATCAGTGATTGCTCACCGACAACCGGTGGTATTCCCTGGAGTCTGAGTGACAACACGTCTCCCCAGATTTCCAGTATTCTCTACCTCTTTTCGATAGCCACCACAAATAAACTTGCAGTATCACAACAGCCGTTTACCATTGATTTCTCGCTGGTAAGGACCATTGGTCTTCTCTGGGATTTGGGTGGCAATAAGCCTTCCCATGGTATCAGCACTCTCTGCACTTCAAGTGGAGGTCTGGTTTGTGCTGTCCCTCTTCGGTATTCTCATCCACCTTGACCCTATGCAAATATTTTATGTGGTGTCAGCCTAGGCGAGCTGATGGTGTTTCTTGCTATTTCTGTTCATTGGTTCATCTTTGTGTTGTGTCAGTTGAGGCGGTGTAATATATTTTTATCATACAAAATGTAGTTATGTTTGAAGAACTTCCATGTAAATTGGAAGCGCTGTAAAAAAGCTACCATAAGCAAAAGTTAATTTAGTATAGATCCAAAATGCACACACAAAAACAAATATCATACTTTTTCAACATTTCTTTGCATACGCATCTTCTTAATGAATAAGGTAGTTTTATAATTGATTATTATTCCTGTTTAGGTTAAACAACTATTACGATTTAGATCGCATGTTTCGGTCTTTTTGCCTACCTAGTTGGAGAAGGGTAAAGCGTACGCGAACGAACATTGCACACGACGCGATTGCTAGGAGAAGAGAACGGTGTACGCGAATTAACAGAGACCGTGCTTCTTCCGTTCTTTCACCTTTCTCCCACTGTCGTAGCCGATACCAGATGTAGGATTTACACTCATTTCCCTCACTTAAAGCAAAGGTGGGGCCCGGAAAAGGGATATCATGAAACAATAAAAAGAATAAGCGGCTATAAGATAGCGTATACTAATTCCCGGACAAAACCATGTGCGACACCTTTTAAGGACTTTTAATACGAAGTTAATGGAATATTTCGAAGTGTTTTTTTTTTCTCGGACGTAAGATCTCTATTAGGAAAATTCGGACTCGCTTGCTAACCAGATGTTAAGACGAAATCATCCTTGTTCGTCTACTATTGTGGAATTAACAAGGATCAGTTGAATATCGACATATCCCTGAGTTAAGTAAACACACCTCTATCATTTCTCACTCTCTCTCTCTCTCTCTCTCTCTCTCTCTCTGTATATTTACACATTGGCCAAAGAACTGTATCTCATTTCATGTTGACATACATAGAATCACACCACCCTGTTTAAACAATAACACGTATATCTCCTATTTCACCTCTTCTAGGACCGGCTTCTGAAATAAAAATATATTTAGTTGTATAATCTTTGTGTGTGCTTCCTTCACTCTGCATTGTGTTTCGTGTTTTTCTTTATCAATCCCCGTCCGACATACAACTCACATAGCCAACAGAACCTTGTTGTCTAAACTGACGGAGTTATAAAAAGGGGCAAACAGATCAAATAGCTTTAGTCACAAATATGGGTCGGGACACAACAACTAGGTCTTCTAAAACGGATTTTTCAAAAACCAAAGTGATCTTTGATAATGAATTTAATACAAATACAAAAATAACCGACAACCAATCATTTTACACCCTGTTAAATAAAGAGTTGTGTAAGCTGTGTATTGTTTCCTCTGCAGGAAACGGATATAAAATCGTATTCAAATCGTATTCAATATAGTAAATATGTTTCCAATCAATCAAATCGAAACAAAACTGTAACATGTGGTCTAACCATTATACATTATGGGTGGCCGAAGTGCATCGGTTGATAGCAGAGGACGAGGGCAACAATTATCAGGCAATACTCTGCTGAGCTTTCAGGTTTACAAGCGGTTGGTCTTCGATGGCGAAATCGCGATTGGTTACCCATCTCGTGCGACCTTGTTTAGGGCAGCCGTGCATTAGCCGGCATGGTTCGAGACGTAGTGCAGGTCAGGGTGACCCCCGTTAGAACACGAATAATTAAATTAAAACACTATCTTAAAGGTTTAAGAAATTAAACTGGCCGATGCTTTTAACAGCTACTAAAGGCAGCCAGTGAATTGTAAAAAAATATTGAAAGTGTTGGATCTATTTGCCGTTTACCGTGAGTCTTTTTACAATCACTTTTTGTGTCTCTAATTTTTCCCCAACCTCCATAGCCAGCAATTTACATTTGTTCTTAATAAATGTATTTATTGGATTCAATGAAGGAATATATGTCATTAAGAAATCGGTTTTGCAATAAAAGCGTAAGACTTAGAAAATTTAAATCACATAAATACTTTCGATATATTTTATTCTTTTTTCAACTCTCCAATTTACAATTAATAACAATCCATTCTGTTTAATTGTACCTAATTAGTTTTTTTTTAATACGATATTTGTGAAAGCAGATTAGTTTTTATTATAATATCATTTTGGTCAGCAAATTAATTGGATAAAATTGTTTAAAATATGCTTTAATTCTAAACAATCAGGTAGAAACCTTTAAGACATACATACTTTTGATTACAAGTTATTTGAAACATGCATTACCAAATTAAAATTGGGTCGAGTATCGAGCAAGATGAGGAATTTTAGCTATCATCCGACAGACGTTTTCGCTGAATCACAGCTCCCTAATGCCTCTAAACTCATTGGAACCCGATCGGTTTTCCTATAGTTCGAGATTTGATCCATTGCACCTTCGTCCTTAGCCACAAAAAAGATATTTTACTGTTCATATAATATATTGAAAATCCTCGCAGTTTAACAGATCTCTATTCCTTTTACAATGAGCGTATATCTGTCTGTCTAACTATCTATATATATATATATATATATATATATATATATATATATATATAAGTTAAGTCCCCCTCTTTTTGGTTCATTGTTAGATACTTGAATCCCCTTTTTTTATAAATGTATTTTCCAACGAATGCTAAATCTGGGATATTTTGGATTTAGTTAGTTTCTCTGGGAATTTAAACTGCATTTTCCTTTTGTTTTTCTTTTGTATAAAATGACTCAAAGCTTATTTAGACTATATATATATATATATATATATATATATATATATATATAGAGAGAGAGAGAGAGAGAGAGAGAGGGGGGGGAATAGAGAGATTAGAGAACATGATAATAAACAAATGTAAAGTTACATACATTACAAGTTTTATAACTTCAAACAGTACAACAAAGAATATATAAAATATCGATAAGTCCTTTAAATCAAGGTTTCTCAAAGAAACAAGTCTTCTCTTCAAAAGGGGAGAAACAATTATTTAAAGAGTGCGTCTTAAATATTGAATATGTCGGTGTGAATGTTTCTGTTTAAAAGCGTGCGATTCGAAAGGTGTGCATGTAAGTCAAAGTTACAACAGAAATGGAGGAAAGAGGAAAGGCAAGTAAATAAACCTCTATCCTCATTGGCTACGACACCCCTTTCACCGAATATCTTCACGTTTCATTACTACTAGCATTTTTTAAAGATTATCTACTGTTTCTGAAATCTGAACAAATAATAAATGTAGTTTAGAATGTGGTAAATCGTATTACGAATTAATATCAAATAAGTATTTCATAATACTTGGAATATACACATATATAATATACATATATATATATATATATATACTTATATATATACATATATATATACTTATATATATACTTATATATATATGTATATATATATATACATATATATATACTTATATATATATACTTATATATATATATATATATATATATATATATATATATATATATATATATATATATATATATATAGATAGATAGATATATATATATATATATATATATAGAGAGAGAGAGAGAGAGAGAGAGAAAGAGGGGGTACAGTAAGAAAATAGAGTTGTTTGAAGTTCTTTACACTGGACTTTTTTCATAAACTACTTGAAAATTCGAGAATACGTCTCCATTTCGTTTCGTATATAGCCGTTATGGCGGCAAAAGGACTTTATCAAGTAATTGGATCTCATTGGGTAAATGTATTTTAGCTTATACGCCTTCGCAGTATTTTTATTGGTCCTCAAAGTATTACTTCTGTCTTTTAAATGGTTTTACACGAATGATTAAATATATTGAGATTAAAAGTTATTCAACATATTATTGATTATGTTGTATTCATTCGATGCTCATATATATATATATATATATATATATATATATATATATATTGTTTATTTTTCGTGAGGGTTTATTAATGTCTTAATTCATTTGATCTAACATGGTTCTCCTCGCGATGAACAAAACGAGTTTCAGGAGATGAATTTCCGTTTATAATATGTAAAAATATTTATAAATGATGTACCTCAAAACACGATTACGTACGCACGCACAGCTATATTTATATTTGAATAAGTTTATATGGCAATATCGCAAAGACCACAAACAAACAAACAATATTATAACATTTATGTGCAATTTATCCTCGTGTCCCAAAGCTACTGTTGTCGCAGTTCCGAATCTCGATAGAATCAGCAACACTGGTGAGCCGTATTTATAATTTCAGTTCTTTAAATCCACACAAAAGTTGGGTAAATAGCTCAATAATGTATATATATACAGAGTTTATAATGAGTAGTTGGCGATATTTATTTAACATGAATTTAATGAGTTGAGCTTATTTGATAGTAAAAGAATGAGCATGTTGTGATGCATGGGAGAATAGTGTAGTTAGGGATTTTTTTTTCATATCTCTTTGATGTCATCAAGCCTTTCTTAATTTCATGTAGAGTTTCACCAACGTAAATCTGATTGCAATAACTAATATATAAACTGTGGTGCAATACAAACTACGTAACACCTTCAAAAATTAATCTCATTTATTCAACAAATTATACTCACCTGGAAAATGTTGAAACAGATCCAGGCTCGCTAGTTTACATCATATTCCCAACAAGACTTTGTACACAACATCGATATTTAAAATAAAAATAAAATTCCACTTCATGGACGCACAACATATTTTTAATTCTAACGTCAATGTTTCGTTCGAAATAAGAACCAAACAATTATTTTCACATCATTGACGCACAATTGGTTTCTACGTTTTTCTTCAGATCAGTCATCTTGAGAATATCTTGAAATCAGGACAAAAAGTTATTCTTTTTTTAAATTTTGATTATATATATATATATTTTAAGTGTAGGTTTGTAATATATATATATTATATTATATATTTTATATATATATATATATATATATATATATATATATTGTGTAATACATGTGTTATAAAAATGATAAAAAAATCTAAATATGGACAGGCATTATCCATTCCATATAGAGTTTTGCTAAATTGTATGATGTTGAGATTACGGAAAAGCCAAAAGGAACATATTTCAGAGAAAATACAAATCTAAGAAAAAATGGCAGCATGTGCAGATGAAATTTGATATTGATGTACTGTTAGACGTATCAAATGTAATTAGTACGTCTTAAATATTGAATATGTCGGTGGGAATGTTTCTGTTTAAAAGAGTGCGATTCGAAAGGTGTGCGTGTAAATTAAAGTGACAACAAAAATGGAGGAAAGAGGGGGATATTTTATAGATGAGGCAAGTAAGTAAAGTTCCATTCTCATTGGCTACGACACTCCTTTCCTCGAATCACATCACTTACTTTTGATAATGCTGAGTAGCAAGAGGGCATCCAGTATCATTATTTGTGTCTTTGGTTTTACTCGGCTTAGGATAAATGCCGAAATTGTGCATTATTCAGAAATATCTGAGTTCGAAGTTTAATTTGGAAATATATATTAATACTATTTATTTCTATTGCACCTGTCTAAAAAAGGTATATAATGTACTGAACGTCATATAGAATGAAAATATTAAAAATATTCTAGTCAACTTCAAAGAAATGTCGGATAGTCTCCCTTCTCTCTTTCATATATATATATTTTTATGGATTAATGATGCATTTGAATAAAGTTTTAGACAGGAAAATGCCCCTAAGTTCATCGAGCGTTGCGAAATATGATTTATTCACCGTTCGCACTGAATATATATATATATATATATATATATATATATATATATATATATATATATATATATATATATGCTAGAAAACCTGTAAACCGTTTGTTACGTAATATTAAGACTTGTTGATATTCACTATTGTTTATGTCTATCTGCATAGGTTAGATTATGCTGGGCTCTAATTTTTTTAAATACGTTAGCTAGTATGAATTACGAATTAGATGAAATTGATAAATTAAGTGTAGAGTTAAACTGGACATTTTTGATAAATACATCTGTTTCTACGAATGATTTATTCTCCATGACACGATAGATGAGCAGGTGGAGATCAGAGATTACAGGACAAGTTAGGTAAAGTTAAACTAAAAAGAAGTAAAAATGCGATGATACGATTGGTTGACGGAATAAAGGAACTATGACGTCACACTTGTGACTGTGAAAAAGATGGTTTAGAGTCAGTCCGGCATGGAGTTTGAAGCTAGTGAACGAAGTACCATTTGATCTGAAACCTTGAGTTAACTCAACTTGGACGAAGATGAGCCATCTTCCTCTGTCGTCAAGTAGAAATTGCGTAATAGTTAAGTCAAGAATCTAGTAAAACACACCACCTGGAAAACGGCAACTCTCACTCTCTCTCTCTCTCTCTCTCTCTCTCTCTCTCTCTCTCTCTCTCTCTCTCTCTCTCTCTCTCTCGGTGGTATCAAGAAAGAAAGGATCAATAAAAGTCTCTGAAACGTCTCAAAATTGTCTTCTGAAATCCTTTTGTCGTTTAAAGAGTGTTATTTCCAGAAAACAGATATACCACACTAGACGATCGACGGCCGAGAAGAGAGATACGACGGAGAATGTAGAAAATCGACGGCAAAACTCTAGACGAATCAATTTTCAAAAATAACGTGTCCTGTATCGCATCCGATATATCTGATTGGATAATCGTTTGTATTGTGTGCTTAATACTATCAATAAAAATCCAACATGGACCAAATAGTCAGCCATGATACACCCCTGAATGTGTTGCCGCTATTATCCACATGAACCATTATTTCAATTGTTTCCAACGAAATAGATGTTCTGAAACCAAAGCCTCTTCACGATCTGCACGAAATGACTGAAAAAGAGTAAAAAAAAGGGTAATTATGTCTACACCATATCTGTGCAATCTAGAGTTGTCAATCACAGGATTGGTTCCCATGAGTTTTGAAGAATAACAAACAGAGTCCTGAACAAATGTAAGACCGCCATTCTAACTATTATAATGGACCTAAGGTTATCTCCCTAACTTCCAACAAAGGTAAAGATTTTCGCAAAGAACTTTGCAGAAAATTCCACCGTGTGTGATTAGGAGCACCTACCCAAAAAATGTCCTACCCATGACCGAAAAAAAAATAAGCGACATTCGAATACCTGTTAAGGGTGTTAGCAAACTTATCAATAATATTGATGCCAACAAGGCAACTGGTCCCGTCTACATTCCAGCCATAGTATTGAAGAAACTGCAACCAGAAATACCCCCTATTCTTACAAAGCTGTTAAATCGTTGTTTTAAAGAACTTATTTCCATCACGTTGGAAGACTTTGCTGGTCTTCTGAGTAATTAAAAATACGGGAGATTGGCCCTTTGCATCTAAGTATAGATAGATCAGCATCCTGTACGTCATTAGTAAGTTGCTCGAATCTGTAATAAATCCAGAAGTTGTCAACCCGTTACACAGAAACCATAAACTTAGTGACAAGCAATATGTAATTCATCATGCATGATCTACAGTTTATGTGCTGATCATAATATCACACAGGATCAGTAAATCTATTGACCGCGACTTCGTTTCTAGGGCGATAGCTCTGTATATATCAAGGCTATTCGATAGGGTCTGGCACAAAGGTTTGCCCAAAAACTTGCTAGCTATGGAATAACATGCCATGTTCTCAGAAGCATCACATATTTCATCTCCGATAGGTCTATTAAAGTATTTGTTGACAGGCTGAAGTTCGAAGCTCAAAATATCAACGCCGGCGCACCTGAAGAGACTATTCTTAGCCATACCATCTTCCGAACGTTCATAAATGGTTTTCGGGAAAAATGGTTGGAAACTTTTAACGCTCGAAAACCAACCTTCTCTATTTTCACGCTCGGATCCTCATAGATAAACTCCCCAGAGTGCTAGACTCCTCAGACTACTTCTTATCCAAAACCTGTAATAGAAGACGTACATATAATATGTTGCTATGGTTGCTGGAAAAGTAGTTTATGATTTTATCGCTCCAGAAGGTACCTCACTCTTGAAGCAATCATCTACTTGTATAAGAGCCGAATCCATCCTAAAATAAAGTATTGCTGTCAGATTTAAGCAGGTTCTGCTCGGATACCTCTTTCTTGCCTTCACAGTGTACAAAACCGTCTTCGCAATGAAGTAGGAGTTGATCTAGTTTCCTCCTGTAGTCCCTTTCACACAGAAAGGAATGTTGCTAGCCTCTCTCTACTGTATCGATAAGTTCATAGTAGGTGCTTGACATAGCTCAAATCTTACTCCCCTTTAAAATATTCACAAGAACCCGCCTGGCTACAACCACAGAATAGGACTTTCCTTTCTATCCCTCTGTACCAAACACCAAGTGCAACTTCCATGAACAAAGTTTATTCCCTAGCGCGTTTCGTCTGTGAAACAAAATACCATGAAGTTGCTTCTCAGCTGATTACAACATGGTCGTCGTCAAGTCTAATGTAAACAAATACTTGTTTAGACGTCATCTTAAATAATCAATCCCTCTTAAGAAATCTTCTACTTATTCCACGATTGTTTACAGTCCTCGTATGGTGACACTCAGCATCCAACCAACGATCTCTTTAACACTTATGCTCAGGTGGCCTCAGGACTTTATTAGCGGTGACTCTTTAGTATTTAAGAGAATCCGTGAATTATCGATTTAAATTGAAAGTTAGAAGGTGCGATTCCTTCATGGATCAAGTAAACTATATTGGTAAATTTATAGAAAAAGATGGTAGAGAACGAGACCCATAGTGCAATAGAAAATATGTCGGCTCCAAAAACGTCTCGTCACTACAGGGATTTCTTGGTTTAGCAAATTATTATGTGATTATTTCATAGATGCACAATTTTTGAAATCCTTTAAATTAGCTATTAAAAACAAGAAAACTATTTTGTCTGGACAACAGAATGTCAGGAGACATTTTTAAAAAAAGTAAAAATATCCGCAGATCAGAATTTTTTTTAACGCACTACTACAATCAAGATCTCAGAAATGATTGTGGTTACTGCTAGTTTGTACGACATTGGAGCCTGCATATTACACTACGTAGAATACGATTCGCTAAAACCTATCGGGTACGCGTCCCATGCGTTACTACCTACAGAAACGAGATACACACATCGAGAAAGAAGTATTGGGTATTATTTTTGCAGTCATCAAATTTCATCCATTTGTTAATGGAAGACGTTTTGCGTTGCAAATCCACCATAAGGCACTGTCGACGATTTATGGGTGAGAAAACTGATTACCCATGCATACTACAAACAGATTGCATAAGTGTGTATCCACTTTTCCTGTTTCCTAGTAGGATTTATTGTTTTAGAAAATTAAAAAAAACAACTTTTTCTCTAACTTAGTAAGAGATTTCTTTTTAGATATTTCACTCTAAATAAAGCAGGCCGCCACTGTGGATGTAAGGGGCTACTGAGAATTAAGGTGTAGGATTTAGGTGTCATCCTAATTTGAGAGCTGTGTAGCGAGATGTCTGTTTATATTAGTTGTAAACCTCTGCATGTCAATACTGTCGGGGAAACAGGGAGTAGGGAAGGAGTTCCAGAGGCCGGAAGCAAAAGGAAAGAGGCTATTAAAGTAGAGGCCTCTCCGGCATCACAGTGGATGAATGGGATTTAGCTGATTGTCGAGTTGGTCTAGTGTATTTTCGTCGAAGGGGGCACCAGAGCAGCCAGTTCATCGGAGATGCGTTAATTTGAAATTATGGAAAATTAGAACAATTAAAATGGGCGTTGCTTTCAGAATAAGTGAATCCGAGAATTAAGACATATTTGAAAATCTATTTTGTGTGATCAAAATTCATAGTAAAAAGCCTCAGGGAAACCAACTTTGATTGACTCGGTTTTAGTATAATAAATTTGAGAATGTGATTAGCGAGGATATATTTATGTGTCTGAATTTTTAGATATATGTATGCATGTCAGTTCGCATGCGTGATGCACATTGTACATCAGTTAAAACACACTCACCTTCTGATAAATATATAAAGGAAAATTACGTATATTCACATATCACAGGTAATAAATGTTAAACCAGCTTTATGAACATTTCAAGGTAATTCATTGAAACCAATTAATGGAAGGATACGCGCTCGTGCTTCGGTGTCTCAAGCTGATTATGTATGAATCAGTATGCCCGTGTGCATATCTTGCCATTGCGTATCTCACAAAACGCAAATTACAACAGAAACTTACTTGCCAAGTAGAAATAAAACTGCCTTTTCGTTTTTTTTTAATGATTTTCTTCTTAGTTTAACTTTGCTCGTATAATCCTAACGTGTAATTGGATCATAAAATTAGCTTTAACAGGATTCGAACGCAAGAAATAATTAAAATAAAAAAAAACATTAAAGTTTTGAACATTTTTTCCTGTTGTCAGAAGTTGTTTTTTTTTTAATTAGTTTTGCGAGAATAAGCCTCTACAGATGTAATAAATTTCAAAAGACACTTGTAATTATATAACTGCAAATATTACACGGAGAATAGTTAAACCTTCGCTGGGTTTTTTTTTGTCAGATCCATCTGATTATAGGAACATTAAATTCTTATTATCCACCATATCGTAGGAATTGTTCTTTTGGTAAAGGAAGACAACAGTTTCACCATATATATATGTATTATTGTATAATTTTATTTCGATGAAGCAATACTGTATTTTGTTTCAAATAGATGACCTGTGGCCCGCTATTGTGGTAATGTTAATACATTTTTAGATTAGGGTATGTGTGATATATGTTAAGAAAATGATAACCCGACAAAATGTATAGGTTCCAACTGGAAATAAGGGAAAGGAGAAAAATGACAGACTGATCTGAACAAAAAGAGATTCACCCGGGGTTATCATTTCATTAAATATTTCACGTACAAGCTTACAGAATGCACATTTTTACCACAAACAAGGTATATTGCTACAGAAACATAAACTATAGTAAAATGTTGTAAATAAGAATGATATTGAAGAAGGATAAAAAAAACGGTCAGAATTTGGAGTGATAGAAGAGTAGGTTATACAAACAATATTTTACTTGCATATATGTCTAAAGGAACATTTAGTTTTCAAATTGAGTAGGCGTTGTTCGTACCAGTAAGGAATACGTTGTTGACATTCATGCCAATTAGGGAACCCCTCCTTAGCTATAGCTTCTATCAGAGAATAGTTTAGTATATTTTTAATCGCCGTAGTTGTTCAGTCATTTTTGTAATCCAGAGTGAACTTCACCTAGTGCACTGGATTTGCACCCCCCCCCCCAGTTGACCCTGTGTACAATCTCCTGCAGTTGATGTATATCCACTTACACATTTTAATAAGACTATGAAAACATTCAGTTCATTCAATGATGTAATCATTAACTGATATTTTATAAAATAAAAAATAAAACTAAACTATTCATTTCGGTGATATTTAAGTTTAATGTATTTCATTTAACAAAGATTTTAACGATATTTAAAAATGAGAATATCGCCAGTCTATTTTTGATTTCATATATTTTAAAGACAATTTGAATTCATTTTATATTTAGGAAAATAAAGTTTCATTTCATTTTAATAATTTCTCTCATCGGAAATAGTGTTATGATATGCTAACATTGTCCACGCATTTTTGAAACAGCTTACGCATCCTGCTTATTTTTAACGTTATTATTTTTTAAATGTCCTTGATTTATTTTTGTTTATGAGGAAAAGAAAAAGAAGCACTTTTGAAACAGCTTACGCATCCTGCTTATTTTTAACGTTATTATTTTTTAAATGTCCTTGATTTATTTTTGTTTATGAGGAAAAGAAAAAGAAGCACTTTTGAAACAGCTTACGCATCCTGCTTATTTTGAACGTTATTATTTTTTAAATGTCCTTGATTTATTTTTGTTTATGAGGAAAAGAAAAAGAAGCACTTTTGAAACAGCTTACGCATCCTGCTTATTTTGAACGTTATTATTTTTTAAATGTCCTTGATTTATTTTTGTTTATGAGGAAAAGAAAAACAACCACTTTTGAAACAGTTTACACATCTTGTAAATAACATTTTTTAAATGTTGTCCTTGGTTTTGTTTGTTTTTAAAATAAACGAAAAATGAGCAGAATTGTGTGTAACATTAACGATCACGTACGAGCTTCTTGGTCAATCCCGGACCAGGAAACCCTTCCTGGTTTCCGTACACATTATGTGTAAATATCATACAGTGTTGTTTTCCCATAGTCGCCACGCTATGCACTGCGGGTTGGCGACGCTATTTGCCTATAGCAAGGTGTCCACATACAGCGCCTGGTATTCCCAAATAACTACCCATCTAGTACTGACCAAACTCAAGGTCGCTTAACTTCGATGATCTCGTGGGATTATGCCGTATATGTGTACCAAAAAGCAAAATAAATTTTCATCATTTAACTTGTAATCAGAAAGTCAATGTTTCCTGAAAAAAAATAGTTGAAGAAATCGATTACATGAGGTTCAGCGATAAAAACCTCTAAACGTTTAAAACATCGTACTTCGAAAATTTTGCACAAAAAAAAGAATTGTTTTTGCAAAAAATATACTTTCTTCTGAAATACTGAGTTTAATCATTTTTCAATTTGGATCTTAAAATATATCGTCAAATATCAGATTCAAGTATATTTAAAAAGGGATCATTTTCATGGTCTGCTGCTTTTAGCAATTGAAAAAAGGAGAAATGCTGAAAAAAGATGGCGATCTGACACTTCCGGAGTAAGGTTGGGGCTATTATCTGGGACGATATTATGCAGAAACCGAAATTGGCACTGAAGACAGAGCATCACCGAAGACCACACTTTATGAATTTAAAAATGTATTTTGCGATTACATAATTTTGTTGCTGATGTTTGTAACACCGGGACGTATAAGCGACGCCTACAAATTTGACGGACGATGATTTGATATATTCTTAAGTGGTGTTTTATGTGTTCAATATTATGTATTTGAGTATGATGCGATTAAAACTCTATCTAATGGTTTTATTTATTTATTTTAGTACTAACTTATTTTTATATGTGTTTTAGTGCCCCAAGATTTGCGTCGGTTTGTGAACATATTCGGCAGGCTGTAATGTAAATATAGTGTTGTCATGTGACTTCGCTTCCGCGCAATTGATAGATATCGTCTGCCAATGGACGTGTTCGGAAATATTCGAAATTTATATCATTTTTGAACTTCCGTACTTTCAAAATAACGCTGATAGTTCAACAGTTTTAAAATGCTGAATGTTAATTCACCAAAATGGCCTAAATCTTGGTTTACTGTTTTCTTTTTTTTTTTTTTGCTTATAATCAATTGTAAAAAAATGTGATATCTTAATAACAAATTATTATGGCGCCAGCCGGATAAGAACTCATTAAACAAGATTTATACACATTAAATTAATTATACTAAAATTCCATGTGAATATGATAAAATCTTCAAAATATAAAATGCAACGTGTAAATACGTTTAATTCCTACAGAAATCACTAATGTGTAAATTATTATTTTTAAATTAATCGAGCTTAATCTTGCGCAAACAAAATGTTCACTTACATTAAGCAGAATAAATAAATACACTCAATTAAAAAAATTCCCAAGTTTTATATATGAAGACAGAAGAAATTTCCCTTGTAAAGACAAGAGGAATTTCCAAGGTAGTCCGACAATTTTGCTATCTTTATCAAAAAGGAACAACAATAGTTCTTCCTCTTTCGTGTGAATCAGATGATTCTGGTGTTGGCATTAGTTTCCCCGATGTTGTCTAGTTAGAAATCTGTCTGGAAAGACATCGGGTGCTTACAGGAAGGACCAGAGGTCTTGGCCTTTTGGCTAAGATCAAAGTGTAGTATCTGTTCCGATGGATACTGCACGCCTGTCCTGTGCAGTTCTAGGAGGTCCACCCTCCCAGGCTTTGCTTCCCCTCTTTGGGGAGGAGTAAGTTTATTGCTTACTGTCTGAGGCGCCCCTACCGAGGAATGCCGACGGGGCTGATCAGGCAATTTTTAAATGGCCAGAGTGCTCACCTCTCGAGCGCTGGCTTTTCAAACCCCACTTTCTCGACCCGATCTTGGGTCACATCTTACTTGTGGGAGTAAGATAAAACTGGCCTTGTGCCTAACTCCTGGGGAGGAGTAAATAACACCAGGGGAAGGTTGGAAACATCTCTAAGTGAAAGAGATACTGTGGAACCGACTGAATTGGAACTTAGAACACCCAGGTGTTCAGTCCATGTCGTTATCCACTTAACCAATTTAACCTCCCACTACAATAGGTGAACAAGTAACACAACTGATTTTTCGGACTACACTTCTCATTCTGGTTGTCATTCTAAAACGTTTCAGCCGATGTAACCTCCGATCTTCTTCGGGTAAATATTTTCTAAGAAGGGAGTATTTATATCGAACTCGAAACCTATACGGAATTCCGCACTGACACTTTATTGATTATTCGTGTGTACATTGTTCTTGTTGGGTATGCCATAACCGAGTAGAAGTGTTAATTAATTATATATGTCTAAAGTTATTATCGCCTATTGTAAGGATTGAACTCTGTTCTCCACAATACTGTCAGTTGAAACTAATTGTTAATAAACGCTCTTACTCGTAACGCTACGAATCTATGTAGACAATTTTAGTATGATTTTTTTTACGGCTAATCTTGTTTTAAATGTGTAATGTTACTACTGCTCTCTTGGCAGATCGAACACGTTCTGAAACTTACTATGTTTGTAAATAAAATACAGGGTTTATTTTTCTCACATTCAAGTATGGCCGAGTGGAATACAGGGTTCGAATCATTCGACCACCAGTAGAGTTATATAATCCACACTGATGATTGTTATTGAACATGAAACATGCATTTATGTGGCTTATAACTATTTATTTATTAACAATAAGGTGCTTATTTAGATTAGGACTCGGAGTGACTCTGACCCCGTCGTTAGGGGTTGGGCCATGGGCAGGCGAGGTACGTCAGCGTTTGGGTCAGGGTTGGGGTCAGAGTTATGGTCAAAGTTAGTTTGGGTCCTAATCTGATAAAGTAGCGAAAATAACTTTGAAAACTCCGTTTAAGTTGAGTACTTTGAGAGAAACAGGGAACAGTTTCTAATTAAGCAATATTGTGAGTATTTTCTTTTTGAGACTTACTATAGTCGTAAATAACATATAAGGTTTATTATTCTCTCATTCAAATATGACCTTCACGGTTGCCGTGTGGTTTAGAATACTAGATTGTACTTAATCGGGTCTGGATTTCGAATCGTTCAATTATTTATTAAAATAATCCACTCTTATGTTAGTGAACATGAAGCATATCTGTAGATAGTAAATATTTATTTATAAAAAATTCTTATATATATATATATATATATATATATATATATATATATATATATATATATATATATAGGATCAAATATGAACCAAAAGTAAAACTTTTAGTAGATGGAACCTATTGTGAAAAGGTTTAGCTCAATATACGAGATAGAGCAATTGTAGAGATAGAAGAAAAAAGAATGATAAATATGCGACGATTGTCTAAATTTATTTCAAAATTCAATTGTTCAATCCAAGGTGTATTCAGTAATAAACTAGTGTTTATTATTCTTTCCTTAAGCCAAGGCTTTTCAAAGATCGAGATCTTATCATCAGACGAGAAATACAGATATATAAATTGGCTTTCGAAAAAACCAAAGTTACAATATTTGAAAAATACATGAAAAATATTATTAAAAAAACGCAGTGAAAGAAAAGTTCCGTAAAAAAGATATGTGGTTTGTCCGGGTGGTATGTTTCCGTTGAATAGATGTCCGATGAATTGTAGAAAGCGAAAAAAACCTTTGTGTAGGAGCAGTGTGGAGAAAGTGTTCAAACATAAGTAAATCCAGACGCTGGCCATTTTTATGGCCCAGGAAGTTATCAAGAATGGCCAGCTTTTCTCTTTTCAATTCCTTTTAAGTGCGTTTGGATTTACTTATATTTGGACAATCGTCGCATATTTATCACTCTTTTTCCTTCTCTCTCTCTCTCTCTCTCTCTCTCTCTCTCTCTCTCTATATATATATATATATATATATATATATATATATATATATATATATATATATATATATATATATATATATATATATATATATAGGTGACACGGGCGGTACGTGAAATGGTAAACAATCAAATAGTGACAATATTGAGAAATCAATTATTTTCAAATAATTTTATTATATTTACCAGTGTTATGTTCGGACCGCGATAGTAACGTGGTGTGTCCTCCTTTTTTTTATTGTGTTCTTACTTAAATTTTCGGGGGAATCCCCCATCCTCAGAAAATATATTTACTTGTCGGTTTGTTGCTGGGCCGGAAATTACGGTTTGTTTAGCTTTGCAGAAACTTTTTTCCTCTCTTTTGTATGACCGTTGAGGTGTGACTTCATTAAGTGGTAAGGTGTAGTTAAATATTGTTAAATTATTTTGTCAGTGATTATTATTATTATTATTATTATTATTATTATTATTATTATTATTATTATTATGCATAGTGTTTAGAATTGGTCTTCGTAATTATTATTGTTGGGGTCATGTGCGTGGTATTTGACGTATTGTGCCTCTGATTGGAGAAGGCAGGTAACTGTAATCGATTAAGCTGTGTTTATTGGAGTAATGTCACAGAAAAGTGTGAACTAGTTTGACTCATTCCATTAATTAATTTATTTATTTATCTTCATTCTTGTTTTATTTGTTTATTAATATTATTACAGTTGGTAATCGTGTGTTATACTGTGTAGGGTGATGTTTGCCGTGTGTGGTTATACTAAAAGTTGAAATTTAGTTCGGCTCTGCTGTTTAATCTGGGGTTAAATTTTCTGATTAGTATTGATTCTTTGAGTCTATATATATAGTAAACAAACCAAATACAAAGATTATAGAATTTAAAAACACATTATCAGGGGGCTTTCAGACCAAGACGCCACGGAAACGAAGCAACAGCGTTATTCATCACGCGCGTGAAACTTGTGAATTATTCATCAATGCTTCTTTGAAGTTATTCAAGTCTTATTGTTGTTGATGTTGTTTTTGTTGTTGTTCAGTGTGACGTCAGGGGCGATGAAGTTAATTTTCTTGCATCACTTGTAGATCAGATTCACTTCTACGAATGTAACTTCCAAAAGATGAATAACATTAGTTGACTTGTAATGTTTATACTTAACCGCTCTCTCATAAACAAACTTTTTTTTTCTTTTACAGATTAGAAGAAACGTTTCCCTCGTTTTAGTACATCCTGTACCTTTATGTGTAATCATCTCCATCTCTGAAAATAACAAAATAAAAAACAAATGTGTATTCGCTTATAAACGTTATATTTTATGAGACTATTATATGAAAACACATTCTATATTTTTTTATTAATATTCTAATAGCAATCACTTTATCTTATCAAAAGATAGAATTTCTCTGTCGGTGCAATTCTGATATAATCTGAAGATAGAACTAAACTTATTAATGTTTCATATATTTTCCTTAAATAATTATCAGATTTGTTTCACAGATTTTATCCCACAAATCGGAACCGTAGCCCCCCTTCCCCTGACGACCCGGCCAGGAATTATTATGATTGAAGGGTCCAAAAAAGGACTGTTCTAGCAACGCTCTGAAGGACCATTTAGTTTTATTGTTTATCTTCTTACTTAAAACGTTCTATAAACATTTATTTTAATACATAAAGAAAACAAAACAACGTTACTGTGTATATACTGTTAATCCTCCCTTTTCCACCAATAGCAGTTTGGGCTGGATCGTGCCATGCCAAATCAATCCACCCAGAAGTAAATAATGCATGCAGCAGAATCATAAGGACACTCAGACCTGCCCCATTACCAACGGTGAACAGATTGGCTGGCATGGTGCATCCCCATATCAAAAGAAAAGCCACTGTGAGATACCAAAACACAAATAGGAAACCGACAGAAGCCACTCCCTATTTTGCCATGGAAAACAAAGAGCCAGATTGAAATCAAGAAGTAGTTTCATTACCAAAGATGACTTTGATCATTCACGGTCACAGAACTATCGCATTGACAAACGGAATGATTAGAATGACTACTTTGACAAAACTTTGCAAGAACACAGAAAACATCTCTCACATTAAACGGATATCCCTAGGAAAGACTCTGCGACCCTGAACCAAACAAGAGCGAAATTTGGAAGGACATGTGAGAATTAACAATAACAAGCAACTGCCTTTACGGAAATTCCAGACAGACAATGGAACACATCCTCAGTGACCGCATGGGTGGATCAACTTGTACTGGCCAAGATCTAATGAAGGGTAAACTTGATGTCCAGCGATGGTTCCAGTATTTGCATCATAAGATATGATGATTGTTTATCTGGATAAAATTTAAATTCCTCCGAACTACCAGTCTTTTGAAAATCGCTATAATGTTGTCGTGCCCATAACGAGTCTGGGGCCAAGCCTTAAAGTGCTCTCAGTGTCCAGAATGCGTGCCTTTTTTATCGGTCGCACACCTTGTGCTGAAAGCGGTGGCCTGGTATCACCTGATCTGTCAGTGTGATTGGTCAAGGAAGATGCGCGAAGAGGCACAACATCACGCATTTTTCTTTCATCTGATACGAAACTGTCCAAGGAATGTACTTCCGTTTTTCCTACTAGTAGTACCGAGTTGTAAACAACGTAACGTTTAAAAGGTTGTATTCGTAACACTAATGAAATATTTCATGTATTGAATACATATTTAACATTTCATTATGATTAAATAATTCAGTGTTTTTATCTTTGGTGATTAAGGATCAAAACATTAGTTTATTTAGAAAAGCAATTAAGTGTATTGTGGGGTGATAGATTTGAGTAAGATTCCTTAATGTCGACAATTCAACACATTATATATTCATTTTATATATGTTGTCTTCACCTGCTTCTGACAGCAGTGAAATTAGACACAGGGTTAATTTATAGTAAGGAATCGAGCTCCTAAAAAGGAAGACATTCTGAACGTGTGCACAATTGCTGGCATTCCCCGGTAAACGTGCATCCAGCATACGGCAATAAACAAATTATCCCCAAAAGGGGAGACGCACTTTCTAGGCAGGTGGCTTCCTGAGTACGACTTGAACATGTATAAACTTATATTCAGCCAGAAGACTCGGGTCGCCTCCTGTGGCATATATATATATATATATATATATATATATATATATATATATATATATATATATATATGCATATATATATATATATATATATATATATATATATGCATATATATATATGGGTTGTATTTTGACCTAGCAATATTTCACTCATTTTGAATTTATAACAATATTTAAGAACTTAAACTCAGAAAGAGTTGCCTTATAAGATTACATTTATTTTAATGTATTATTTTGCTTATAAATGAGTTCATATTTATTTTTATCTTTTTCACTTACTTAAACACATTCAGAAGGTCTATTATATTTTGACATTTTAATAGCGGGTACAATAAAACAAATATAGACAAAAGCAATACAACATTTTTTTTTCTTTTATGTTTTTTTTTATTATTTATTACTTTTTGTTATTCATCCATCCAGTTCACCTTCGTGACTCATTTGTTTTTTCTTCTACAGCTACAAACGTCACGTATATCCGCCTTTTCCGTTTTAGAACAAATCTACTTGATTCTGAGTGAAAAGTATTTTTTAATTAAATTCATTAGATACATTACCTTATATATGTAAACATGTCTACATATTAGTTCCTTCCATTTTTGGTTGGTCCCCTTGTCTTGGTATGATTGCATGTCGCTACTTATTTTAGTAACAAAGACAGATATGTGTAAACAGACGTCTGAACTTCGCTGCATGTTGAGTTGATGCTGTAAGTATTGGTTTAATCAGAAACCAACCCCCAAAAGATAGTGACGGCATGTCATCTATTGAATAAGGTAAAGATTAACCATCTGTTTAATAACATAAGGTTTTGTTACTAGAAAAGAGTTGCACTTTGCAAGCATGCTACGGTACTTTTGTTGCGTTATAACCTTGTATTATAAATGCCGAAAACGAAGTTGCCGTCATTATTAGAAAAACATAAAATGTGATAATCATTATCTATAATTTGTTAACTGCTTTTTCTTGTACGCCCATCTTTCAGATTAAGTATTTTCCGGTTGAAATTAAAGCTCCTTATTTAAACTTTCGAAAAAAAATAAGTGAACCCAAAACTTATGGAAGACGAAAGAGGTTTATTCCATTTGATCTTCGTTTCAAATCACTGATCAGTGAAGTAGAGAGAGAAACAGAGAGACCGAGTGGTTCGTGGGTGGGGATGATCTATAATCACTTTTTATTCATATTTTGTCATCCCGTCTCCATTTTCTCTCTCACACACTCTCTCTTTGAGCCATGTAACGTTATATTTGTTTTTATTAATTCCCATAGTCGACAAATCCTGACCTCTCGGTTAGCAAGTTGATTTCGACTGAACTTTAATTTGCTGTTATTCTCAATCAACTAGTTTATAAGGTGAGGTGGGGCTAATTGGTCAACTCGCAGATTTCTTTTATTTTTTCTCAACCCAACGTAGTAATGGCTGATGCGATGCCGACTTTACGTTACACCAAACTGAGGAATGTATAAAATTGTAAACCACTTATCCTATGCTTTCATTCCTGAAGTTACCAACTTCGGAAAATTATACTTGTGGACTTGGTGATTTTTTTGTTGATCAAGTTGTCTCATCTTCTACTTCTTGAGAAAAAAAATTGACTTAAGAAACACTAACAATGTAGTAAGATAGTAGATTCTACTAAAGTGTTATAAAGTTTGATTTGTAACATTACTGACAGAGTTACAAAAAACTCAATCACTTTCCAAGGTGGGGCACACTGGGTCACATCAGAGTGTTAGTGATGAGGGCAATGGTTCGACTCTACATGCAAGAATAGAGAGCAATTCGAATATTTTTTATAAAGTTTATGACATTTGTGGATGTGGAATGATAGGAAGGATTTTCTAAGTGAAAATACGCGTCGCTTGAGAGAGCCTGTGTTTGGATATTTTATATTCCGCCTAATTATTATTTTATGGGGATGTTCTGAATTGTTCATGTTTAAGTATTGTTATATTAGTCATATCTATAAATATAAAGCGTCCCAAGTACCTATTGCTCTTATGTTGCATGTTGGAAATACTTATCACCTTTTGTTTTGATAAAAATAGCTTTTCGTATTGACGTGTCACAATGGTGACGCATTAGACCCCATCATCTAGAAGAATTTACTAATTTTCATATCGTTGGTTCGAACACATTATAATTTTGTACAATGTGATAAGATTTCAGAAAACAACGCTAAAATTGACGCATTATACGTGTTGCACATTTACTATAAAAAAAACTTTCTTTCATAAGTATTAATATAAAATGTTCACTTTTCTTTCAAAGTTATCCAAAATCAGTCAATTATATCTCACCACACCTTATTACTGATTCAATATCTAATGATCATAGAGTATTGATTTACTCATCTCCAGGAGTTAGGCACAAGGCCAGTTTTTATCTTACTCCAACAAGTAAGATGTGACCCAAGGTCGGGTCGGGAAAGTGGGGTTTAAAAATTGCCTGGGCAGCCCCGTCGGCATTCCCCGGTAGAGACGCCTCAGACAGTAAGCAATGAACTTACTCCTCTCCAAAGAGGGGAGGTGAAGCCTGGGAGGGTTGACCTCCTAGAACTGCACAGGACAGACCAATTGACCGGCGTAAATCAAGCCCCGAAGGCCAAGACAATACCAGTCTATGAGGTGCAGTATCCATCGGAACAGATACTACACTTTGATCTTAGCCAAAAGGCAGTAGCACTCAATCTTAATATATCTGCATATCGTCGATTAAACTTCAAGTTTGATAATAATGATATCGATATTCGAAGTTTACACTTTAAATTATGTTTTTAAACATTCGGTCGGTAGGCATAAAAATTCTGTAAATATAAAACTCATACATTATCAGGAGATCATCTTAATATTAGCGTGATCATGTTATCACTTCCATTGTGACTGTGTATGCACGTGTTTCTCTCATCTGCGTAACTTTCACATTATTATAAATTTGTATTCAATATTCATCGATTATTTAATAAAATACAACACGTAAAATGACTGTATTACGCATCAAATCCACCGGAATACATTTCTGTTTCTATATAAATATGTTAGCTATTCTAATCTTTTTTTTTTAATTGAAAAAAAAAAACCCAAAGAAAAGGAGTAAAATGAACGGAAACACACTCCCAGGCAACGCTGAGTAGGTATAGAAAGATTTGTAATTTTATTAGCAAAATGTTTATGGAGGGATTTTTTAGGAAAATGTAATGCAATATTTTGTGTTGCAAATTAATCATTGTGTAATATTTACCTGAAAAGGAAAGTTATGTAATAACTGTCAGGAAAAAATAAGATTCGCAAAAAGATTATTTTCGAATATGTTAATTAAAATAGATTACTTTACATTTCTCTAAAAACAATAGGTTTATACTTTACTATTCGATAAACAATACAACTTGAAGGCAATATTTTCGATAATCGTATCGTATATATTTTATTATAATGCGCGTAAATGTTGTAGCCAATGCTGCATTCGGTGTACTGTTTGTATGAAAAATGTGCTGATACGTTTTACACATATGTAAATAGAATGCATTCATGATGGCAATAGGTGATTAGGTCTTATATTTTTTAGTATTGATCA
>OY744524.1:19988264-20038264 GCA_963556195.1 Sepiola atlantica | reverse complement strand
CAACGATGATATATGTTATCATAATTTATTACACAACGATGATATATTTTATCATAATTTATTACACAACGATGATATATTTTATCATAATTCATTACACAACGATGATATATGTTATCATAATTTATTACACAACGATGATATATTTTATCATAATTCATTAAACAACGATGATATATTTTATCATAATTCATTAAACAACGATGATATATGTTATCATAATTTATTACACAACGATGATATATTTTATCATAATTCATTAAACAACGATGATATATTTTATCATAATTCATTACACAACGATGATATATTTTATAATAATTCATTACACAACGATGATATATTTTATCATAATTCATTACACAACGATGATATATTTTATCATAATTCATTACACAACGATGATATATTTTATCATAATTTATTACACAACGATGATATATTTTATCATAATTCATTACACAACGATGATATATTTTATCATAATTGCTACACAACGATGATATATGTTATCCTAATTCATTACACAACGATGATATATTTTATCATAATTCATTACACAACGATGATATATTTTATAATAATTCATTACACAACGATGATATATTTTATCATAATTTATTAAACAACGATGATATATTTTATCATAATTTATTAAACAACGATGATATATTTTATCATAATTCATTAAACAACGATGATATATTTTATCATAATTTATTACACAACGATGATATATTTTATCATAATTCATTACACAACGATGATATATTTTATCATAATTTATTACACAACGATGATATATTTTATCATAATTCATTACACAACGATGATATATTTTATCATAATTTATTACACAACGATGATATATTTTATCATAATTCATTACACAACGATGATATATTTTATAATAATTCATTAAACAACGATGATATATTTTATCATAATTCATTACACAACGATGATATATTTTATCATCATTCATTACACAACGATGATATATTTTATCATAATTCATTACACAACGATGATATATTTTATCATCATTCATTACACAACGATGATATATTTTATCATCATTCATTACACAACGATGATATATTTTATCATCATTCATTACACAACGATGATATATTTTATCATCATTCATTACACAACGATGATATATTTTATCATCATTCATTACACAACGATGATATATTTTATAATAATTCATTACACAACGATGATATATTTTATCATCATTCATTACACAACGATGATATATTTTATCATCATTCATTACACAACGATGATATATTTTATCATCATTCATTACACAACGATGATATATTTTATCATCATTCATTACACAACGATGATATATTTTATCATCATTCATTACACAACGATGATATATTTTATAATAATTCATTACACAACGATGATATATGATATACATAGTGCGCAGAAGATATTAAACGTCCTAAGATTGAGTA
Source organism: Sepiola atlantica (assembly GCA_963556195.1). Lineage (NCBI taxonomy): Eukaryota > Metazoa > Mollusca > Cephalopoda > Sepiida > Sepiolidae > Sepiola > Sepiola atlantica. The sequence goes on along the minus strand of OY744524.1, from coordinate 20,036,786 downwards.
ATGTTGCCATATCTAGGAGGAGCTGCTCAGAGCAACTTTTCCTGCCTTGACAAAGTACAGAAACTGACTTCGAAATCTAGTGGCGGATGTCCCATTTTCTTACTTGCAGCCATTTTATCAGAGACGTTACGCTGCTAGTCTTTCTCTGCTCTATCGTTATTTTCATAGGTGTTCAACTTAACTCCGATCTATGGTTTTAAATATACATTTTTTAAATATAACATTAATTTTTTATACAAAATTCATTTTGCTAAAAGATATAATGCATAATGTTTTTTTTTAAGATGAACAAATGTCCAATAATCATCTATCTAAAATATTACAGAGCAATACATTTTATAAATATTTTGCACAAATTTCCAGAAAAGTTCACCGTCTCTCCTCATGCTGTCGATAGAAAAAATAAAAATACGGGTTTTATTTTTTCGTGCGATTACACATAACCATCCTAGAAATACTTTTAGAGTAGGCTTCATTTTACTATATTAATATAACGTAAAATAATCACATAGCTTTTTTTACGAGAACACATATTTCTTTTTATATAGTTTTAAAACTACTATATTTTAGTTGGTCAATCTTGTATTATAACCCCATTTTTGTGTTGCCAACCCGGAGGACTAGTGTTGTGGTTAATTAAAGGAATGTTTGTGTTCAAAAGTCCTGTAGTTTTCCTGTTGAAAGGATACATGGAAGAGTTTCTATCTAAAAAGAATATACGTCCATCATCAATCCGAGAACTAACCCTAAGACCGAGTGCCAATACGAAAAATGTTCTTAAAATAGCGGCTATTTTGCGAATACAAAAACTATTACCACCTTTTCGGTTCTACTCTATCACGTCAAACACTTGATAATCAATAACGATCTATGGTCAGAAAGTGGGTAATCATTTCTAGTTATATGTATATAGTAAAATCAATCAAAACTCTAAAGGTAGCTTTTGTTTTAATTCATCCGGATATTTCTAAGGTGTTGACGTATAATCACACAGGAATATAGAATTCGTTTTGGGTGCATTGGTTAAAATGTTATTCAAGTTTCATTTTTCCATGAATAAAACATATAAGCGTGATTTAGCGAGACTAATACCGAACAATATTTGTTATAAAAATATTATACAATTATTATTTTCAGGCAAGAAATATTTCAAACAATTATTTATTTAACTTGCGAAATATTTAATAACAGTTTATAGTAAATTATTACAAGTGAATTAATATAGACACACTGCACAGTTCTAATTTTGACTGCAATATATTAGAATATGATTGCGTTGCTAGTCAAAACTAGAGTAAACATCTATTATATAAAACATAAATTAGAGAAATGGGCCATTACTAGTTTTGAAAGAATGCTAATTTCGCTTAAAAAATCCAAGAATAATTTTAATTGATATTATACAATAGTAAATTATTATATGAACCATTGACTGAAATAATTTTGCAGAATAATATTACGCAACGGTATTTTTGTTAGAAACATATTCCACAAAATTTGAAAAAGTTTACAAAACCCTCATATTTCATAAAGATATCACATGATGATTATTTTATGGAAAATATTAAACAACCTTTATTTTCATAGGAATGAATTACTTAAAGACAAACGTTATTGAAAAAAATTACGCAAAATTCATTTCCGGTTAAAATAGTATGAAACAATAATTTTATTAAAAGAATAGAAAATAATAATTTCGCAAAATTATTATTCAGCGACTCTATTAAAAAGATTTCACAGCAATTATTTGAAAATGAAACATTACGCGCATTTAATTTTTCTACAAATATCACACAACAATCATTTTCTAGAAAAAAATCTCACAGAAGATCATTACAGAAAAATATTGCAAACCCCTCATTTTGCTTGAAACTATCATTAAGCGAGAAAAAAATAAAACTATCATTATGAAAAAAAAATAGTATAACAATAATTTTAGAAAAGTATTACAAAATCTGATTTTTTGTTGAAAATATAAGACGGCTGTCATATTGATAGGAAACATAAAAAATTCATTTTAGGAAAATATTACAAACCCTTAATTTTGCTGGAGATATCACACGGTAGTTTTCTTTAAGAAAAAATAGAACAACCCCTTAAATTTGCTGGAAAATATAACACAGTATATTTTTTCATAGAAAATATTACAACCCCGTAATGTTGCTGGAAAATATAACAAAGTATACTTTTCATAGAAAAATATTACAAACCCTTAATTTTGCTGGAAAATATAACACAGAATATTTTTCATAGAAAAATATTACAAACTCGTAATGTTGCTGGAAAATATAACACAGAATATTTTTCATAGAAAAATATTACAAATCTGTAATGTTGCTGGAAAATATAACAAAGTATACTTTTTCATAGAAAAATATTACAAACCCTTAATTTTGCTGGAAAATATAACACAGTATTATCATTTATAGAAAAATATTACAAACCCTAAATTTTGCTGAAAAACATCACACAGTATTCTTCTTTATAGAATAATATTAGAAAACCTTAATTTTGCTGGAAAATATAAACATTCTTCTTCTTCATAGAACAATATTAGAAAACCTAATTTTGCTTTAAAATATAACACAATATTCCTATTTATGGAAGAATATTACACAACTTTAATTTTGCTGGAAAATATCACACGGAAGTTCTTTTTGCAAAAAATATTACAAAACCTTAATTATGAAAGAAAATATCGAACAGTAGTCATTTTTATGGACACATATAATAAAACATTAATTTTCCTGGAAAATATCCCGCACTATTCATTTTTATGGAAAATTGTTACAAAACAATAATTTGAGGAAGTTATCACCAAACCGTAATTTACCTAGAAAATATCACACAAATGTGATTATTATGGAAGAACTATTAAGTAAAAATAATTTTAGAAAAATATTGCAAAACCTAAATTTTGCTAGAGAATATAACACAGCAGTTATATTTATAGAAACAAATATTAAAATACAAGAATTTTAGAAAAATATTCCAAAATCTTCATTTTTCTGGAAAATATCATACAGGAGTCAGTTTTATAGAAAATATATTACAAAACAACAATTTTAGAAAATATTACGAAACAACATTTTTAGAAAATATTACAAAACAACAATTTTAGAAAATATTACAAAACAACAATTTTAGAAAATAGTACAAAACAACAATTTTAGAAAATATTACAAACAACAATTTTTAAAAGTATTACAAAACAACAATTTTAGAAAATATTACAAAACAACAATTTTAGAAAATATTGCAAAACAACAATTTTAGAAAATATTACAAAACAAATATTTTAGAAAATAGTACAAAACAACAATTTTAGAAAATATTACAAAACAACAATTTTAGAAAATATTACAAAATCTCAATTTTAGAAAATAGTACAAAACAACAATTTTAGAAAAATTACAAAACAAAAATTTAAGAAAATATTACAAAACAACAATTTTAGAAATTACAAACAACAATTTTAGAAAATATTACTAACAACAATTTTAGAAAATATTAAAAAACAACAATTTAAGAAAATATTACAAAACAATAATTTTAGAAAATATCACAAAACAACAATTTTAGAAAATATTACAAAACAACATTTTTCTCTGGAAAACATCACACAGCGGTCATTTTTATAGAAGATGTTGCTAAACAATTTTAGAAAATATTACAAAACAACCATTTAAGAAAATATTACAAAACAACAATTTAGAAAATATTACTAACAGCAATTTTAGAAAATATTACAAAACAACAATTTTAGAAAATATTACAAAACAACAATTTTAAAAAATATTACAAAACAACAATTTAAGAAAATATTACAAAACAACATTTTTTTCTGGAAAACATCACACAGCGGTGATTTTTATAGAATGATGTTGCTAAACAATTAAAAATAACTTAACAACACCTTAATTTTGAGGGAAAATATTATACAGCGATTAATTTTATTGAATAACATTATAAAATAATACTTTTAGAATCATAACACCAAGTTTTAATTGTCCTGTAAAATATCACACAGTTTTCTTATTAAAAATAAGAAAACTGTGTGATATTTTACAGGACAATTAAAACTTGGTGTTATGATTCTAAAAGTATTATTTTATCATGTTATTCAATAAAATTATAAAACAACAATTTTAGAAAAAATATTATAAAACCTTAATTTTTCTGTAAAATATAACATAGGGACCAGGTTTTACAAGAAGTATTACAAAATGTTAAGTTTAGAAAAATATTTCGCAACTTTTATTTTATTCGTAAATAGCATACACTACGCTATGAAATATTACAAAAAGTATAATTTTTTTAAAAGTATTGCAAAACAAATGTGTATTTAGAGAAATATTAAATAGCAATGAGATTGATTAATGTATTTTAAATTCGTTTTACATTTTTATTAACATTTTCACATATTTTAAATATTGAATTTAAAGATAAAAATGTGCATTTGAAGATCATGGTCATGTTGACGATGACGATATAGGAGGAAAAGGGAGGCTGCTGCTGATGATGCTGATTTAGAGTGATGATGATACTGATGAATATATTATTATCATCCCTTTTTTAGTGCTTTTAATTATGCTTTTGTTATTGCCGTCATGATGAGAAATGTAATAATATTGATAAATGATAACGTTAGATCGTAATAACGAAGACAATAAAAATAATTAAGAAAGCATAAACAAGGTAATAATGATTATAATGTCAACAACAAATTTTACATTTTTTTTTTCGTTTTTTTTGTTTCAGTTAAACTCAAAGTCGACTTTTATATGAAAACGAAAGGTTATATTTTTCAATAGATAAAACCGCAAAATATATAGATGAGAATGCACATTATATTGTTAGGAGAAAATCATGTAAAGCAAAATTTCCCAATAAGGTGTATATGACCCCACTTGGGGTTCATAAGATATTTTCATTGACCATATTTGAAAAAAAAACAGTGGGTACAAAAAATCTAGAACCTACAAAATGTGTATATATATATATATATATATATATATATATATAATAAAATGTAGTAACACGAAATTACATTATCGTCGATGCAATAATTTATTTCAACTTTGTGGTATTGTCAAGCATGCAATTCAGATGATTCGATTTTTTTAAATGCTTGACAATAGCACAAGGTTGAAATAAATTATTGCATCGATGATTATGTAATTTGGTGTTACTCCATTTTATTTTATTCTTGCTCTGTTTATTACATTGAGCTCTCATACCCGGATTTCCTCCTGGAATTATTTCATTATAACACACACAAATATATATATATATATATATATATATATATATATATATATATATATATATATATATATATGGAGTATTTAATTAATATTATTTATTAAATACTCGCTATATATAAAAATGTTATGGAAAAACATTATATTTAATTAAAATTAAAATATTGATTATCAAATTTAATATTGATGAATGAGATTTTTAGTGTAACTTCTTGTATGCGAAATGGTTGTTTTGGGGTTCGATTTTCTTAAAATGTTAAACCCGTTTTTTACATCGTCTTTTCTTTTTGTAATTGGTAATTCTCTTTTGTCACATATAATTATAATTCATGTTCGATAGTAACTTGTACCGAACATGTCGCTATAGAATTCCCTTTTTTCTCAAAGTATTTTGGATTTTAGACTTATCACGTTCGCCATTTTTTTATGAAAGAAAATAAAACTGTATTCAAATTAAAAAAATATATATATTTTATTTACAACGGTCACAATTAAAAAAAAACTTTTAACTTACAAGAGTAAAGTAACAAATTGTGTAGAATTCGTGAATCTGCTGAGTAATACATTATTTTTAATTTGTATCAAATATGTTAGATTTTAGAGCAGGAGATCACTTTCCTATATAAATTTAATGTAAAATGATCACCCACTTTCTGACCACCACCGATTTGATAAATACTTTTTTTTCTGTGTGCACTTCGCTTTAGTATTTTTTAGTTTTTTTTACATTTCTTATTTTAAAGTTCAGGCATTACCCTTAAGGGTAATACAAGGCGGAGGGGAGCGTTAACAAGCTGCGCTCGTTTGACAGTTTCTGCTATATAGGCAAAATAGTGCGTTCGGGGTTCATTCGGGCAGCGTTTCTGGCGGTGCTTGAACGTTGTAGCAAAGTCATGGTCAGAGCGTATACATTAAGAGGATGAGTGTTTCACAATTACATACAAAAACGTTTAATGTTATGCAGTTTATTCGCAACTTTACGGAATTGTTGAGCCCAAAACAAAAACTAATTATACGTTTTGCACAAGTATTTGAACTGTTGAAATTAAAAAGAAATAGTCGGTAAAAAATGGCCGACACCCTCCAGAAACTGTTACAGCAAAAATTGGTTGCATTTTTTTCTGCATTAAGTTTCCAGAAATTTGTGATATCCAAGGAATATGTAATCATTTTACGCTAAAGATATACCAGAAAGTGATCCCACACCTTAAAATCTACTGTTGGCTTAAATAGCTTTTTTATGTAAATCTGACGTAAAATGGTCACCCGCTTTATTTTGAGACCGGTTCTTAGCTAATAAATTTCGTCCATGAACGTATTTTCGATATTTCGATCGCATTTAATATGCAACTGATTCCGAATTCTCAAAATCGAACAATAAGATTGTTGTCTGTCTTTTATTAATGAGCTCTCACTTATCAAAGCCAAAAGGCATTCGAAGATAAGGATTTATGAAATGGATTTATAATATTATCATCAGAGGACCGCTAAATATGGATGGAACGAAGAAACGAGGAATCAGGTTCGATCTTATCCTTTGGTCATCTGTGTACCTAAAATAAAACAGAACTTTAATTAACAAAATGTATTTCAAAGAACTCCTAATCTGTAGAATTCATTACAGCCGGATGCTTCCCAGTTGAATAAAACATAGTATATTTAAGTCCAATCTTAACAAATTCTTTTTGACCCGTTCAATAATCAAATCATTACCATGTTAACCACCGTTTTCAAATCATCTCAATGCGTTGTTCATCGCCGAGCGACAATCTCATAAACTCTTATCCTCAAGTGAGCTTTGGGCCTTTATAAGCGATGACTAATTAGTAAACAAAATAACGGTAGAAGGTTAAAACACTGATCCCTAATATTGAACAAATGCAACCTAGTAGTATCGATCAACGTTAGACGTTGATGTACTGGGTTTACGTTTATTTTCTTGTTAGAACTTTTCATATTTGAAATATATAGAAAAGGGTAGTACAAGAGTTGAAAGCAGAAAACAAAAAAAGTTTTAAGATAAATGTTTTAGTCATTTCAAGATTTTTGTATAATGCATGTGGTAATCCGCAGATAATTTACAAATATTTAAGAGGATCTTGAAGAAATACTCTATAATCATGGAAGTCATATAAGTTAGATCTACATACAAAATTGAACCCTGATATTAAAATCTCAACACGAAGACTTTTTTAGCTGTATATAATCATAAAATGTTAATCATTCCAAAATTAAATAAGTATCTTATTAGAAAAGAGTCCATCGAATTCGCGCGCTTTTTATTTTGACTAATTGTGAAATACAACATGCTAATAAAAACAACAACGAAATGTATTGCTTTCTTTTAGGTGTTCTGTTACTTTGCATCTGTTCTGATATTTGATGTTAGCAGTTCTTTCCTCGATCATTGAAGGCGAATTCCTTTTATACTGACGCAGTTTGTATTTTTCTTTCAAGTAAAAGAAAGACGTTCGTAAGATGTTTATTCTGTTTTATGAGTTCTAATCTGCAGAATTGTTTAGAAACAGTTAATATCTAATGAAAGATCTACAAAGGCAGACGAGGATGGATGAGATAAATCTCAAGCAAAAACACGACGTAAACTCGAAACAGCATATATATATATATATATATATATATATATATACACATATGTATATATGTGTAAATATCTGTATATATATATTATCTTTATATATATATATTATCTTTATATATATATATATATATATATATATATATATTAGTATCTTTATGCATATATATATATTAATATCTTTATATATCAATTTATATCTTTATATATCAATTTATATACATATATATATATATTTATATGTATATAAATTTATATATATATATATATGGATATAAATATGTAAATATATAAATATATATATATATATATATTTATATATTTACATATTTATATCCATATATATATATATATATATATAAATTTATATACATATAAATATATATATGTATATAAATTGATATACATATTTATATATATATATATTTATACATATATATATATATATATTTATATATATGTATATATGTATATAAATTTATATACGTATATATATATTTATATATATACATATATATATATTTATATATATATATATTTATATTCATAGATATATTAATATATATATAAATGTATATATATATGTGTGTGTGTGGGTGTGGGTGTGTGTGTGTGTGTATTTGAATATAGTTGGGGAATATATAAAGAATATATATTAAAAAAACAACGATATTATTTAAAATTATAATCCTTTAAATGTTGACATTTCGAAAACAATATTTATTCTGGCCATGGGGAGAACATATTGTGATATACTACATTGTCTATAGTAAGAAGATGTTTGCAGTACCATTCGAAATATTAATTAAAAGATTAGAACAGTTAAAGAAAAATTGATTTCTTTTTAATTTTAAAAACAAATCTGTTAAAAAACTGTTTTAAAACGTTCATTTTTTTAGTTATTGATTTTGTTATATAGTATCATTATTCCACTTTGCAACGTATTCCAAGTGTTTATAAAATGTCAAAGTGTTGTTAAATCTACCATGAGACACAATAGCTGGTCGAAAGTAGAAATTCAATATATCAACATAAGTTTGGTATGTTAATATTTGTATATATTTGTATGTACAAGATTCACTCCTAAAATAATAAAACGATAATTATGAATTCTTAACACGGCCGCTAGGCGCAAAGGATCCAAATGTGGGTGATATTTATTTTTATTATATTTCACTTAAAGTGGGAACAAGAGGGTCGTTAAAACTCAGATACATTCGATTTCTTTTTCATTTTAACAATAGGTATTACACAATCAATTAATACATATTCCCCAAATTTCCGTTTTTTTAAATAATTTTAAGGGGCATAATATAGGCACAACCTTTTCATTTAAAAAATTGAAATCCATGAGATCTGCGTTGAATTTGACCAAGATTGCCTAAATTTGAATTTTCTCTTAAAACCCTTGAGCTAAAGTCTTAATTTTTAGAGATTTCTAGAATCAAAATTATGTAATACATTAATCAGTATATAAATAATACTACTAGATATAAGGGTTTAGTATGAGTATTTCTTGATTTTTAATCTTACTAAATGAAAATAAAAGTGGCGCAAAACTGTTCTGGTCGAAACATTAATTACATTCATCCTTGTACGGACGGTAAGTTATATATATATATATATATATATATATATATATATATATATATATATAAACGGGAAGTTATTATATATATATATATATATATGGTACGTCAATGAAAATTAGTAAGACCTGCAAATGGAAGCAAATATTTTTGCTCTATCCAGTATATTGAGCTTTCCTTATTTCACAATAGGTCCAACTCTCTAAAAGTTTACCTTTTAGTTATAATTTACATATATACATATACATATATATATATACATATATATATATATATATATATATATATATATATATATATATATATATAAACAGGAAGTTATTATATATATAATAACTTCCCGTTTATATATATATATATATGTATAGATATATATATATATCAATATGTATATATATATATATATATATATATTTATATATATATATAAACGGAAAGTTATTACACACACATATATATATATATATATATATATATATATATATATATATAACCGGGAAGGTATTATATATATATATATATATATATATATATATATATATATATATATATATATATATATATATATATATATATATATATATACATATATATATATGTATATATATATATATATATATATATGTATATATGTATATATATTTATATATTTATATATATATATATATATATATATATATATATATATACTTCCCGTTTGTGAAACAAGTTGCAACGGGACTGCTTCCCAAGACACTTCAACAATATCTCCGAATTCAAACTCAATATCAAGAAATACATTTCCAGCCGTTTTCTTATGTTATAAAATGTTCTCCATTTCTTCAATCGTATAAAATGTTATCATAGTAATGCCACATCATCCAACTGACAAGCTCAATAACCCTTATCATCGAGATCATTGTGGTCTTTGTAAGTAATGATTTGTCAGTATATTATAACAAATATATATTCTATTGGGATTTTTAGATACACACTCGTCTAGTTGCATTTTTACAGAGGTTATTAACAATTATTTAGAAATACAAATTTACAAATGATAACTTTTGAGTTAAATCATTTATGAAAAACGAAATTCACCAAAGCAAATTGTAAAGATAAATGGGATTCTAAAATTAAAAATAATAGCATCGAGTCAATTCTGAAAAGTAACATTATTTTAATATACTTAATACGTCGAGAGAATTTTATAGAATAAAATTATTTTAAAATACGAAATTACGCACAGCCAATCTTAGAATGCAAATTATTTGAGATTTAAAAAATAAATATACTGATTGAATTTTAAAAAGTAAATTAGTCGTAAAAAGTAAAAAAAGTAAAATTAGTAATTAATTAAAATTAAATTAGTAAAAGTTAAACTAATTAGATTAGTAAAAAAAATTAAACTAAAATTAGTAAAAAAAATATTTAAAAGTAATTTTTTAAAATTAATTACAAAATAAGTTAAAAATTATTTTTTTTTAAATTAAAAATTAATTAAAAATTAATTAAAAAATTAATTAAAAAAAATTAAACTAAAATTATTTAAAAAATTAAACTAATTAAATTAGTAAAAAAGGTTAAAAAGTAAAATAATTAAGATTTAAAAAATAAATATACTGATTGAATTTTTAAAAGTAAATTTAAAAAAAATACAAAATACACAAAATTAATCGTTAAGATTGAAATGATTTTTAAATATAAATTTCAATTAAGATAATTCCGGTGAGTAAACGTATTAATAAAATTTACACTCGGCGAGTTTTAAAAAGTAATATTAATTTTGAATTGCCAAAAAGAAAATTAAGTAAATTCCATAAAAGATAGTTATTTAGAAATTGAAAATACCTGAAATCTATTTATAAAAGTAATATTATTTTGAAATACAACCTTAGAGTGGGTGAATTTCTCAATACAAAATTACACCAATCGAATTATAAAGATAAACATTATTTATGAATAACAAAAATACACTAATCGAATTTGAAAGATGAAAATTATTTATTAATAACAAAAATCCACGAAGCGAATTTTAAAGATAAAAATTATTTATTATTAATAAATAACTTTCATCTTTAAAATTTGTTTGGTGGATTTATGTTATTAATAAATTATTTTCCTCTTTAAAATTTGTTTGTTGGATTTTTGTTATTAATAAATAGTTTTCATCTTTCAAATTCGATTAGTGTATTTTTGTTATTAATAAATAATTGTCATCTTTATAATTACAAGAATCCTCCAAGCGAATTTGAAAGGTGAACATTTTATTTAAATTTAAATAAGATACCTAGTAAATTTTAGAGAGTAAAATTATTTATCAATACAGAATAAAACCAAGTGAATTTTAACGATGAAAATCATTTATAAATCATAGAAAGTGTAAACTTATTCATGTATACAAAATTAAACCACGCGTATTTTGTAAGATGGAAATTGGTTTTGAATTAAGAGAGAACATACAGATTAAACTTTAAACGGTCAAATTACGTTGAGTAAAAATATATGGAGTGAATTTCAAAGAGTAAAATTACTTTCGAATACAAATTTATTTTGAATGAATTTTGAAGAGTGAATTCATGTGGAAATTCAAACCTCCGAAGGGAACACTAATTTTTAAATAAAAAATAATGAAGCCGAATTAATGTTTAAAGTATAATTATTTTAGAATACAATTCATATTGAGTAAATTTTATAGAATGAAATTGTTTTGAAGTACAGAATACATAGATATATTTTAAGGTGCTTCTACAAAATGTGAACCGAACTAAACCGGATTTTGTCGAACTAAAACAAAAATATGGTTTAGGGTTAGGGTTAAAAAAACTGTTCTGTTACAATTCTGTAGAGGTATCGAATTCAGTATTATTTTGTATTATTTAAAATTGAGTATTTTATATTATTTAGTATTTAGTATTTATAAGTCGGTGTTATTTAGCATTTTGAATTACAAAAATTTTAAAATACAAAATGACACCAATTAAATTTTAAAGAGTATATATATTTTTTTTAATTTACATTTGGAGAGTAATATTTTCAATAGCACATAGTTATTGCGAATTTGAAAGTTTGGAATTAATTGTAAATTAAAATTTATCAAACAGAGTTAATTTTTAATAATATACTATTATTTTAATTTAAAAATATCTGCTTAATTTCTTATGTTATAATGTTTTCAATAAATTGTTCTCCAATTGTAAAATTCAGGTAATTTAAAATTATTCATTTTGAAACACAACGTAACGACGGTCAAAATTTGCAAAAAAATATCATCAACTTTTTTCAATACCGGTGAATGTAAAACTGTTTTTCACACAATTAGAATTTGTAAATAGAAAAAAACAATTAAGGTTACGTTTTGGTGTGACAATTTCTAATGAATCAATGACACTACAAATTGTATTTCGCGCTTAAATACCGGAACATGCAATTTGGCTGTTTTTACAAAGATGTGTTGTATTTTAATTATTCAATTTCTGCCGGATATTCTTGAAAGAATACATTGTGAAAGTGTTCTTCATTAGTTTATAATGTATCAGAATAGAAAAAAACTCAATGCATAAGAGTCATGTAAATGAATATAAGCAAGTAATTATAATCTAAATATTTAAGTACGAGCAATGGAAGTGAACGGTATTTTTTTTACCAGAAGATTAGTTAAAAAAAAGTCTTACATCAAGAAAAATATCTGATTTACATGGAATACATCTTCACTTAAGTTTTTTCTTAGATTCGCTTGCTTGAATATCTTACCTATAATTCCATTCACTCTTCTATGGCCCGGGAAGTTATCAATAATGGCCAGCTTTTATCACATCAATTCAATTAAAGTGCGCTCCATCCAGAATTTGATTTCAACATTTTACTTTGGATTTGATTCATTTTGAGCATTTTCTCCATCTGATGATAAGATTTCGATCTTTGAAAAGCCTTGGCTTAAGGAAAGAAAAATAAACACTAGTTTATTACTGATTACACCTTGCATTGAACAATTGAAATTTGAAATAAATTTAGAAAATCGTCGCATATTTATCACTCTTTTTTCTTCTATCTCTCTCTCTCTCTCTCTCTCTCTCTATATATATATATATATATATATATATATATATATATATATATATCTATATATATATATATATATATATATAGTAGGATCAAAATAAACCAAAGTGAAAACTTTTAGTAGATGGAACCTATTGTGAAAAGGATAAGCTCAATATACGAGATAGAGCAATAGTAGAGATAGAAGAAAAAAGATAGAGATAGAAGAAAAAAGAGTGATAAATATGCGACGATTGTCCAAATTTATTTCAAATTTCAATTGTTCAATGCAAGGTTGTCAGTAATAAACTAGTGTTTATTTTTCTTTCCTTAAGCCAAGGCTTTTCAAAGATCGAAATCTTATCATCAGAGGAGAAATACAGATGGATAAGTTGGCTTTCGAAAAAACCAAAGTTCAAATATTTGAAAAATATGAGAATTATTTTTAAAAATTATTAAAATAATTTTTGATATAACTATTATTAAACACATTTTTCTTAGGTAACTTAACTCACTTTACATTCTCTGCATTCGTGTCAAGAAAAAAATACGTATATAGTCTAAACGCAGTGACCATATTTACAAATAGATAACACCCGAAAGAAGCGACGTAAAAATCATGTTCATCTCTCAGATGATACTAAAAAATAGTAAATTTAAATGTAAAACAATTTATAACTTTTAGATTTTAATTACCGGGGTTTTATAAAATGCTTTATTTTTTTAAACAGAATAATGTATTATTTCATATTGTGAAGCGAAATGAATGAATACGATTTTTTTAGATATTTTTTTTAAAATAGGGATATTTAAGTTTAATATGAGAGTTTGTTGCCCTTTGATTGTGATCTGTTCTAAATGGTAATAATAATACATTTAGGAATAAGTTTACTAATCGAAATATATGTTTCATTTATTTTAAATGACAGCTGCTTTAATTATGTTTATTTATTTATTTATTTATTTATTTCAATCCGTGACAGCTGATTTTTAATAAGAATCTACAGGGTGGGCCAAAATAAGGGTCCTATCTTTAAATTTGAATAACTTGAATTTGAATAACTTCCACAAAATAAAAGTTAAACTCACCAAACTTTATGTGTGTGTAGACTGACCCTTCCGAGATTTTTTGAAATAAACAAAACAAATTTTAGCCGAAAAACACTTCTTAAAACTTACAAAAACTAAAGTATTGTTTTTTACACTGTTTTGAGTTTTTTAAGCAAAAATAATGTTTTCTAAATGAGGGTACGTTCCTTAGGGCTAATACGGCTCATGCTTGCTTCGGAAGGGGTCCTTTACTTATTCTAAAAAAAAAAATTTTTTAAATCAATAAATAAAAAAGTTATGAATTTTTAAAAATAGGACCCTTATTTTTGCCCACCCTATATTAAAGCAGCCCCCTAAAATATCAAAATCAAGCAATAACTGTAACGCCCACTAATAATAATAAAAAATAATACGAAATATTCTTAGTGTAATATAATTGCACTAATTTAATTATTTCTATTTCCCAGTGATTTTTTTCTGAGGGAAAAAAAAATTCAAATGACGATATCGATTGTACAGAAATTCTTAGATTATTGAAAAACAATTAAAGTTATTGTTTATTTTTAAGCGTGTTTTTTTTTTTCAGTTTACTATATCATTTTTTAGCGTAACATGATTTATTTCTGTTTGAACGCAGTGTTAAAAATTGAACAAGTAATTTTTTAGAACCTTATTTTGTATGAACTGAAATTTTGGTGCAGTAGTGGAATAAAAAGCAGGCTTCTAGCATTCGAGTTTTGTTTTTATTCCCAGGTATACTATCGATAAAAGACTTACCTTTCTGATTAAACAAAAAAATAAAATGACCAGTTCAATTTGAGCAGGAAGGTGTAACTCTAGCTTTAAATATTTCACCTAATTAATTTTTTCACTAGCTTGTACAACTGCTTTTTTATATGTCGAAGGACGGCCATTTTTTTATTATCACTTTGATATTGAATAGATAAAAATAGATGCAAACATTGGTGAAATAATTCACAGGAAATATCAACGTGTTTTTGTTTTTTACATCTGCTCTGATTTTTTGCAGATTTGACAATATTTTTTCTTTTCGGTTTATATTTTTATTTATGTATTACTTTACAAAATAGAATTAACGTCAAAGTGTAGTATCTGTTCTTATACTATACGTTATTGCCTCAGTCTATAAGGATATCTCTTTCACTGACCAAGGATACAAAAGATAAACTATAGTATACAAAACACTTTAACAGTACTTAAAAAAACAGTAAAAAAAGAAGAAAAAAACAAAAATTCAAAAAAACATTGTAAAATCGGCAAATATTTAAATCGAGGGAATAATTAGTTACAAGGTCGGTTGTTCATGTTGGGAAAATCCAGCTTCCTAAAAAGGGGCACTTTGGATTGGGACAAAAATTAAAATTGTCTCAGTCTAGAAAGAGTTCTTCTTAAGTGATCGAAGGCACATTAACTTTAATTCTATTTTGAAAAGAAAACATTGTAAAATCTGCAAATATTCATAGCAGATGTTAAAACGTATTTTTAAAGTATTCATAGCAGACGTTTTTTTCTTAAATTTCAAATAATTGGCTTTGATTTGTTAATTAAATTAACGTGAATCCTTGATTGTGATTGGTGGCGGGCAGTGGTGACCATAAAAAACTGCTACAGCGTAAAATGAGATAACGTTTTTTTTTCTTTTTAAGACGATTATGTGTGGTTTTACGACTTTGTCTCTCGAATTAAGGGTTAGTGGTAAAATAATTTAGTTAATGTCCTAAAATGTCCGGAAATGGGGACTATTTTACGTCAAATTCATAACTCTAAATTTTAATTTTTTTTTCAGGGTGGTCTGACGTAATCGCTTAAAAAATGTTGAATCTCATTTTTGGGAAGGGGAGTTCTTTTAAATGTAAATGCAATTATGTTTTTTCTTTTTTAAATTTGACAAACTTCTTAATGTTTTCCCTTCATCCAAGATTTTAATTAACACATTGTGAGATGTCCATCTCTATTTTTCCGTTGTGCTATTTGTCCTATTTATCCACTGCCATTTTAAATGTTCCATTTTTAGCGTGCCATTTTTACCTGTGCCATTTTAAGCTAAATACCCTCCCCAATGGATAGATTCATTCGTACATACTTATACATTTTATTAGAATATCTACATTTTCGTTGAAAAGACACACCAATGCGAAAACTATCGTTTTGCAGTGCATAACAACAGAGGGGTGGCGCCTTTCTTTTCAATCCCTTCTACGTGCCCACGACGCGCGACTGCTAAAAAGCCGTGAGACATGCGAACCCCCTCCCCTCGTCATTGGCAAAACAGCAAATACACACGCTCGCTTCAGAGACTCGTATTCCCGTTCGCTGTCATTAATGATGCGTCGACTATGGACGAACCTATAAATATGCATATAAATATACAACTGTAATGAAGCGTTATTGTGCTTAATTGTTAATGATTCTGGGATTGAAAACATTTATTTAAGTCTGGAAAGTCACGGTTGTGTTATCGTATAGCCGATCTTATCTCACCACGCCTTTAAAGAGCAGCTGAATGTAGATAAGTCTAGGTGCGTCTTCAGATAACAATCCTCAGTAACTAGAGTATTTTTTTTTTTTTGTAAATGTACTAACGAGTCACAATTTATCAAGGCCCAAAAGACACTCGAGGATAAAGGTTAATTAATTTGTCAGGAAGACAGTGAAACAACAACATTAGGATTTGGGGTACTGATATCGATCCTGAACCAGTTTTCGTGAGGTTCGACTCGGAAGCGTTCGGCTGTCCTACGCAAACGTCCGAGTGTTGACGAGCCGAATAGTACCAGACGACAATTTTGATACGGTGCTGCGTCCTGTGATTGTAAGTTATATTTTCAAGAAATTTACTAAAAGAAACAAAAAAACAACAAGCAAAACATAGCAAAGTTGCTGTTATCAAATTTTTTTTTTGTTATTTTGATACGTTGCTGCGTCCTATAATTTTTAGTTACATTTGCAAGAATTTTTTTAAACAACAAAACAAATAAAACAAGCAAAACAGAGCGAAATTACTGTTATCAAATAAATATTTTTAACCCTAACCCTAAACCCTAACCCTAATCCTAACCCTAAATCCTAACCCTAACCCTAACAACAACAAAAAACCAAACAAGCAAAACATTATGATCATAGGACGCAGCACCGTATCAAAATTGTCGTCTGGTTCAAATCGACTCGTCAACACTCGGGCGTTCGCGTAGGACAGCCGAACGCTTCCGAGTCGAACCTCACGAAAACTGGTTCAGGATCGATATCAGTACCAGCATTAGTAACAATGGTTGAGACTAGCCGGACATTAAATTATTAAAGAGAACAACTGAAAAGGAATGTGTTACCATTGGATTTGAGAACGACCCTGCTATAGTCAAATAGGAAGCAGTCCCGTAGTATTGTATTCCACACACAAATAGTTTTTGGAAAGAAACTTTGCTCATGGATGATCCGTTGGTGTTAGGTGCACAGAGGGGAAATTATTTACAGTTGTTGTAGCTAGATGAGTTCTTATTGTAAATGTTTTACAGAGGAGACACTATACGGTTCTTTTGTTATATTCTTATCTACTTGCCTCACCACAAGGGTAGAGTAGACAAAACGGCGGTTTTTAATGTGAAGTAAAATTTAGCTCCCCCCAAAATGAAATCTCTATATTGGAACAAAAATGGACATTGTCTCAGTCTATCAATATTCCTCCTTCACTGACCAAGCAGCATCAGAACAGATACTGCACTTTGCTCCTAACCAAAAGGCATGGTTATTTACCTCCAGAAGGTTAGACACAAGGTCAAAGTATGTTCATTTATCTCCTCTCCGAAAGACTAGACACAAGGTCAGGTGTGGTTAGCCAGTGAACTAGGATAAGCGTGTTCTGACCTAAAAAAATGCCTGAGCAGCTCCGTCGACATTCCCCGGTAGGGGGGTCTTAGGCGATGAGCAATAAACTAACACCTTCGCAAAGAGAACGGAAAGCTTGTGAGGGTTGACCCCCTAAAACTATACAGGACAATATCTCAAACCGGCAGAATTAAGGCCTGAAGGCCAAGACGGTACCGGTCTACAGAGTGTAGCATCCATCGGAACAGATACTACACTCTGATCTTAGTCAAAACGCCAAAGATATCATATTGTTATATTACGTAGACTTGTTACCGCGTGAAAAAGTTATATATCAAGATTTTGTGGAAACATTTTTGGTTGAAACATTACTATTAGCGACATTAATTATTTTAAAGAGAATACTGTTGGGAAATTAGTCAAAGACTTTTATTTGTTTACCTACTCATTTGTAACATAATTCTGTTGAAATGTTTAATATTTAATATGAAATACAATCATGTTTATTTGCCGTAAATATTGGTTGTGTGTAAAGTAATCAGTGGCAGTCATATTGTTTATTTTTGTCATGGGATATTTTAAAAGAGAAAACGTGTTAACGGTTTACTCATTGGAAAACTATGAGTTACCAGTAACCGTTTGTATAATTGCGGGGAAATACAGAAAATGTTTTAGTTTAAATTATGCGTAAACAAAATAACTATTAAATGGATTCATGATACACAATCATTTTTTTATATTTACTTACGAGTCATCACTTATCAAGACCCAGAAGCCACTCGATCATAAGTGTTAATAGATTTATCAGGTGGACAATCAGACAATACCGTGACGATTGGCAACGTTGGTTGAAACGTGGTACAATTCTATTAATTAAGAAACCGGCTCAACAATAATTTGTTAACATTACACTTGAAAACGACTATACTGTAGTAAACAAAGAAGGAACCCTGTGGTACTGTTCCACACACGGAACTTTTTTTATTTTATTTATCTTCCTCCCACAAGGTAAGATGCGACACAAGGTCGGGAAAGTGGGATTAGATAAGCCAGCATTCGAGAGGTGAGCACTCTGGCCATTTAAAAATTGCCTGGGCAGCCCCGTCGGCATTCCCGGGCAGAGGCGCCTCAGGCAGTAAGCAATAAACTTACTCCTCCCCAAAGAGGGGAGGCGAAGACTGGGAGGGTGCACCTCCTAGAACTGCACAGGACCGGCAACCCCCAATAGACCGGCGTAAATCCAGACCCAAAGGCCCGGACGATACCGGTTTATTAGGTCGGGTAAAAACTCCAGGTTGGTTCCAAATATTTGAAATAAACTTTGCTCATGGAAGTTCCGTTGGTTTCAGATACACAGAAAGAAGAAAGGAATAGTATTTACAGTGGCTGTTGCTTGGCGAGTTTTGTTGTGAATGTTTTACAGCGAGGGGGGCATATATTAGAGTTGAGTCGAGAAACTACCATGAAAATAGCGATAGCGTAGTGAACTAAACATAAGTTGCAATTTTAACCATAGCTAGGGGGATTACGAGTCCACAAATTCCCCATAATATTAATACGTAACTGACCACAGTAGATCCGATTGAATTTGAACTCGACATAGCCGTTTCTAGTGATCCCAGTTGGTAAGGTCAATAACAGGGTGCCAGGAAAAATTAAGTAACGGAGAATTCGGTCATTTTTGGCAAGGTAGAAAAATTAAGTAACTATGGAATAAATATCGATTGAAAATAGATTTTAGGACCATTTTAGGGGGTGATTTAAGAGCGAGGACCCGTCCGGGCCACCCCCTTCCCTAATAAGATAATATTCAAAAATAAATATTCAAAAGTAAATATTCAAAATTAAATATTCAAAATTAAATATTCAAAAATATATATTCAAAAATATTTACTCTTTTTGAAAGCAAATAAAATCAATTTTAAGTTTTCTAAGACCCCTTCTTTTATTATCTTTTCTATTTTTCTTTTACGGATGATAATTTTATTTATTTTTTTATGTAAACCGCGAACCTATTAATTATTATCCGTCTCTATGAGAGGTTAGCTTTCATTTCATTATATTTTGTATGTCCATCCACGAATCTCTATAAGAGATCCCGTGTGTTGTTCGTTAATCTAACATGATTTCCTTTTAAATAGCAACGCCAACGCTAAACGGCCAGATTGAAACGGTCGCGTCTTCTTTAAGATGCGTTCAAGCCTCTATATAGCATTTCGTCAGTCTGTCACGATTAATTTGGAATGGCATTTTTGAATACTTCCACGCATTTTTACAAAAGACTCTCTGCGTCGATCTGTCACGCTTGAGTCTGAAATCGTATCTCTAGATGCGTCCAAGCATTTCTAAAACAGAATCATGAGTGTTGATATGTCACGCTTAAGTTTTAAATAACATTTCAGTCAGTCAGTCACGTATAACTTAAAATAGCATTTTTGGATACGTTCACGCATTTTCTTAAAATACCTTCTGCGTCGCGCTGTCACGCTTCAGTTTAAAACCGTATTTTCAGATGCGTCCACCATTTGTAAAAAGAACTCTGTGTGTTGATATGTCACGCTTAAGTTTCAAATAGCATGTTAGTCATTCTCTCACGCGTAACTTGAAATGTCATTTTAGATTGTCTGCGCATTTCCACAAACGAATAAGTGTTTCGATTTGTCACGTTAGGTTTGAAATAGTTCCATGTGTGAACGTTCACAATGTAATGGACGTATCTTTTTTTTTCATTTAGTTATTGCGACTAGGACGGCACTGCACAAATCTGCTGGGCACACTACGTGCTGACCTCAAGCAGGCGGGACTAGGATCACTACGTACAGCGAAACAACTTCATTGCCTACGACAACTTGCGCATGACAAGGCCAGATGGCCTGGGACTAGCATGGAGGACTGATTGCAGCTACGGGATGTCATTTGGCTACCGTAGCCGCAGAATACAGTTTTTAATAAAAAAAATAATTATTGCAAAATGTTCATAAATATACTTTTTACTTCATTCCTTATGTCTGAGAAAGTCGTATATGCACATCATCGGCTGCAGAGATGAAGAGCAATTAAAATTACTAGCAATTACTTTACTTTCATCTCATTTGACCAAAGTTGTGGTGACGTCATCAATTGACCAATCGACTGATAATGACCATTTCGTTTAGGACAGTTTTACTCATCGCGGACGGGCATTTATACCGGCAGTAAATGTTTCATTGTATAATTAAATAATTAACTGATCTTATGTAGGACTGGTTTTAATCACTTACTGACCATTACTTAGTGACTTCCCGTACAAATAAACTGGTGAGCATTGACCGAGGGTTTAACTTAATTACCTCAATAACTATCCACTTGTCAACCTGACCAATTGTACCCGGCTGTTTGTCATTGCGCATAACGGACCGATTTTACATCCGAACAATTATTAAACTGACCAACAGTTTGATAGCACTTAGTTATATTATATCGATCATTCGGACTACTATTCTCATCAGAGTTCTTATATTCATAACGTTTCTGCCGATGTCACATCTGACCTACTTCAAGTGTATCTTTTCAACATGGAAACCTAATAGTCATACTTGTGAATATTTATGTAAAACTAGGGAACCTCTACAGAATTTCGAACTGGACCTTTTATTTAATACAGTCTCTAATATTTACTTCCTCCCACAAATAAAAGTCCTTTCCGTTTTCCATCCATATGTCGTCATTGAAGAACGGCGCAGACTAAGGTGTCTCAAACAATCAGCGGACAAGTTGAGCAATAATGGCCTCCAAAGTACATATATTATAGAATTCAATAAAATATGATAAACGATGTGTGTGTGATTTTGTGAAGGCTTACATATAAATGCTCTGTACCCTGGAATCGAGTATCATCGAGCTTATTTTATTGGCCTAATCCCGGTCTTTCACTGAATATTCTATCTTATAAGTGTAAAATCTAAATCTGTATATATATATATATGTATATATATATATATGTATTTATATACATATATATATATATATATATATATATATATATGTATATATGTATATATATATATATATATATATATATATATATATATGTATATATGTATATATATAAGTATATATAAAAGTATATATATATATATAATTATATATACATATATGTATATATATGTATGTATATATATATATATACAGGGTGGGCCAAAATAAGGGTCCTATCTTTAAATTTGAATAATTTGAATTTGAATAACTTCCACAAAATAAAAGTTAAACTCACCAAACTTTATGTGTGTGTAGACTGACCCTTCCGAGATTTTTTGAAATAAACAAAACAAATTTTAGCCGAAAAACACTTCTTAAAACTTACAAAAACTAAAGTATTGTTTTTTACACTGTTTTGAGTTTTTTAAGCAAAAATAATGTTTTTTAAATGAGGGTACGTTCCTTAGGGCTAATACGGCTCATGCTTGCTTCGGAAGGGGTCCTTTACTTATTCTAAAAAAAAAAAATAAAAAAATCAATAAATAAAAAAGTTATGAATTTTTAAAAATAGGACCCTTATTTTTGCCCATCCTATATATATATTTGTATGTATATGTATATATATATATACATATGTATATGTATGTATATATATATATATATATGTATATATATATATGTATATTGATGTGTATATATATATATATGTATATATATATGTATATATATAAGTACATTTGTTTTATTAATATTTTTTAATTATCTTTAAACTTACTTCTAGTTCTAATTAGTAAAATTGTTGAATTGCAAATTCTTTTACTGTTTTTACAACTTTTTTTATTAAGATAGATTCTAAGATAATGTTTATTGTAATGGTTCTATTAAAAGAAGATGACGTCAATATAATTAATGGCGAATTCATCTGTTAATTATTTTTTAACTATAAGTTCTCATATTTCTGTACTTTTTCTTGGAAAATTTGTTTTTTAATTGTAAAAAAGATCCTTTTTCTATTGTATGCTTTGTCTGTACCTGCACTGTAGACAGTCCTTATTTCCCCTTGTGTGTCCCTTTGTCACAACCCCTCGTATTGCAGAATAATTGAGAATTGTCTGCACTCTAGTCTTCATGATATGTTTTAACATTGAACTTGATGTCTATCTTCTGTGCTGATGAAGAACATTGGTATCAATAAAAATCATATCAGCTTAGAAACAATCGTACACGAAACTGTAGTTTATTTTTAATTCTTGGAACGTATGAAAATGAATATGTCTTAAATGTATTTATCTCGTATATATATATATATATCCCTTTACTAAGGTTGGGCACTCTGAGTGAATTTAATAACAAGCAGTACTACTAGCTTCATTGCGAGCTCCAACACAATTTGTTGTTGTTGATCACTTTTCGCCACTTGCTGTGAATACCAGCCGATTTGGTATTTACAAAGTAAAATTCCTCCTAAATTCCAAGCAAATTTCTGGTGGCCAACTGGTATGGTTCTTGACTGCGAATCAGTGGCGATTTGTGATGAGAGTTCGCGCCCGTTGACCGTCGGGAATTAGCTTCCTGCATTGAAAATTGCGTAAGCATGAAATATCGATGCTGTAGGTAATATATGATTACTATTTATTTATATATATATATATATATATATATATATATATATATATATATATATATATATATATATATATAGTAATAAGCGATAATACTACACATCTAGAAAATAGTATAGAAGTATTAGCATGGGCATATGACGTAATGGTTAAGAGCGCTGTTTTACGTTCAGTTCTAAGTGAGAATCTTCATAAAGATAATAATAACAATAATAAGCTAATTAAAACATACGAATTTAAAAAATATATTTATGTAAACTTACTGGGAATATATTACTTGTACCGCTTAATTATTTTTGATTGTATTGATCAAACACTCGCCGAAATGTCAACTTTTAGTATACATCCTGCAGAGGGCTCATTAACTCTTTATTTAAACATGATAATAAGTGTACTATTATAAATTGAGCGAACTATTTGATGGGGAAAAAGATAATAACACACACTATTGATAATAGACTTTTGCTATCATCTCGTTTCTGATCCAGACATTCTTTCAATTCACCCGGTGACCATAACCTTACATTGCGTTGTCATGGCCTTCTAAACCTCAAACCATGTATATATATATATATATATATATATATATATATATATACATTGCGTAAGCATGAAACATCGATGTCTGTAGGTAATAAATAATTAATATTTATTTATAAATATTATGTATTGCCCTCTTTACTAAGGCTGGGCACTCTGAGTGAATTTAATAACAAGCAGTACTACTAGTTTCATTGCGAGATCCAACACGATTTGTTGTTGTTATTGATCACTCTTCGCCGCTTGCTGTGAATACTCGCCGACTTGGTATTTACAAAGTTAAATTCCTCCTAAATTCTGAGCTGATTTCTGGTGGCCAATCGGTAACTCTCCTGGCTTGCAAATCAGTGGCGATGTGTGGTCAGTGTTCGTTAACCGTCGGGAAATAGCTTCCTGCACTGAAGATTGCGTAAACATGAAACATCGATGTCTGTAGGTAATAAATCATTGATATTTATTTATATATATATTATATTTATATTACAGTGCGGATACAATCCTCGATTTCACTAGCGACCCCTTCACACAGCAAAGAAATATTAGCTTAAAATGTTTTACCTTAAAATAACTAATTCCCTTTGTTCTCCTTCCGTAGAGGACAACACTTTATCTACTTCGGCCACTATTGGAAAATGTATATGATACCTCTTTACTTTGATAACCGTTATGTCTCTTTGCACATAGGTGTGACAATTAAAGGAGTGACCCGAGAAACGTTGTTTAGTACGCACTATACACGTGTTTTCAAGTTAATACTTACCAATAATCAGTAATATATTTGTTTTTCGTCTGAGGAGAAGAGTAATTCTTTAAAAATCCATGGAATTAAGGTAATTTTATTAAATACCTTGCTTAACCACCTGATGATTTAATAAAAGTGTAAACATTATTTTTTTTTATTATTTCAATATTTCCTATATATATATAAATAAATATATATATATATATATATATATTATATATTATATATATATATATTATATCTATGTAAATATATACATATATGTATATGTGTATCTATAAGTATATACGTATATATGTATATATATGTATATATGTATATATATATGTTTGTAAATCTCCGAAATACTTACATGGTAAACAGCTGATGATACCCGTTTTAATATTTATCGCTTAAGTTAGGATCCTCTGTTTTTGTTTCCCTGTTAGATACTTGAATCCCCTTTTTTATTCATGAATTTTCCAACGAAAGCTAAGTCTGCGATATCTTGGATTTAATTAGTTTCTCTGGGAATTTAAACTGCCTTTTCCTACTTTTTTTTCTTTTTTTCTTTAAAATGACTCAAAGCTTCTTTAGATTATATATATGGTGCGCGGAAAACTCGTCACAGGAAAATTCGTCCACGGAAAATTCGTCACTTTTGGCCAAGTAGGAAAATTTTGTAATTATCGAATAAATATCGATTGAAAATAGATTTTAGAACCGTTTTTACAGGAGATATACTTGTAAATACGGGGCTACCCCCCTCCCCAGTGATGGACATTTTTTAATATTATTTTTTGGTACTTGTGCAGTTTACGAACCGGGCTATTTTTCAGATAAGATTTTCAAATTAAATTAAATTTTTACGATATCTTTTGTTTATTAAATTGTTAGGTGAAAGTACAGAATAGTTAACAAAGCTTCCCCCCTCACTCCATGTTAAGAATGGCTTTCTAAATAATCCGGTTCGTAATTACGTTACGAAATTAAAGGTTTGGACCGGGTTATTCTTTACAGCGTGAAAGTACAGAATAGCTAACAAAGCACCCCCCCATTCTCCCCATGTAAAAAATCGTTGTCTGAAAGAAGAATTTCTTTTTTTAAGTATTAAATAAAGTCGTTAGCTAAAACAAGTTTTAGGCAAGATGAAAAAAAAACACTGAATTACAGTTAAAAAACAATTTTGCTTTTTTAAATACATGGACATTTTCTAAGAATTTAAAGCCAGTTTAAATGACGTTTTATTCGATAGTTTTTAAATTCCTTTCAAGTTTTGCACACACACGAAGTAATTGATGTTTTGTCAAGTAAAATGGCTGACTTGTTTACCAAGAAATCTAAATGAATTATGATGGATTTCATCTCGTAACTTAATTACGAACCACGCTTGAAATAATAATATTATTTAGACATCGATTTTTTACATCAGGAGAATGAGGGTGGGGGGGGGGTGCTTTGTTAACTATTCTGTACTTTCACGTAACAATTTAATAAACAGAAGATATTGTAAAAATTCAATTTAACTTGAAAATTTTATGCAAAAAATAACCCGGTCCAAACCTTTAATTTCGTAACGTAATTACGAACCCAATTATTTAGAAAGCCGTTCTTAACATGGAGTGAGGGGGGGCTTTGTTAACTATTCTGTACTTTCAGCTAACAATTTAATAAACAAAAGATATCGTAAAAATTTAATTTAACTTTAAAATCTTATCTAAAAAATAGCCCGGTTCGTAAACTGGACAAGTACCAAAAAAATAATATAAAAAAATGTTCTCCACTGGGGGGGGGGGGGTAGCCTCGTATTTACAAGTATATCTCCTGAAAAAAACGGTTCTAAAATCTATTTTCAATCGATATTTATTCGATAATTACCGAATTTTCCTACTTGGCCAAAAGTGACGAATTTTCCGTTGACGAATTTTCCATGACGAATTTTCCTGTGATGAGTTTTCCTAAATTCATATATATAGAGAGGGTGAGATAACGTCCTCCCCTAAAAAAGGGGTTTAAAAATTATGTTTCTTCCGTATGATGTAGTAGTTCGGCATTTTCCACGATTTTCAGGTTTCAGGATTGTCTCAGAATTCGATCGTAAAGTAGGTCGTTTTTAGGTATCCGGTTGTATTTACTGCAACTTCACTTTCATGGGGTGGTGATGCCCTATTTTACCACGTTGCCGCTGAACTTACTGGTGACGCGACAGCTCGCAGGTCGTAGGTGGTCGGACCGTTTGCTGAAGTAGACGACGACTTGGTAAACAAAGATTCTACAAATCCACAATTTTTAAAACAAGTTATATCTTTATTTATCCAATCTAAAATGACCGACTCACCAAGATGTTCTTCGGGATTACTTTTATCATTGCTGCGTGAATAGTTTTAATTTGTTTGAGACCCTCCAACAACCCTCACGATGGAAATTTTAGTTCCAATATTATGAGCAGATGAAGGAACAACAACCAAAAATTATTAAATTATTTGAGGAATAATCCATTCCAACGACAGGTTTATGAACGATTGGAATCAAAACAGAATTTCTCAGTCAAGTCGATAGTAAGTGTTATGTTGGCGGAATCATATCTTAGCGTTGATAGTGGGAGGCCGGTGGTGTGTCTGTCGCTGTGTGTGGTATTCTCGAACGTAAGTAGACCTCACCATAAACTTTGGCTTTAAACACTCACGGTTGTGGCGTAAACCCCAGTCTTAGTCGATCCTCGACGTTTGGAGAGTGAAGAGAAGGAACATTGTAGGCGCAATAAAAATAAGATCTAAAATCTTTCCCCCTGGGGTTATATATATACGGACGAGGAAATAATGTACGGATATAACGTTTGCGATAAAAGACCGCCGCATCCCTTTGAGGTAGGATATAGTATACATATAAATATACTAGCCGAAATATTCATCGACGCCGGGTTTTCTCGGTTTCCCATATTTTCTTTATTATCAGGTTACGAAACTCCTTCAGTCATTCGAGGCAAAGTTTCAAAATCTCTAAGGTACAGAAATTCTACGTATCGGCAACATATTCGTTATTTTCTTTAAGTAATACTTAATAAATACTTATCAAGGCCAATAGCCACTCGAGGATAACGATTAGTCAAATGAGTTGTCAGTTTAAATATGAATATTATGAGAGGATATTAAATGAAAAATGAAATAAAAAGAGTTTGATTACTGATGGGTGAGATTAGATTTAAATACGGTCGTGTTGTAGTCTGCAGAGGAGTAATCCTGTGGTAATTTTTTCCGCAAGTGGGAAGTTTTTGGAAAGACACTCTGTTTATGGAAATTCCGCCTAGCACTTGGCACACGACGGGAGAAAAGAAACTATCTTTACAGTTGTGTTAGAAAAAGGAATCCTTGATATGAATGTCTCGATAGGAGGAAACATAGATTGGAGCTCAGTCGAGCACCTATTATGGAAATAGCGATAGAGTACGAAAGTGATTTAACCATTCACGGAATTTTTGTTTAAATCTCTAAAGGACATGAATTGCATTTAACAGATTCGTGTATTAATTGTTATGTTAAGTTTATTTGCTTACGCCTTTTCTGTGATCAAATTGAAGAGTAAAGTAAATGTCAACATGTTAGTACGAAAGGCGATCATTTATAGATTTTTAAAAAAATATATTTATTGTGTGAATTTTAGAAAAAGAATGGGTGCTTCTATAATAAAAAGCCGAAAATGTGCCTTGTCTTTTAGTGTTGGAGAGGTAAATAAGGGCAGCTAACTCTTCACAACAACTCTAGCTTTCGAACAATATTTTTCTAACCCTAACCCTAACCCTAACCCACACCCTAAACTCTAACCCTAACCCTAACCCTAACCCTAACCCTTTTATGCCTAATCGACGTTCTCCTTGCACAGTAGCCACATATGCAACGCCAATTAAAGTTATCAGTTTTGATTACTGGAAAATCGTGTTTAAAATTCGTTGTAAAAGTTACCTGCCCCTTATTTACCTCTCCAACACTAAAAGACAAGAAAAACTTCAGCTACCAATCTACAACTGCAACAAACACAGCAGTCCTGTATCGTTATTTGTGATCTTCATTTTATAATTCTAAGTGTTTAACAATGATGCATAAAGTATTATTTTAAAATCTTTGGTTTCATTCGACCCTTGTCTCTCGTCCCATTACCCAACACTCTAGCCATGATGCTTAATGGGTCCTTTAATGACATCTTAAATTTAAAAATGTAATAATTGTTTGTGATAATCATCCGTTTTGATAGAAATATCGTTTTTCTTTATTTATTTATCATTCTTTTAGAAGAACAGTGTATAGAAAAGAGGATGCAGTAATTATATTCACTATGCAATCTTAATTCTTTTTTTTCAGGAATTCAAATTTGAAAAATATTAATGTATTTATAGTAAATAGAAAATATTATTTAATACACAAGCAAAATATTTTACTGGTAATTGTAATTAAAATGTGCCTTTATTTGAATGTACTGCTTTTGATAAAGTTCACCCATTTATTTAGTTATGTTTTTAATCATTTCTTACGTAGCAATTCATGCTTTGAAACATAACGTTAATGATAAATTCATGACGTCACGCCAAATCTATAATTATATTTTAAGTTAAAGTTTTAAGCTTTATTTATATATAAAAATAGTCAGAATAGGTCAGTTGGTAGAATCTAATACTCAAGATCTCAGTGTTTCGGTTTCGATTTTCGGTCATGGCATCCGTTTCATTTGTGTGGGATTTATTATTTAATATTAATGCAATATACTCTAAAAGATGTTGAGATCTCTGATATTTCGAAATGAGACAAACTCCGCAATGTATTACGTTTAAAAAAATTTGACTGGCGGACAGATGGACAGGCGGACAACATCTCTAATTATATAAACGATTACGATTCAAGGTCAAATTTATTATGAACTAGAATAAATACACGAAGTATCTCTGGCATGAATTAGGATCACTGCTATGTGCTTTTTATCTATGCTCATAACACAATATTACTTTTGTTTTTACTATTTCGCTCCCTTATATTATCGGAAGAAGCTGAAATGTTGGAAAACTCTCTGAATCATGTCTTATACATATGGTTTACAATTCATTTTAATCGGATATATGTATTTAAAATGTCTGAGTATTTCTGTCCCCATGAGTCACATAAAGGTATGGGCACGTATATATTCGACATAGCGAGAGTAATGTAGAGATTCAGGACCACTTCCATTGTCTTCCCCGTAGAATTTTATACATATGATACAAATGTCCTCAAAATAGGATATATATGAAGTTTAAAAAAGAGAGGTTCGACTGGAATAACTCCCTGAACAGATTTAGAGTCACTTCTATTGTCTTCCACAGGAAATGTTATACATATGATTGAAATTTCATAAAAATAAGATATTTCTTATAAGTTTTAAGAAAGATGTGGCCTGGTAACTCCCTTGTACACATGCACACATATATTGCGTTCCATATATAAAGATTATGAAAGAGAATGCGAAATAGAATGACATCAATATACTTCTAGCTACTTCGGGTAGGATAAAAATTTGATCGAAACACGACATTAATTTTAAAGTGTATAAAAATGGAGGCAAAGCTGTACTTATATTTGGAAGAAGGTGTGTTAAAAGGAGATTTTTCTACATAATTGCATATTATGTAAGAAAAATAATTTTCCATGGGAAACTATTAAGATGTAATAAAAATTGGTGTACGGGTAGCCGATGTGTGTGGGGGAGGTAATTTCTCTTCTAGTCATTTGCACATTTGATATCTGTCTGTCTTTCCCACTTGACTCGTGTTGTATCACTAGGTCTTCGAATACCAATAAGACGTTCTTCTTATCTGCAATGATAATGGCTCATCAGAAAATCAGGTGTCAGATTTTGTGTACTCCAAAATAGGCGACATTTTAATTAGTCTAGGCATTTTACAATAGGTCGAATATCATATGATAATAAGATGATCTTGTTTTTCTTAGATCGATATCCTTTCTCTCTCGCATGCGTACTTCCGTTCTCTATTTATAGACTAGGCGCGTCCATGCCTGGCATTTTGAAGATGTATTTTCGTGTGTTACTCATAATATAATTAACTGTGTATTTTTCAACTCATAGAGGTCAAACTTTTGACATCCCCTATAACATCGAACATTCGGACCAGCATATTCTGAAACGAGGCTATTTAATAGTTTACAAGCGTTAGTATCTCTATTGTTTAGTGTATGTGAAATCCAGGTTTGAAGTTTGACACGAAGAACTTACCTTTTTTTTGCAGGTTAATGATATAACGTGATGTAAACCACACCCAATGTGGCGCAATTGAAACCTTACCGACAAAGATCCAACGGTGCCTGACCGACATGTTTTGGACCTAGGAGATGGAAGTCTCTTTGTAACCAGCAACAACAAACAATTACAAAAGGACCTTACTGGGTTAAATGGCGTAAATGATGTGGTGGTTGGGCGCCTTTGAAGAAATGGGCTATACCCCTATAGACCCTTTCTGAACAAATAGAGGTTAAAGCACTGTAAGAAAATCTAGAAATTTGTCCAATTAATTGACAGTTTTAAAGCGATATGAAATGATTATAAATGCTTATAGGACTAATTTAATAAGCGGTATATCTTCCAATACTCAAACCCTAACCCTAACTCTTATCTGTTTAGATAAAATAAGCTATAATTGTTACCTGTCTATCACAAAAACAGTAACTTTTATTGTGAAATAACATTATTTTTTGTCTGAATCAGAATGATACTACTTTTGCATCTCTTCTGTTGTTGGCATTGATTCTGTTTCTCTCATTGTTTATAGAATCTAATACTATCAAAAGAAACCACGTGAATGTGGCCAGCATACAAAATGTTACGCTGTGAAACTGATAGGATTCGAATTTTTTTCCTGCGCAGGTTGCAATACATATCGGTATCCAATTCACTATGACCACCTGTCAATTCGAATTAAAACTTAATATAAATGAGGTTCTTTTAAGTTTTCAGTAGAATAGATGTTCCTACTGTTGTATTACACCCCTCTCAGGATATGGCAAAATGTCTCACGGGTCACAACCAGGTAAAATAAACGGGTTCTTATCAAGACTCTTATCATAATACTATAATTATGGCACCTAAAATAAACATTTCACAACAACACGAAGAAACGAATAAATTACCGAATTTGAAGAAAGGGCTCTTTATTGATATGTCGGCGTTCCCTTCTCTTCTGCTAGCGTGGAGGGGAGAGGCATCACGAGCTACAGATATTTGGGGCCCCTTGGCCCCTTTGTTTATCATCGATCGTAAGTCATTCATTATACGTGCGATTCGCTCCGAGACTTCCAACCGACTTCCTACCCCTCTTTCACTCTACCCTCTTTTAGCCATGTGACGTCACGTCCACTTCTGATACACAGGAGCTCGGGATGACATCTGAGTGCACACTAAGATGACCCCGACTGAACCTATTTCGTGTTATACTAACAAAAATTATACTCGTCTAATATTTAACACTACACTAAATAAAGATGTTAACAGTATACATATTGTTGTATTTTATAAGTACACTACCTAACAGCAGAGCATATTACAGGTAGAATAGCGCTAAAGTTAATACACGTATATATACCGCCTACTAATATAGAAGCATCCTAGTAGATCGCCTACTAAAGTATAATTGTACAAGCAGACAGTCTGTTAACATAGCGCCAAACTTATTTTACGCTTTATATTAAGAAACTATATATATTGACATGCGAACGTTACTGAACTATGCGTATGCGTATTTTACTAACAAACACTTAACTATTTACAAAAGTGTGTCCGCCCCCAGACGCATTTGCACACAATAATTAATCATTATTTATTAATATTGAACATACTCTAACCCAGTGTACGCTCGACCAGGTCTGGTTTATCTGTTCAGCCATCGACTGCGCATGACCTCTCGACAACCCCGTGAACAGCTGATTACAGTATCTAGCATATCCCATCATCAATTCGTTATTCCCCAATAATGTTTCATTTGTTTCTTTTGGTTCTATTCTTTCCCCAACCCCCTCTCTCTGTCTCTCTCTCACTCTTTGCACTTGCCTCTATCTATCTATCTATCTATCTATCTATCTATCTATCTATCTATATATATGATGATCCCCGTGTTAATATTAGACGCTTAAGGTTTCCTGTTTTTGTTTCACTCTTAGATAATTAACCCCCCTTTTTTATTTATTTTTTTTTTTTTTATTTTACTTATATTTTTTCATTTATTAATTTTCCAACGAATGTTAAGTCTGCAATATCTTGGATTTAGTTAGTTTGTCTGGGAATTTAAACTGCATTTTACTTTTTTTAATTTTTTTTTTTTTTTTTTTTAATGACTCAAAGCTTCTTTAGACTATATATATATATATATATATATATATATATATATATATATATATATATATATATATATATATATTAGTATTTCATGTATCCACATAAAATATTATAAGGAGATATAATTTTTTATGTATCAGTTTTCAGTATTGACTTCTACATTGCTCGATACGTAAGTAGAGCTATGTAGTAAGCAATAAAAATATATATGGCAATCAAGCTACACAGAGGCTCCCGTGTTTCATCCCCGGGGCAGGGGGAATCGTCAGGCTAAACACGGGAGCCTCTGTGTAGCTTGATTGCCATATATATTTTCATTGCTTACTATATATATATATATATATATACATATATATATATATATATATATATATATATATATATATATCTTTCGCCTTCTTTCTCTCTTTCTCTTTCTATCTCTTTCTGGCGTTTTATTATAAAGATGGTGCTCCATTTCCCAGATATAAAACTTACTTGTTTGTTTATCCCATTGTTTTACGGCATATCAACCACTTGAGGTCACCTATTTCTTTAAGTCGGTTTGTAATTTGTTTTAACCAGAGAATCAATGTTTTATTTGAAGTTGTTAACAAAACAGTCTGTACAGAGTATGAAGACATTTTTTATTCGTAGTAAAAATAATATTTCGTGTGACCAGCGTAAAACATTAACAGATTTTTTTTCATGATTGTTTTAACGCGGAATAAGTGTCGTATTCACTCTTAATTCAAATAAGTTTTTGTAGTTTCCCATAAAGTAACAGTAAATACGTATGATTCGGCATTATACAACTTTTTTGATCGGCTTGATTCTCTTGTTGGAATGCGTTTTCCAAATTTATTTTAGAATAGAATGCTAACACAAGAAACCACGTGAATATAGCTAACATTAATAAGTGTAAATAATGCTATGGAACCGGGTGGATTTAAACTTAGCCCATCCAGGTAGTGATTTCGTATTATTATCCATTGCACCTAAGTTTTATTTACTCCTCCCCAGGAGTTAGGCACAAGGCCAGTTTTATCTTACTCCCACAAGTAAGATGTGACCCAAGATCGGGTCGAGAAAGTGGGGTTTGAAAAGCCAGCGCTCGAGAGGTGAGCACTCTGGCCATTTAAAAATTGCCTGGGCAGCCCCGTCGGCATTCCCCGGTAGGGGCGCCTCAGACAGTAAGCAATAAACTTACTCCTCCCCAAAGAGGGGAGGCAAAGCCTGGGAGGGTGGACCTCCTAGAACTGCACAGGACATGCGTGCAGTATCCATCGGAACAGATACTACACTTTGATCTTAGCCAAAAGGCCAAGAAGCGCAATGCCAAGAACTGGTACCTAAGTCACCTACCAGTAACCACCATCGAAGTTATCCAGTAAAATGTCCGGACAGTAATTTAGTTTTCGACTATAATTGATTAGAAATAAAAGTAACTTTTTATTTGATGACTATTATTTATCCCACTTGCTAGTATTTACGTTAATCAGCCGGTGCTGGTTAACTATGCGGTCTACCAATGAACCTCGTGTTAAATATGCGGTTTACCAACCATCAAAATGTCTAACTTCCGGATAAAAATACAAATATGTATAAAGTCCAAAAGCATTGACCTGAAGTACCCTTATGTTATACAATGTATTGAATATCAATGGATATAGTCATCAACCAGTCAATCACCGAATAAAATGCGTTTTACTGCGTTGACTGCGGCTGATAGAAGTGAACAAAGATGATGGTAAAAGCAGAGGTGTGGTAAGAAACAGATGTATAACGAAGACTTATCACTGACGCACACTAATTATCAGACGACCTAATGTCAATGGTTTGTTTGGGATTTCGTTTACATAACCCTTCCCTGTCAAACAACAATAACAAGAATGGATTCATAAAGAACTCTTTATTTCGGGAGATGTCTGTCAATTAAGGAACCAAGGTTTATTTTTGATGTAAGACTGTGAACAACATGAATATGTAAATGGTCCAAATAATCCAAATGGTCCAAATTCAATTCATAAATATTCGTTATCACACGGCCTCATTTGTACACGACTATTTACCTATGCTCATATTGCATGATGTATTATTATATCGCAATTAATTGGTTGTACTTACTTACTTGCCTCAACACGATGGAAAAGTTAGACACAAGGTCGGTTTTTAATGAGGAAAAAATCAAGCTCTCTAAAAAGGGACACTCTGGATTTGAACAGAAATACAAATTGCCAAAGTCTGCAAAGAGTTCTACATCACTGACCGAGGACAGAATAAATTAAGTAGCATTAAAACAGATACTACACATTTTTCCTAGCCAAAATTGGTTGTTGGGTTCACTGTGAACACAAAAACAACTAAGATAAGGACAACAGTTCGAAGAACTTAAATAATAGAAATAACAACAATAAAAAAACAAACATTTATGGTTATACTCCGTTTCAGATGATGTATGCCTCGGTCTTCTTGTGGTAGTTGGACTTTATTTATAATTTATATTTTTGTTTATCTTCTAATATATAAAGTAGAGACGCTTTTTCCCCTGTACCTTCTCGGAGTATAGGAAAATAATCACATGCATCACAGGCTACTAAACTCACAATTATACTACACTTATTCACTCGGGCGTGTTTTAGTAAATGTGTCATTATTTTTTTCCACCTAACATTAACTATTACATTTGGCCCACTATCAACGTCTCTCCGAAAAACCAACTCCATACAGGTAGTAGCAAAAACTTTTCTCTCTAACAATTATGTACTGTCACTCCACTCATCGACACCGGGAACTAATACACACAGTTTAATTTTCACAAAACACCGGTTCTTATTTATTTTTAGCTTAATTGACCTATTTTCATATTTATTTTTACCCCGATCCGTAGGGCAGTGGGTAAGAAGGCAGGTTTCATGATCGTCTGTTTGAGCGTTCGATCCCATTCTACTCTACCACTTTTTTTTTTTAATTTAAAACACAGTAGACGGGGGGGGAGAGAAAAATAGGCCATTTCCTTTTTTTATTCGACGTCATGCAATAGGTAGTACTTTCTCCCGTGCAACGCCGGGCGACGGGTTCCGCTAGTAATAATTAAAGTAATTCCTCGCCCGGTACGTGTCAATTCCCTTTCAGTTAATTCCTTCTATATATACATACTGTGTTTATCTATCATGTAATCCTGAATCAAAAGTGTATTTGTTTCTGGTGGAGTTTACTTTTGCTTTTGATGAATTGGATATGAATGAATATATCTGTATGCGAATATATGCATTACAATGTACGTGTATATGTACGTGTATATGTATGTGTCCGTTTAGTGTGTATTATTCTTTTGGGGCGGGAGTGCACATGTTGCTGTATATTTATTAGTTATTCTTATGTTACTATTTTTTTGTATTTTGTATCTTTTTTATTTACTGATTGTTATTATTATTATTATTAGTAGTAGTAGTAGTAGTAGTAGTAGTAGTAGTAGTAGTACTAGTAGTAGTAGTATTGTTATTATTATTATTATTATTATTATTGTTATTGTTATCATTATTGTTTTCATTATTATTGTTACTAATATTATTATTATTATTATTATTATTGTTATTGTTATTGTTATCATTTTTGTTTTCATTATTAGTGTTACTAATATTATTATTATTATTATCATTATTATTATTATTACTACTACTATTATTATATGGAATACTTAAATTAGGAAGTTCGAGAATAGAGTACCTATATGGAAGTCTCTACTCTCGCTAACATTTGTATATTTTGTATTTGAAAATTATTAAATAAAAACGTTATTATTATTATCATCATCATCATTACCATCATCATTAATAATAATAATAATAATAATAATAATAATAATAATAATAATAATAATAATAATAATAATAATAATAATAATAATAATAATAATAATAATAATAATAATAATAATAATAATAATAATAATAATAATATAAGAAATAATTAAATTAGGAAGTTCGGGAATAGAGTACCTATATGGAAGTCCCTACTCTCGCTAACATTTGTATATTTTTGTATTTGAAAATTATTAAATAAAGTCGTGTTTATTATTATTATTATTATTATTATTATTATTATTATTATTATTATTATTATTATTATTATTAGCAGCAGCAGTAGTAGTAGCAGTAGTAGTATTTTACGGCATGTCAACCAAAAATGTTACATATTTTTGTATAGGATTGATATATAAACTCAATTTGAATAGATTTTTAATACATACACAATCCGCTCTTCCTAAATAGTCACCCACTTGACAGTGGGCAGGCTCACCCTCCCTTAACATCGCTTAAATCCAGTTATCTAAACGAAACCAGCCGCCCTTCTTGAAGTATAATGTTGACATAAGTCTATATTTTTCATATTTAAACATTATTTTTGCTGCGTTCTGAAATCTTATCGGGCATTTTGTAAATAAGATTCTTTTACGAAAATTTAAGGGTAAGGAATTATCTGCGTTAAAATTAAACGCTCCTTTCTAAAAGTTGAACAAGTATTTTTCTTTTAAATGTGTTTCATAATATAAAAAGTGAATGTTTTACACTGGATGAGAATATTTTAGAGGGTTTGGTTGGTTGTTGGGTTTTGTTTTTACTTTTACAGCATGTCAACTGCCATTGGGTCACCCTATGCCGAAAGCGCACATATGTGTTGTATATGAATGGTTTGTAGATACATTTGTTTGGGATAGGCTTTCGGCTTTGATAAGCTTTGATTTTAATTGTAAACAAAAAAAAATAGTCTGTAAAATTGGGGAATGTTTTGTTTCTAGGCATCGTTGATATATACTAAAAAATAAAAGAAAAACCGTTATAAAGCTATACAATGCATTTTTTTTATTTTGCTCTTAGGTTGTTTAACAATTCCACCATAAACTTCAACCAAAAAAAGTGACTAAAAAGGTATAGAACAAGATTTTTTCTAACATTCAAGGAAGCAGATATCAGCGAAATATTAAAGATCATAAACTTCAACAAAAAAATGTGACTAAAAAGGTATAGAACAAGATTTTTTTCTAACTTTCAAGGAAGCAGATATCAGCGAAATATTAAAGATCATAAACTTCAACAAAAAAATGTGACTAAAAAGGTATAGAACAAGATTTTTTTCTAACTTTCAAGGAAGCAGATATCAGCGAAATATTAAATATCATAAACTTCAACAAAAAAATGTGACTAAAAAGGTATAGAACAAGATTTTTTTCTAACTTTCAAGGAAGCAGATATCAGCGAAATATTAAAGATCATAAACTTCAACAAGAAAATGTGACTAAAAAGGTATAGGACAAGATTTTCTTCTAACTTTCAAGGAAGCAGATATCAGCGAAATATTAAAGATCATAAACTTCAACAAGAAAATGTGACTAAAAAGGTATAGAACAAGATTTTCTTCTAACTTTCAAGGAAGCAGATATCAGCGAAATATTAAAGATCATAAACTTCAACAAGAAAATGTGACTAAAAAGGTATAGAACAAGATTTTCTTCTAACTTTCAAGGAAGCAGATATCAGCGAAATATTAAAGATCATAAACTTCAACAAGAAAATGTGACTAAAAAGGTATAGAACAAGATTTTCTTCTAACTTTCAAGGAAGCAGATATCAGCGAAATATTAAAGATCATAAACTTCAACAAAAAAATGTGACTAAAAAGGTATAGAACAAGATTTTCTTCTAACTTTGAAGGAAGCATATATCAGCGAAATATTAAAGATCATTTTTATTGCACTGTACAGCTATTAAATGTTTTATTATTTTTCAATAATTCAAATTTCATAACAGTCTATAAGTTGTCTATTACAAAAACTAGAATTAATTTGCCCGTCCGCTACATTAATTCTAGTTGCTAACATATTTAAATTGTTTTAACGCCAATACGTAGTTTAAACAAACAAATCTTTTTTGACTAAAATAATAATTTCCAACGCATTCATTTATTAACTTTTTATTATCGCTTTTGTTTTAATTCATGTTTTGAAACATGACGTAAATCATAAAACTATGATGTCACGCAAAAGCTATAATATAATTATTTTGTTAAAGCAATGTTTTAAGCTGTATTTATAAGAAAGTTTAAATAGGTCCATTGGTAGAATCTCACACTGAAGATCTCAAGGTTTCTGTTTTCGTTTTATTTGTAAAGAATTTATTATTTACTAGTAATGCAATATTCCCCATTTCTAAAAGTTATACTGGTTCGACATTTTTCATAGTCTGTTTTGCACAACTTTTTACTGGCCTTTGTTTTTGCTTTCCTCGGTGTACACTTACCTATCAGGCTGCTAGAAAATACCAAGGCTTTTGGAAAAAAATTCAAATATTTTACATTTTAGGAGGGGGATCAGTTTCTAATGTAAATTCAACGTAGACTGACCCCCCTTTTTTTGACCATCTCAATTTTTTTTAAAAATGTTCAGTGTACAATGACCTATCATGTCTATAGAGAATTGCGGGTTTTTTTCAGATCCTAAAAGGTAAAATATTTGAAAAAAAATTCCAAAAGCCCCGGAATTCTCTAGCAGCCTGATAGGTAAGTGTACACCGAAAAGAGAAAAAAAATGGTCAGTAAACAATTGTGAAAAACGGACTATGGAAAAAGACGACCCAGTACCCTAAAAGTAGTTATGCTTTCTGATAATTGTAAATTAAACAAGTTTCAAAGTGTATTTATTACATTTAAAAAAAAAAAGAATAGTACTGACAGACATAAAAAAAATCTCTATTTATATATAAGATAGATGGGACCTTGGAAGGTATTATTAGTCAGGGTTATAGTGGACTTGGGAGTGGTGGCAACTAAGTGGTGACGTCACACTAACCAAAGCTCCCAAACTGGGGCCTTTCTTGTGAATGAATACGCCCCCACCAATTTATACCACGCAATTAAATTCTATAAAAAAAATAAATGTTTTTTTTTATATATATATCGGACATATGCTATTCACAGATCACTGACCAAGCGTGACTGGAGACAGAATCAACGAAAACGTCCATGGCTCTTTCTTTTCTATCTGATTCGTCGTCGTCTTCAATGTTCCGCGACCGCGCCGGTGAACGACAGATTGAATTAAATAACACTGTGGAAAGAGAAACAAAGAAAATAGATAGACACGGTTGCTGCGGCGGGGCGGGGATTTATAGACAAAAAGTAAATAAAACATGTTCAAAAAAAATGTAAGACAAAAGAAAATAAAAAAACAACTTTTACTGCACTGCACACAACACAACCAGTCGAGATACGGTATGCGATCTGTCAAAACCTGTCATCTTATTAGTCAATAAAACAAAATGAAAAACATATATATATTTATATTCGGTTTATCGCTTAAAAGCTCACCTACACCATATTTCCCCATTTAATTCTATTAGAAGTGATGCATTCAGTAAAACATTTTGTTTTATCTATCGATATCTATACGGCAGACATTTTGTTGTGACAATACCACCCATAAATATTTGCAATTGGGATTTTTTGATGAAACTTTAGTCAAAGCGAAACAGGCATAATTCGAGGTAGTTTTTCGAAATATTTAAAGAAAGGGAATAATTTGTTAAATGTATGTTTACAGTAATAACAGATTACATCAAATATTATC
This sequence comes from Sepiola atlantica, assembly GCA_963556195.1. NCBI lineage: Eukaryota > Metazoa > Mollusca > Cephalopoda > Sepiida > Sepiolidae > Sepiola > Sepiola atlantica. The sequence continues at coordinate 19,995,617 of OY744524.1, read as the reverse complement.
GGCATGAATGTTTTCATATCTATTAGTAATTACACAATATATAATATTAGCTGACCTCTCCGGTATTGCCAGGGTGACAAGTACACTGAACGTATATACATATATATATATATATATATATATATATATATATATATATATATATATATATATATATATATATATAATTATTTATATCTATAGACTCTAGCGTTTCAAGCTTATTGCTCTCATCAGTGCAGGAAAGGACCAATTTCAGACGGTCGGGCGGCGCGAACCGGTTCGCAGAGTAAGCCTAGAATCTGCAAGCAGTCGCCATATCCACTTGGTCACCGGAAACTGTCACGTGATTAAAGGAAATTAAAATCTATATGTACATAGAAGCGGGCACAGAAAGAAGACTAGTCGAGAGTGCTCGAAGAACGTATTCAGAACTTTGCTTTGGAGCTGATGACACTCTGTTTTTAACATTCCCCAGAGTGGTTGACTTTAATTTGTTAAAGTGGATTATTATAATAATTATAATTATTTATATATATATATATATATATATATATATATATATATATATATATATATATATATATATATATATATATATATATATATATATATTAGCAGTAGTACCGGCTTTGTCCGGGGCTCTCGCTTCCTCGGTCGTCCCCTTCACCACCCCGATCCGACCGTTGTCCGGAGCAAAATCTGTCTCTTCCCCGGTCGACTTCACCTCCCTCGCCCACAGTCTTCCCACTCTCCCCTTACCCCCTATCCCTGTACCTGCCCTCCCTAACCCATTTTCCCTCCGTTCGTTGCCTGGGACATAAAAGTACAAAATAGGCCTTCCCATTCGTCCCCCTCCCTCCTTCGATGTATATTTAGGTCACCGTAAAAAATATAAGTGTCGCTTGGGATCGAACCACTAACATCTAGGTATTGCTCCTTCGTAGTTACCGACTTTACCACACGAACATATTACAAAAACTAACGAAAAATAGGTCACTTAAACGCAGGTTGAATCTGGGCGGTGTCTTGCATGCGCGTACGCAAAGCGTATAATCGATCAAATTGCGAACAAATTTAGAGTCTCCCGTCACACGTTAAGCATCTGTTCAAGATGAGTAAATCGATGTTTTTCCCCCAATTTTTGGATATTATGCGCTGGAAACTTGGATATTCAGAAAACATAAACTTCACGGAGCTGTCGAATCTGTTGGGAGCCTTTTTCTAGATATTCAAACATAATCCCATACACACAAACAGATAATTGCCTTTTGTATAATAGATAATTATTTTATTTATATTTCTTAGCTAAAGAAGAGGAAATATAATGTAACGTAAATAATATACTTTAAACTTTCGTCAGACATGTTTAGAATTAATCTTGCATTAGAAAAGTGTAATTTGAACTTGCTAAATGACTATTACACTTAATAAACCCTTATTCTATATAGCATTTCACTCTATCTTTTATCTTAATTTATATACTAATTTCCTTTAATAATTTTTCTTTAAAATATATTCCTCTTTTTATAGATTTCATTACTAAATTATATCACTAATAATATTCCTTCACATTGAATCTCTCTCTCTCTCTCTCTCTCTCTCTCTATATATATATATATATATATATATATATATATATATATATATATATAAAGAGAGAGAGACAGACAGACAGACAGACAGACAGATAGATATATTTAAAGTATAATTTTCAATATTTCTTAATACAATTTTAAATATTTAAATAAACTCCATACATAATCCTTCTGATATTCTCCACACAAAGTATCTTTTTACTTTATTTTCACTCTTTCTATGTAATAACTATTTAATTCGAAATCATTTAAATGACAATGTATACTTAATTACGTTCCTTAGACCTTATGATCACCGATGACTCGTAAGAAAATAAAATTGAAATTCGGATGACTCTTAGTACTTACCCAATAAGTATTACTTTTAATTAATTAATTATTAGAAAAATTTACTATAGACTTGCATTATCCTTTTTTATTTTATTTGTTAGCCTCGAAAGATTTCTTAGATTAATAAAAATTGTTTTTTTTACTTACCTCCATATTTAGAATATACGGAGACTGTCCCACTTTTAATAAATAAATAGAATAATTTCTGATCAATTCTAAACTTATTTAATATTTTCATATGCCATAGTACTTATATTTATGTTAATCATAAATGTTACAGATTAAAATGAAGGCAATTCTTAAATAATTCTATTCAATTCAAGTATATAGTTTTTTATGAATTTTTCTTAAATATTTCTTGAATAATATATCACATTTTAGTTAATACTTTAACGTCTGACATTTATTATATATATCTTCTATTATACACGTAACAAATTTATTTTTAACCTTTCAAATATGTTAACTCTGAATTATATAAGTTTAGAATTTCAAAATTATTTTGCTTACAAGTTTTCTTATTTCTTTTTGATATTGTATTTATTATTTATATTTATTATTTATATTTTGGTTTCATTACGTTGAATTCCATGTCTTTATATTAGTAGCGTCTTTTTTAAAAAGAGCTGTTACATGTTGTATATAACAAATTTATTTTTAACCTTTCAAGTATGTTAACTCTGAATTATATATGTTTAGAATTTCAAAATTATTTTGCTTACAAGTTTTCGTATTTCTTTTTTATATTTTATTTATTATTTATATTTTGGTTTCATTACGTTGAATTCCATGTCTTTATATTAGTAGCGCCTTTTTAAAAAAGGACTGTTACATGTTGTATATAACAAATTTATTTTTAACCTTTCAAAATTGTTTTGCTTACAAGTTTTCTTTTTTATTTCTTTTTCATATTTAATTCATTATTTATATTTGTGTGTTACTACGTTGAATTTCCTATCTTTATATTTATAGCGTCTTTTTAAAATAGAGCTGTTACATTTTTTATATAACAAATTTTTTGTTAACCTTTCAAATATGTTAACTCCAAATTATATATGTTTGAATTTCAATTTCTTTTGCTTACAAGTTTTCTTATTTCTTTTTTATATTTTATTTATTATTCATATTTTGGTTTCATTACGTTGAATTCCATATCTTTATATTAATAGCGTCATTTTTAAAACGCTCTGTTACATTTTTTATATAACAAATTTATTTTTAACCTTTCAAATATGTTAACTCCAAATTATATATTTTTCTTATTTCTAAATTTGTTTGCTTACAAGTTTTCTTATTTCTTTTTTTATATTTTTATTATTATTTATATTTTTGTTTAATTACATTGAATTCTATATCTTTATATTAATAGCACCATTTAAACAAAGACAGTTACATTTTTTATATAACAAATTAATTTTTAATATTTGAAATATTTTAACTCCAAATTATATATTTTTGAATTTCAATTTTTTTTGGCTTGCAAGTTTTCTTATTTTTTAAATATTTTATTTATTATTTATATGTTGGTTTCATTACGTTGAATTCCATATTTTTTATATCGATAACGTCTTTTTGAAAAAGGACTGTTACATTTTTTATATAATAAATTTATTGTTATCCTTTCAAATATGTTAACTCCAAATTCTATATTTATATATTTATATATTTATATATTTATATATTTATATATTTATATATATTTTATTTATTATTTATATTTTGGTTTCATTACGTCTAATCCCTTATCTTTATATTAATAGCGCCTTTTTGAAAAGCACTGTTACATTTTTTTATATAACAAATTTATTTTAAACCTTTCAAATATGTTAACTCCAAATTATATATTTTTGAATTTCTAATGTTTATTGCTTACAAGTTTTCTTATTTCTTTTTTATATTTTATTTATTATTTTTATTTTGGTTGCATTACGTTGAATTCCTTGTCTTTATATTAATAGCGTTTTTATGAAAAGGACTGTTACATTTTTTATATGACAAATTTATTTTTAACCTTTCAAATATGTTAACTCCAAATTATATATTTTTGAATTTCAAAATTATTTTGCTTACAAGTTTTCATTTTTATTTCTTTTTTATAGTTTATTTATTATTTATATTTTGGTTTTATTACGTTGATTTTCTTATCTTTATATTGATAGCGTCTTTTTAAAAAAAGACTGTTACATTTTTTTTCAATTTCTACCAGCTTCGATGTTTTCAATTATTTGTAAATTCAAAGTGTTTCCTTTATACTTTTGCGTTTTAATATTAACAGCAAATACAAATATTATCCTGCTAATATATAAAGTTTTAAAATAAAAAAAAAAAAAAATTTTAACGACATCAGACATAAATTTCAACCATTTGGCATGGTACATAAATACTCCACTCAATAATAAAGGTCAATGTATATTTATTTGTATATTTGTATGAATATAAATATATGTACTTCCACCCCGCCAAGTAATATTTCACGAGTAAAACATGAGATTTTTTTCAAGCTCTCGGACAAAACCATTTCAAGGGGACAGGGGAAGCGAGAAAGCAAATAGCAAGTCCGACAACCATCTCAGATTTTATACGCCGTCATCAGAAATGATAATAAAAATGTATATATGAAAAATGTTATTACTGACGGAATAGTATTATTTTATATGAATATTTTAGTAATATCTGTAGATAAATAGCGAATGCGAACACTCACGAAGCATATTTTTCATGTTATTATTTACAAATGGTGTACACTAGTTACTTACAGAATTTATTTTATTTGGTCTCTGGGCGAGTCCATCATTTTTAATATTGAGTAACAAGTTAAAAGAGTTGTACTAATGTCGGCGCATATCGATTATTATATTGATATGCAATATGAAAATATGAAAGAATATTAATAGATGAAATCAATTTTAAAATATTTTTCGGGTATGTTGATGGCGGAAACAGAGCATGCACTTCTAAAAAATAATAAAATGCCAACATCCAAGATTAACTCACATTTTCTAAATAAAATCGGATAAAAATAATGGACTTTTTTTTGTGGTTAAAAGTAAACGCCTGATTTATATCTTGTTGGACATGTCGGCTGCGACAATTTCCTCAATTTTGCCACAGAGGAAAGAATTAAATTACACAATTTTACTTGCAATATGAATTTTGTAATCGACGAAGACTTTATTTTAATGGCTTATTTTTTAGTTATATTTTTAGTTATATTTTTTGGTCTGATTTCTCGGGCTTTGCTGTTTTTTTTTTTTGTGGCTTTTCCCTCTCGTATGGTTTTTTGTTACAAATAAAAATAACAATAAAAAAAATTGCAAGACACAAGAAGTAAGAAAAAGAAAAAGGAAAATGAACAAAAAAGTAACAAGAAAAAAATCAGGTAACACGAAACGTAAAGAAGAAACAACAGCAAAAATGAAACTATAATAGTTTCATTTTTGCTGTTGTTTCTTCTTTACGTTTCGTGTTACCTGATTTTTTTCTTGTTACTTTTTTGTTCATTTTCCTTTTTCTTTTTCTTACTTCTTGTGTCTTGCAATTTTTTTTATTGTTATTTTTATTTTTATTTTATCATTTCTTGTTTCTAGTTTCATTGTTACTTTTTCCTTTTCCTTTTTTCTTTTCTTGTTTTTTTGTTGCTTATTGTTTCTTCTTGAGTTATTTTTACTGCTTTTTTGTTACGTTTTCTTTTCCTTTTATCATTCCTTGTTTCTAGTTTAATGTTACTTTTTTCCTTTTCCTTTTTTATTTTCTGTTTCTTGTTCTTTTGTTCTTTGTTGCTTATTGTTTCTTTTACTGCTTTCTTATTACGTTTGTTTTTCTTTGGTTTTGGTTCTTGTAATTTTTGTCTGGTAAATTTTCTTATTCTTTCTTTTTTCCTTTTCTTTGTTTTTTTTTCTTGTTTCCTGTTCATTGTTACGTTTTCTTATTGTGTCATACATTTTACTTTTCTCTTTAAACGCATGTCTTTTCCTAATCGTTTCATTCTTGTTCGTCATTTCGTTTTTCTTGTAACGTATTACTTATGTCATGAAAATATTAATATAAAAATAGAACTTATATATGTGACAATATTAGAATAAAATTAGAAATGTTTCATCAAAATGTTTATATTTATTAGGCATCTCAATTAGAGTCATTACTATACGTATATATAATAAATATATGATGTTAATTATACGTATTAATGCGCGTTTGTATAAATGTGTCACAGTAGGCCTCCCTCCCAGACAATACGTCCCCCATTTCATAAAAGAGAGACTTTCAGGTGCATTTCCTGTTGAGTAATGAATCTTGTATGGCAAGAATCACGTTAACATACCGGAAGTTAAGCGTCATTCAGCATGGCTATTATGGGTGACGGTTTCGAAAGACAACATGCTGCATGGCAAAATTCAAATTATTTACAAATCGATCGTATACAAAACATGTACAATTTGGGAAAATAATGACCCAATGATGGTTGTCGTACCGTATGAAATACGTAACAAGAAGAAAAGAAGGGGCCCTCAGTTGTGAAGAGATTACCTATGAAAGTGTGCTATTTTTTTCAGAAGAATCGATAAAGTGTTGTCACTTCCTCAATGCCACTGAAATTGTGTCGTACCTTGCCTTCGTATGAATGCATTTAATGCTAATACGTGTTATTTACATAATTTATTTTCAGTATAATTTATCTTAGAGTGTATGTACGGAGTAACACCCATGTTAATATAATATATACAAAGTTGGGCAGAGAGGGCTGCCAATTAAGGATTTTGTGATTATTTGAATAACGTCCGCCCTCTCTGCCCACCCTACATATGTGTGTATATATAAATATATATATATATATATATATATATATATATATATATATATATGTGCATTTTAAATAAAATTGTTTCCAAATCTTCACTTTTTCTGAAGACGTTCGTTAATACGAACGAAACCGATCAAATCTTTTGTTTTTGTTTTTCTCCTGCATTTTCACCTGTTTTCCGTTTGTCTTTCTTTCACAGATTTTGTCTACCACAGCATTTCATTTTGATTACTTATCGTGCAGCTTACCCCGTATATATATATATATATATATATATATATATATATATATATATATATATATATATATATATATATATATTGATTAAAAGAGATTCATTGACTTACAACCAAAGGAATTTGTAAATGAAGAACTTGAGATTAAAAGTATTTTTTTGTTTTTTCCATATGGTTTAAAAGGTTTACAAACTCAAGAGACTAATATATATATATATATATATATATATATATATATATATATATATATATATGCGTAGTATTTTCGTTCATTGACATGCAGTAAATCTCCATTATTATCATTAATATTAAATCACTAGAATTTGTCACACGAGCTTGTTTCTTGTAACCCCTCACTGATAAAACCAGGTGGTAGTCCCCTTCGATTTTTTCGATCACTGTTGCAAAT
>OY744524.1:19978264-19983264 GCA_963556195.1 Sepiola atlantica | reverse complement strand
AAAACCAGTTGCACAGTTCGAGATAAACTCTTGTGGAGGGTGGGGTTGCTGTAGAAATATATTCGTTTTATTTATCTAAAGGGCATTAAGCTAAAAATGAAAATTATAATTTACAGAAGAATAAAGATTCATATTATAGACACTAACTGAAATTTATTAATCCCAAAATAATTCTATTAACAGTAAAGCATACACATTGATGTAGAGAACGCCGTAGAACTTCAACGGGGTTCTGCTAGTAATAATTATCATCGAAAAAAAAGAACTTGGCTAGGAGCAAAGTGTAGTATATGTTGAGATGCTACACTTAGCTATTTCTGTCCTCGGTCAGTGAAGGAGATGTCCATCTAGACTGAGCCAATTTTTTTTTCGTACCCATCCTGATACCCTTTTGAGGGAGCTTGATTGTCCCTACATTAAAAATCGACCATGTGTCTAACTTTGCCCTCGTTAGAATGTACGTAAAAGGAACCACAAACAGAAGTAATACAATACGTTTTACAATGAATAAAGAATAGTACAGACCGTGTTAATGATCACATGAACTCTAGAACTGTATATCAAGTTTAGCACACAAGAAATTGACGTTTTTCGTGACATCCAACCTGGATGTGATTCACGTTTGCAAATGTCTATTTCCCGCCAATAATGACTGCACGCCATTTTGTAGTATTTTATATTGATCAGTTTTTTTGTTGTTTTTTTTTGTTGTTTTTTTTTTTTTTTTTTTTTTTGCTTTATTCACCGTATTTTTCTCTTTTTCATCTTTCATATTTATTGCCGTTTGTTTTTTTGCTTCTGTTGTCGTTTCATTTATTATCACTGCCAAAATATAATGGAAGTCTTATTTGTAATGAACTTCTTAAAGAACAGTTGTTATACTATCGTCGTATGTAGATTACTGTTAGTTTGATGAACCGTTATTCAAGAGTAAAACCCACAAAAGAATCCCATCACATTTCTTCTTGCTGTATTATATGTACTTCTACATTATCGGACACTGCATACATTTCTTTTCAACGCACACAAAAACACACACATACACATAGTATTCGAAACCCAAATAAGACCCCCTCGTTGGAGCTGAAAACGTTTTTCTAGTTTTGCCGAGTTCTTGTTCACACTTGAACAGAACATTAGATAGTTGGTCTGTTAACTTGAAAAGGTAGATTAAAAAGAAAGAAACAGGAATTGTCACTGTTGCTTAATCAAACATGCATATATATATATATATATATATATATATATATATATATATATATAAATATATATATATATATATATATATAAATATATATATATATAAATATATATATATATATATATAAATATATATATATATAAATATATATAAATATATATATATATATATATATATATATATATATATATATAAATATATATATATATATATATAAATATATATATATATAAATATATATAAATATATATATATATATATATATATATATATATAAATATATATATATATATATATATATATATATATAAATATATATATAAATATATATAAATATATATATATATATATATATATATATATATATATATATATATATATATATATATATATATAAATCTATATATATATATATATATATATATATATATATATATATATATAAATATATATATATATATATATATATATATATATAAATATATATATATATATATATAAATATATATATATATATATATATATATATATATATATATATATATATATATATATATATATATATATATATATATATATATATATATATATATATATATATATACTTAGGCAGCAAGTCATTATCCAAGCAAGCGTTGCTGAACGTCACGGAACTTTCTCGTTTGTAAATCTTCTTCGTGAGGTTCCCTCTTTTCTTTCATTCGCCCCTAACGATACCTATAAAACATTAACTCAAGTCTTCTTATTTAAAAAAAAACCTAACCATGAAGACGACTAAGAAAGTCGAAAGCGCTCGACAGAAATGGCCGAATTAAGAACAATCGGCGAAATACTCTACGGATTGCTACCTTAAACCAGAAGGATAGCTCGACGGTTTGAGAACCTCACGAAGAAGATTTACAAACGAGAAAGTTCCGTAACGTTCAACAACGCTTGCTTAGTTGTTTCACTGTTAGATACTTAACCCCCCCTTTTTTTAATTTTATTTACTTATTTTTTTTTATTAATGAATTTTCCAACGAATGTTTAGTCTGCAATATCTCGGATTTAGTTGGTTCCTCTGGGAATTTAAACTGCATTTTACTTCTTTTTTTTTTGTTAAAATGACTTAAAGCTTCTTTAGACTATATATTGGGTATTTAGATCTGTATGGCTAGGTTTCCTTCCTCTTATCTACTTACCTTTCTGGTACCTAAGGTACTTAAGCTTTAATTAATTTATTTATTTATTTATTTTTTAATTTTTTAATGCAACTTTAATTCCTATATAATTTTATTGTTAGCTACCATATTGCAGAATAGGCTTTGGGTGTAGTGTTTAGATAGTATCATTATTATTATTATTTGTTATTATTATTATTATTATTATTGTTATAATTAATGTTATTTGATATGCAAATTACCATATAATACGGTAGTCTTAAGGGTAATATATTATTATTATTATTATCATTATTTTATTATTATTATTATTATCATTATTATTTATTTATTTATTTATTTATGTATATATTAGTGAAATTTTAAGCTGAATTATTTCGACACTTGATTATTGGGGAAATGGTAGTTTAATCAGTACCATTGGAGAGCCATGAATATTATAACTGTCCTGTTTTTAAATCTCCGAAACAGTTACATGGTAAACAGCTTATGAACCCCGTTTTAATATTTAGATACTTGACTAATACGTGTTAATATTAAACGCTTGAGGTATTTTGTCTTGGTTTCACGGTTAGATACTTAACCTCCCCCTTTTTGTTTCTTTTTTTATTATTTTATTTACTTATTTTTTTTTTTATTCATGAATTTTCCAACGAATGTTAAATCTGCAATATCTTGGATTTAGTTGGTTTCTCTGGGAATGTAAGCTTCTTTAGACTATATATATATATATGTGGGTGTGTGTGTGTGTGTGTGTTTTATTCAAGAGATGCTGTACATTCTATTCAAGTTAATGCGGATGTATCTAGGGATTCGGTCCTTTGACCTATATTATTCCTGATTTCATAAACGGCTTCCCCGATGCAATTGCACTTAAAAAGGGTATATCTTCTGATATCACGCTCTATTCTCGACATGAAGGTAAATCGAACGCACGCACGTCTAAGTCAAATCTCCTTTCCTTACATCATTATAAGGAACCTTTCCAATCACCAAATGACATGGCTAATAGCCTAAGAGTCAAACATTTAAACTCCTCGGCTTAAACTTCACAGGTAATATGAATTGGAACAAATATATTGAAGATACTGCCAAGTCTGCTGCAAAGAAGATGGGTTGTTTTTACTTGGCTAGAACACTTCTTTCACCTGCCGTATCTAATATCTCTGAAAGAGACCTTGATCTCAAAGGTCGCACTGTCTATAAAGCTCCAACCTCTGTCCTATCATCGCAATGCTGGGTCCCTGTGCTTTTCCTACAAGTACTTCAATAGAATGTGCTCCGACGAACTTGCTGCACTTGCGCTGCCTCAACGTAAATACCCCCAAACCAGCCAGACAATCAGCAAAATCGAACACCTTCACAGATGCTGGAAAGTGTTCTACTTCTTGTCTTTGGAATTACTTCCATGCACAAATTAAAATGTAATGCGAACAAATATATTGCTACACAACTCCCCACTTAGGATGCCCATATTAACCTTGTCCATAATTCACAGTAATCCCTCCGGCAGCAATGTGCCTTTTTTGGGTGAAGTGAATGAAAAATAAATTGATATAGTGACATTGTTTTTTTTAGAAAGAGTAATCCATTAATGAGGGTTAAAAATCTTAGATATGTTTTGAGCAAGGGGCGGGTAACCAAAGTGAAATAATTCTCAACCAAAAAATGAATGCTAATGATTGAAACAAAAATGAGCACGCAAATCAGAAATATCTAATATTAATGTACTGTTCAGTCTTCATGAATAAATGAATGTTCATGTAAAGTATTTATTTTAGTCAAAAAACATAGATAGATTTATTTATGGCCCTTTTAAATTTGTTTAGCCACACCCCCTTTCATTTCAATGATGAAATCCAGTGACCACTTTTACAAAAGATAAAACTATGAAAGTGCGAATGAAAAACAAATTAAATCAGCTCACACTAGAGAATGATACTCAAAAATCGCACATTTAAATCTATTATACATAGTGAAGTTGTGTGTATATGATTGTGCCAAACTAAAAGTTAAAAACTGTAAAACAAACAGCCACAAAGGTGATATTTTCATGATCGGCGTTGTCCCCGTGAAATAATATTTGAAATTACAAAGAAATATATTCATTTTTTTAGGGGGGTCAACTGACCCAGGTTTCCTTAGGAGGAAAGGCTTGCTTTTACCGTCATTGTATTCGGCCATTTTATATACTAAAGGGAAGTAACTCTGATATCTTAATCAATGATGTAATTCCCTTGTGCCGACTCATTCCTCGAGAAATATATATAAAAGAAGAGTTGACTGTGTGCTTGTGTGTGTATTTCTATCTAGAGAGAAATAGGTTGGTCGGAGGAGAAAGAGGGAGTTTGGGAGAGAGGAGGAACACGGGTTATAGAGGAAAGAGAGAAAGAGATAGAGACGGATAGAGAAAGGAAGAGAGAGAGAGGTTTTAATAGAAATGTTACACTTTTGGCCCGGTAGTGATAGCTTAAAATAGTTGCCTTCAAACGTGTCTTTTATTCGAACATTTATGGTATTCTCTTTTTGTAAATACGTATAATAAATGTGTTCGACTTTTAAATGAATGGGCGGGGTAAATTAATTTAAATGACTTAAAAAGTCTATACGTTTTTTTATAACATATATACTTCATATTA